>JAOTRC010000017.1:15098909-15112788 GCA_027497675.1 Cyprinella lutrensis | reverse complement strand
TTGTCCAATAATGGTATACAGGAAACAAGGAGCTGGCTGAAGTTCAGGAAGTAGTGCAGTTGTGCATAGAGCCCATTCCAATGGGCTGGGTTCTCCAAACCTTAAATGGCCCATTTTACCTATTATCCTATTACCATTACTATTAGTATTACTGAGAAGCATTTGACTGTACACTAGTTATGGAAGTGTTACTGCATTCACATTGCAAAACCTTTTTTTTCCATGAAAAATTATCTCGTAATTCTGAGATAATTAACTAAAAGTAATAGTAAAGTAAAGTAAAAGTAAAAGTAAATTAATTAAAAGTAGATTTTTTTTGTCTTCAAGTGAATGCAATACGGTCCCGTACATAGTGATATATTTATTTTATAATTTCTTCAAGTTAAACCGAACTTTTATTTTGACGTGTTGTCGAGAATACCTTTGATTGCGTTGACCTGTGTGCTGGTGCGTCATCGTGCATATGACGGCAGGTTTATCAAATAAAATCAAACAAATGCTGGTGAAGTGACTCTCAGAGCAAGTCTGAAGATTAAAGTCCATGTATTTTTGCCCTTCATAGTGTGAAACGGCAGACAGAAGGGGAAAAAACACCAGCAGCTGCTTGTTTATAGACGAAAGGTACACGTGGCGCGTTCATTCACAAAGACAGAGATGTGCCGAACATTAGACCTCATATTTAAATAGTATAGTAGTCTTTTTGATCTTTTAATATTCACATGCTACGTAAGTTCACAGTCCTACTTTTGGTGCATTCCTCCAACATTTGCCAAATGATGCGACTTTCCGCATAGCCTAAATTGAAAATGGGTTCTATAGTATCAAGATTGGATGACCAAATGCCCCGTCTTTGGATCATCTGTCTTCAGAAATGGTCATTATATATTTATTTTTAGCACCCAGACTGAAATAAAAGCTATATACTGTAATGTAAATAAACAACAGGCTACTAGCTATATCTAGCTATATCTATAACTAGCTAATCTGAACTGAAATGTTTTAGGCTACTGTTCAAAGGTTTGGGGTCAAAATTATGTTAAGTAACCTATGCTTTACATTGTTCAAAAAGTGACTGTTTATAATTAAAATAAATGCTGTTCTTTTGACATTTAAAAAATGTATTTCCACAAAAATGTTAAGCAGCAGCACAACTGCTTTATATTGATATTGGAAATGTTTCTTGAGTCTCATGATGTGACACTGAAAACTGGTAACGTTATATACTGGAAATTTAACATTAAACTAAAATAGATATTTATTTTTGGCAAAACAAAATATAGATCTTGTGTGATTGATTTTTATAAGAACATTTTAAATAATGTCTGTTATTATTTTCAACTTCCCTGTTATCCGCAGATTATTAGTGTTATAAATACATGCATTCCTTTAGCTTTGTTATATTCAACATAAATAATACTTGCTATCTCTCCACAGATTTTTTTTTTTTAACAATAGCTACAGGGGACCGGGATCCTGGGTATGTAAGCTCAGTCAGCAGTTTAAAATGTAACAATTGGCATTATGCTGAAATCTCATTAAGTAATTTTTTTTTTTTTTTGCATAGCATATGTTTACTGACATCATGTGATCCTCATGTGAAAAAGAAAAAGGGACTGCTGAAGATTTTATTTTCTTAACTATTGAAATGGGGAAGGAAGGAATAAAATCCATGCATGAGACCATTAGCTAGCAAAATGAAGTTAAACATAATTTCTCAATGGGTTTTCAGCAAGACTATATTCTGTTTCGTTAATGATATACCCAGGCTTTATGGTCTGAACAGTAGCAGATATATATATTTATAAGACACTGCAATTACATGGTGCATTGAATTTAACTGTTCTGTTTTCAGTGAGATTTAATAGTTGTTAAAAAATACATTTTTTCTTTTCATTTCCTCCTATCGGAGTTAAATCATTGTAAAGTGTTCTTCTAGCCATAATAAAATTACCACCATCAAATAATTCAGTCTAGAGATAATATCTGATATGAGTGGCTGGCTATGTTTGCTTTAATAAAAGGCCTTGCAGATAAATTTAGAATACAGCAGATTCTGCCATGACAAACTATTCAGATAATCTGCTTTTTGCAGGACTGCCGGTAACGATTGCTCGGGCAGGTCTGGTGCCTTTCCTGATCTCCTTTCTTACAGGCTTTAGTGCAGGTAAGAAGTTTAATTTTTCCTTGTTGTATTTGTTTATTCTGAGATTGTTTGTCAGTTTTGCATTCTTGGCTTAATTTCACACTAGTTCAACATTTCAAAAGAGACATGTTTTTTTTTCAAAACAGCTTTGTTTCATTATAAGGTGGCTCCTTTTCAATCTCTATTTTCATCTTCCTCTTTTATTGAGCCATTTTCTGACATTTGATAGAGTTGATTTTGACTTCAAAGTATAAGTAGATATTTCGTTTTGATAATAACATGACATTGCGTCTGACATTTGTCTTGTTTGACATTTAAGAGAGACTTATTGTAAAATATGTCTGAATTAAAACACTTGCTGCTTTGAAAATCTTCCTTATGCTGCTGTCTTTGATTCTTTTCAAAATACAGTTTCTCTTTTAGAACTTTTGTGCTCTTTTAATACAAATAGTTTAGTGCCAGGTTAATTGTAGGAACAAAATATGCATTGACTCAGAACCAGTTCACTCTGACTCCAATCCAGTGGCCACTGATCTCCACTGAATATGTTCAGCAGATTTGGAATGGCAACTATTCACACTTAAATGAACCAGTCAACCTTTAAGAGCACACTGGTATATATTAATGGCTTCAAACCAGACATTTTTCTTCCAAATTTTCTCTCAAAATTAGATAACATTGTGTCTGCAATGAGAGATTCACAATAAATGTTGATTTTTATTTCTCTTTTAGGCACTGCTCATATACCTGTTTGTAGATTTGCTGCAGCGATGCCGTTTAGCCCAACTTGAAGCACTTAAGGTAAATGATAGTCAGTCTTTATAAATGTACATACTGTTCGAAGGTTTGAACACGGAAAAATTTTCTTTAAACAAATGAATATTTTTATTAATGCACAAATTGATCAAATGGGACAGTAAAGACATTTATTGGGTTTCTATTTCAAATAAATGCTGTTCTTTTAAACTTCCTATTTATCAAATAATCCCGAAAAAATGCATCATGGTTTCCACAAAGATATTAATAATATTAATTAATAAAAAATAAATAAATAAAAAATCAACATTGATAATAAGATTTTTTTCTTGAGCAGCAAACCAGCATATTAGAATGATTTGGAGACTGGAGTAATGATGCTGAAAAGTCAGCTTTGCCTTCACAGAAATAAATTAAATGAAAAAAGAAAACAGTTATTTTAATTTTTAAAAATGTTTTAAAATATAAATGGTTTAGTGTATTACTGATCAAATAAATGGAGCCTTGGTGAGCAAAAGAGACTGTTTTCCAAAAATTAAAATAAAACATTTAAATGGTAGTGTATATGGATTAGTAACTTTGTAAATACATGACAAATCTAATTGCAATCACAAATGAGGCAAATGCATAATGGCTAGGTTACTAATAGAATAATAATGTCAAACCAGTTGAATGTGTTGATGGAGATAATAAGGTAGTCTGGTGTTCTGTGGTAGACTGCAGAGACGGAGAGGATCTTAATGGAGGAAGTCGGTTCTGAAGAACCTTTGACACATAATGCAGAAGAGGAAGAGGATGGGGAGGAAGTGGAAGTGGAAGGTATGTAAAAAAACAACAACAATATAATAGTACAGATGTAGTTAAATGCACTGTAGATGCTACGGTATATAAATATTAAGAGAGGTGCTGCGGGTGAGCTATGCACTGCTTTGCGACAACGCCTCACGTTGAAATGATCATAATCCTATCAGCACCAAATCTACTGAATCAAGTGGATAAAACACATGGGTAAGTAAGGCCATGTGTTTATCATGAAGCATGGCTTAGTGATGACTAGGAATCAAGCATCCAACCCTAAGAAGGTTTTTATAAATTATTTATTTTTAGGTTACACTTTATCGATTGTCCACTTTAGACATTGTACTGACTACTGTATTAGTAACTTTAAAACTACATCTCAAATACCCATCATTAGAGTATTAGTAGACTGTCTGCTAAATATCTGCTTAGACTTTATTTTGATGGTCCTCCAACAGACATTCTACTGCCTATATAAGTAACTTTGCAACTAACCTAACATACAGTAACCTAACCCTAACCTAACAGTCTACGGTCAACTGACGCTAAAGGTAAAGCGTCAGTTGGATGACGCCCTAGGATCTAACTGACGTTAAAGGGTACCCTAAAACGTTGGATGTTGACGTATGGCCAAAAGCATCAGTTAGATGACGTCTTTAGATGACGTTTTTCTGTTCCTGTAGATTTTTAGATATACAGAGTTTTGCTTCCTTTTTTAGTTTTGATAATAAACGTACTGCTGCATCTAAATCTAGCTCTTTATTTCACATTGCTTCAACCTCACTGGCTATGTTTACATGAACACTGTTTGTGTAATATGCAATAGACAACCATTAGCTGAGTCAACTTTATTCTGCCTGCGAACTGGGCCCAACAACGTCACAACAGGATACATACCATATATGGCATTTCACTGTAACATCTACCTTTTTACAGCGTTGCCACACTTCACTAAGAACCCCATCCAATAACTAACAACCCTGAACATAAGAGCTTACTAGCCCAACTTATGCTGTGCATTACCAAAACTGAACTGCGTTACTGGTGCATTAATCTGTCTAGGACACTAAGGGAAACTCACAAGTCAAGTCTCTTTAATGGGCGTGACTGACGACCGCTGTGCGTAATGATCAGGGTTTCATGCTGGGCAGGCCTGTTAGTCACTGACATCCTCCATTCTTTAACTTGCTCTGGCACAATGTGTCGCCCTCTCTGATTGCTGTTTCACTGTTGCTGGCCACAGAGCCCTGACTGCTATCCTTCATCCCTGCTTCTTGGTGATTAAACTGGGCGGAGCGTTCAGCCCTTCGCAAATCCACACGATTGCGCCTGTATAATGGGCCATCCACCACATATAACCGTGGATTCACTTTTGCCAGACACTGGCCGCTCAACCACCATCCCATGCAGTCTCCAGGCAGTGGTTTCAGTCTGATTCATTCTGTGTTCGCCGACATTAAAGTCTGGGAGGTCTTTGTCTCGCATCGTAATGGAATTTCGCCATGCGCCGTTTCCTCCTCAGTTTCTCCGAAACTCCTTCGACCACCTTGGGGAAAAGAAAACTGTTTGTCATGGGAAGTCCCGTCCTAAGTCTGCATGACATGAGTCGCTGTGCAGGAATGCTTTCCAATTCCTTTTGTGGGTGTGTTTCGCCAATGTAGAATTGCTAGCCATGTCCTCTTACAGAGCGAATTCACAATCTTCACTCCAGATTTGGCCTCTCCATTAGATTTTGGGTGCTGGGGTGAGGATGTGACATGCATGAACCCCCACTGGGCAGCAAATTTTCGGAACTGTTCACCAGTGAATTGGTGCCCGTTTTTAGTGGTCACTTGCATAATGACTGTGTCTGCTGTCAGGTCAACTGATCAATTTCCCAGTAATCTGAGTAGTGGTCCACTATGATCAGAAATTCTATGCCACGGTACGCAAACAATTCCATACTAACCATTTGCCAGGGGCGCATAGGGATTTCATGGCACATTATTGTTTCCTTTTACTGGTTGTGTGCATACTTGTTACATGCAGGACAGTTAGCCACAAAATCCTTTCTATCTCCTCTCATTTTGGGCCAGAACAGCGTTTTCCTCTCCTGTCTGTAACAGGCTTCTCCAATATGAGTAGTGTGAATTCAATTGAGCATTGGTGCTCTCAATGCCTTCTGTATATTGGCACACTGACCTCTATAAAGCACACCATTCTGAATGCTCTATTCATGTCTGAATGGCCAATATTTGCGCACAGAGAGCGACACGTTTTCTTTGAGATCAGGCCAGCCAGATCTTACGATCTTTGCCAGCTCCTGCAATGTGTCATCAGGTTTGGTCTCAGTTACAATTTGGCGGAGGCTGATGTCTGTCACATTGAGATGTAGGGATTGGTATTGGAATGTCAGCCCAGCCTCGGCTTTATCCATGGTACTCACATGTTGTTGTGGTCCAGGCTCGTTGGACACCTGCTTGTCGAGCGCTGCCCGTTTGGGAGCATTGAGAAGTGTTTCTTAAATTGTCACGAGTGCTTTATGGTTGGTTTCAGCAGTGATTGTCTCTCTGCCGTACAGGTGACAGTTCTTGTAAGCGCCCGAGAGGCGAAAGCCACAGGTTGTCCTTGCTGCAGCAGACAGTAGCCAAAACCATTCTTGCTGGCGTCGCTTTGTATTGTCACTGGCTTGTTTATGTTGTTAGACTTCAAAACAGGTGTGTTCATAATCTTA
This sequence comes from Cyprinella lutrensis, assembly GCA_027497675.1. Lineage (NCBI taxonomy): Eukaryota > Metazoa > Chordata > Actinopteri > Cypriniformes > Leuciscidae > Cyprinella > Cyprinella lutrensis. The sequence continues at coordinate 15,106,378 of JAOTRC010000017.1, read as the reverse complement.
CGTTTTATTTCTTGAACTGCCTCATGTTCAGGGAGGCAATGCCACACTGCGTCTTTGTCCAGGAGCCTGCGAAGCGGCTCGCATACCACTGAAAGTCGTGAGAGAAACTTGGCCAGGTACGTTACAAAACCAATGAACTGCTTTTACATCCAGAGGTGTCTGCATTGCCAGGACTGGTTTCATCTTTTCTTGGTCAATTCGTAATCCTGCTGCTGACATGTGTCCATGAAAGTGCAGCGCTCCGAGTTTGAATTGCACCTTTTTTTTCGCTCAGCTGGAGTTTCACAGCTTTTCATCGCTCCATCAGAGCACATAGATTTCTGTCATGATCACCACAGCCAACAACTAGTATGTCATCCGCTATGGGCTTTATGCCCTGGAGTCTCATCAACAGCTTGTGTTGCTTACGTTGATAGATTTCTGGATCTATGTGGGGTAGTTTTCACTCATCCACCACCATGGTGTCCCGAAAGTTATAATTAAGCTGCTTTTATTATCTTGTTTGCGATGTAGAAAGGCATCGCGAACGCCCACCAGGGTGAACAGATGTGCTTTGGGTAGTTTATACAGAACGCCTTCAAGTGTTGGCATGTTGTAGTGCGATCTTTGCAGTGCTTGGCATATTCTTACTTTTTATGGCTTGGCTATGACTACCATGTTGCTGATCCTTGGTGTAGGTTCTGTGACATTTGTGAGGTGTCCATCTCTTGTGTACTTATCCACTTGTTCTTTTACTCTGGCTTTCAAGCCCACTGGCATGTTGCGTGGCACGCATTGCATGGGCGACATGTTCCTGACAAGCATAAAGTGGACCTCTCCTGAGACTGACTCGACTGGGTCATTAAACGTCATCGAAATTGTCAATTGCCAAAAGCTCTTCTGGAATGGTAAATTTCATGAGTCCTAGCCACTCACGTGTCATCCGAGAGTAATGGCTCTTGATCGGCTTCGACCACTTCAAAAACTAGCTTGTGTTTGGTGCTCTTTATTGTGCATTCTGTATGAAATCACCCTAGGGAAAGCATTGTGGCACCAGAATACTATTTCAGTCTTGTTGTTCTCGACTGCAAAGGCGCTTTTTGGATCCAGTTTCTCTTTGACTATACGGCTCATAACGTTGCAAGTTGGTCCTGTGTCTAGCCGATAGGCATGCTTTCTTTTATTAAGTGTCAGGTTAACAAACCATCTTGGACCTGGGGACTTTACTGTGTCAATGCATTCCTCAGCAGTGAAAAGTCAACCCTCGCTGTAGGGCCCTTGCTCATCCTGACCGTCATTCATCATTACATTCACTCTGCCGTACCTGTCGACTCTCTGACTGGCTCTACACACCTTAGCAAAATGATTCAATACACCACATGATCGATAAGGCTTCCCATATGCAGGGCACTGATTTCTACCTTTCTTATGACCACCCCCACAATACTTGCAATTCACAGTTCTGAGCATTTGCTCATTATTCACTTCACCATCCTTGCTTTTCAGCCTTTGTGCTTGTGCAATATTCACAGTGTCAGTGACTGTGTTGTCGAAAGCTTTTACCCATTGTTCCATCGCTTCTGCCCGTTGGCATATTTCGACAGAATGTGACAAAGTCAGCTGATGTTCACTCAACAGGTGCCGCCTTGTGTTCTCATTGGCAATGCCTAGGACAAGTCTATCACAACTCATTTTATTTTTAAGCTCTCTGTATTCACAGGTTGATGCTCATTCATGCAGCCTCGTGAGAAAGCTGTCTGTAGGCTCGTCCACCTCCTGCTTGCAACAACCAAACATATACCTTTCGTAGATCACATTTTTCGCAGGCTTGAAGTAGTCCCCCAACGCATCAAGTGTGACTTTCGGATCCTTTGTTTGTTCCTCATTCAACACAATATAATGACTGTAGATGTGCCAACAATCATTACCCATTAATCGCCGCAGCGCTGCCGCTCACCTGTTTGGGCTTCTCAATGAAGCCTGGTGGCTAGTTCATAGTCCTCGAATTCTATTCTGAAATTGTCCCAATTTTGGATATGTCCCCTGATATCTGCATGCCCTTCTCATGTTCAGGATCTAGTGTTCATTTCTGACACCATGTTTGTGTAAGATGCAAGAGACAACCAAGAGCTGTGTCAATGTGCGTATTTATTTTTCATACTCCATCATGAACTGCCCATGAACTGGGCCCAACAACGTCACAACAGGATACATACCATATATGTCATTTCACCATAACACACACCTTCTGTTTCAATTGGAATGAATTCATTGATGGATCTGACCATAGTGTTTACAACACTAAATAGTGATAATGTGTGCATTTACATGTATCAAGCTTCTATTCAGAATTGATTTATCAGAATTGAGAAGTGTCATTTATGACATTATTTAAATGCAGTTGGTTCCTTGTGTCATTTCATTATGCCATTTCCATTTCATTGCACATGCACTTTCCTTTCCAGTTTCAGTTTTCGATCAAGTGTTTAGTCCTCTAAATCATATTAGAAACGAAATAAACCTCTCCTTCCAATCCAATCGAAATTTCATTCGGATCAAGTGAAGAGGTTCACATGAATGTTTTCAGTCTGAATGTGCCGTCAAACCGATTACTAACAGATTATTTTGTTGCATGTAAGTGTAGCCACTGTGACAGAAAAACAAACTGATAACACGGATTAGTGGTCGACCGATATATATATATTTTTTTTTATCGAAATTGCCATGTAACATGTGTTTCAGACACAGGCTCACACAAAGCGTTCTCATATAGAGTCAACTCCATGATGCATTGTTGGGTTCCACTTCGAAAGGGAACTCTTTTTGTTTATTGTTTTTTTTTGTTTAAGGCGAGTCACTACAGGTGAAAAGGGTAAAATTTTAAAATAATAGATATCACCATGAAACTTCCTCAGTTAATTACTTACACAAGTATCTTAAAAAATGTATTACAAGTTTTTGAAATTTGTGTTTAATTATGCAAATTAGGCATTATGACATTAAATATGCACAGTATCATATTGCATATATTTTCAGTAGATAGATCTGTACATATGATAAAGCCAGGTGCAAAATTCCTTTTTTAATTTTGATTACACATGAGATGAAAAAAAAAAAAAAACAGAGGGATTTCAGGATATAAGCTTTCATTACCTATGAAATCAAAATATACTCCCCATAGCCTTAAAAAATCAATTTTTGCAATATTTTTTAATTAAAATGTCACATAAATCAGGCCAGGAATGATTTATTAACAAATCTATCTAAAAATATACAGAATACTGAATACTGCTAAGTCTATAACTGGAAATTTTGGTGTACATATAGGTGACATATAAGGTGAGAAGTTTGTACTGGAGAATGAGAAAAAATCATTTTGAGAGAAGGCAATTAAAGATTTAAGTAGGGTATAAATGCCCAGGCCCTTAGTAATAATAATATATAATATTTCATGAAAACTGCTCATGAAAACTGATTTTTTAATAACATGGCAGGCATATAAGGCCAAGAAACCACCCCTCCCACTCTCCCCCAGCAGCATACTTCACATGGGCCGCTAAATGCCAGGCCAAGTGGCGCTCCTGATGCGGACAGCTCAGAGATGGGCTATAGTTTTGTTGAGGAGGTGGTAGAAGGGCCAATTGTTCCCCCTGTGGAGGGTCAGGGGAGAATGACAGAGTTAGAGGGTTAATGACAGAGCTGACTCACTCATTTCTGAGCCCTTAGAGTGTGCGGGCGACAGTGCATGCCGCTTATGATCCTCACCCCTCGTGTCCCCCTTTATCGCCAGACCCCTGTCAGACGAGACCCCAGAAGAATGCACGACCTTTCCTGGTCTCCTCTGTCTATGACTGGTCGTGGTCTATAATTTGGCTCCCACACAGGGACGCCATGCCTCCCCAGTCCGAGCCAGTCATACCACCTTGCTGTTTCACTGAGGGTACATCTGTGGTCCCCATTACTCTGCTGGTACAGTTTCTGGGAACCTGGCTTCAGCTTCTCAACCTGTCCCACTGGGTCGCCAGGACCATCAGATTTGGCTATGCGATTCAGTTTGCACAATCTCCTCCCTTCTTCCAGGAAGTCTACTACACGATAGTCTGTGGCAATGCCCCTTTCAAGCATGCAGAAGTCGCAACCTTGTTGGTGAAAGGTGCAGTCGATATTGTCCCTCCAGCCGAAATGAAGTCCAGGTTCTACAGCCCCTACTTCATTGTGCCAAAGAAATCCGGTGGGTTACGCCCAATCTTGGACCTGCACATTTTGAACCGACCCTTTAAAGTCTTCCTTTTAAAATGCTAACGGCTAAACACATTTACGAATGTGTTCAGGCACAAGATTGGTTTACAGCGATCGACCTAAAGGACGCTTACTTTCATGTCTACATTCTTCCTTGACACTGTTTGTTCGGTATCCTTTCGAGTGGAAGGCATATCAGTATGGTGTTCTCCCCTTCGGGCTAGCCCTGTCTCCTCGCGTCTTTACGAAGGTCCTTGAGGCAGCCCTTGTGCCGCTTCGTCTACTTGGGTTTCGCCTGGTGGATGGCGCCTCGCTAACAGACATTTGCAGAACTGCAGGCTGGGTGACACCTAACACATTCGCTAGCTGGGCAACACCTGCAGAGCTTCAGGCTGGGTGACACCTGACATATCGCAAGATTCTATCATCTCCGAGTGGAGCCAGTGTCCTCTCGTGTACTCGCTTCAATTAGGCAGTAACCAGGATCTGCTCAGATTTCTTTGGTTGCTCGCCATTCCACTCCACGGACTGGATACGCGTGATATCCTCCTCAGGTGAGTTTCCCCCAGAAGCCCTAAATTCTTACCGCACTGTTGATGTGAACGCCAAGGTAATGCCCCTGGCAGCTTTCGCAGTTGGCTAGGTGCCTCCATGTGCATGGTGACCCCCCACGTGTGTACCCGCCACTGTAAGCCTCCTTGAGGATGTGTTTTTCCCTTGGCAGTCCACCTTGTCACTCCTGGAGTTGAAAGATACTCCAGTGTTCTTACGTATGCTACCACCTCTTGGGCCACACATGTATTCCTAAGACCTCCCTTCGAGCAGGCATAGTTGCTTATCTTTACTGAGATATGCTTCCCAGTGTACCTTTGTGGTCATCCTTGCCAGTCTCATGACAAGGAGCTGGTACTCCCATTTCGCGTCATTCGAAGTGATTCGAAAGGGAGCGTCTTCGTTACATCGTTACAATTTCCTGCCACCTCTGCTTCCTGCCATGCTCAGACTTGGCTCCCCAACAGGGAAACATATTGCATGTGGTGTGAATGTAGCATAACAGCTCAGCGCTTCTGGGTTGTACGTCAGAACGTAGGCTCACTATTGTTCAGTTTATCCACTTGCAAATTCCGCCATGCAAATAGCGAGTCGTCCATGGTGCAATATGCCTTTGAGCTTCGCTCTCTCCGCCCCTCTGTTCTGCTGGCGTTTTTACGTGGAGTGTTGCTTTTACAACATTTGAGGGTATATTTTGGAGAAAGAATGGATTAAAATAAAGGTTAATTACACTTTAAGGATTAGCTTCTTAACAAACCAGCTTTATACTGACCCTCGTTTATAAAGCAGCCTGGTGAGAAATTATTTGCGCAAACATGAGCGCGTTGACATTGATTTTGGGGAATATTCCTTTCGAAAACAAAACTCAGTCAATGTGTCTTCAGTGGTTTGGATTAAGGAATATCAAAATGACTGCTGTGTGGTGTTCTGTTCTTTGGTGTAATAACGAACAATCGCTTAGACGCCATTCTGCTCCAGCTTATCAACAATGACGGACTATGATGACAGCTCACTCAGTGCGGGTCTGTGTTGAAAACGCTGCTGCCAATCAACAATCGTGGGAAGGGCACCTGACCATGTGATTTTGTATGGTGGAATGGTTTGATTTGAGACTGGAAAAAACATATAAGGAGATTAAAACAAAAACACTGGATGGATTTTTATCATTATATAATGGTTTTGTACAGGCACTGCCAACACACATTTCAGTACAATCAACTTGTACCATTATGTGACTAATAAAAACTTTATCCTGGATTTATATATCCCTGAAATTGTCCATCTCCACTTGAATTACTTTGCCATTGTTTTTTAATGACCAAGGCTTTGTGGAAAATGTGGCGCTGGCACTAATTTAAAGTAAACATATTTGTATTTGCCTTCACTCTTGCTGTTTTCCCCGCTGTTTAACTGGTTAGGCAGGAGGTGGTTGGCCACGTAAAACAGTAGGAAGTACAGCAGGAAACAGATGGCAGCTGTATTGTTTCTTTGCTAAAAGGACTACAGGGACTGTTAATGGAGCCAGATCGAAGAGAAACACTGAAATGCATCGGTATTAGAGCTAACTAATCAGGGCTCGTCTTGGCCCACGCAACAGAGACATTAAGTATTTTTGACATGAGATGGAGGATATAGACAGCTAATGAAGATGAATGAGGTAAAGAGTGGGGGACGTCCTGTCAGAAGGGATGATGGGCGAGAAAAGAGGCCTTCCTGTGAACGTCAGTAGAAATCACAGCCATCTGACATAGACACACTAATTGAAGGCTCAATCTCCAAGTGACTGTCCCACATATTACTGATGTAAAAATCTGACAAACTTAATGTAAATATCTAACCATAACTTGATTAAAAAAATTGTAATGTAAGTTAAGAGGAAACAAAATACCTTCAGCTCATCTTTAAATGGGTGGCTGGTTGATATGTATGTATAAGGGAATAATATTTAGATTCTGTTTCGCCCATTTTGACCACCTTTTTGCATTTAAACAGTTCTGCAGTGACAGATCAATTTCTTAAAGTACAAAAATTCCACGTATGTAGTTTATATGAAGTCATAAATACTGCATTCATAATAATTAGGGTGACCCTGATAAGCCCTCATTTTATTTTTAAATATAATTAAAATATACAAAGCATTACCATTCTTCTCTCACAAATATCAAAATTATTTAAAATGGTTCATTATATTTTGCTTTTTATATGGAGACAATTGAGTGTTTTTTTTGTTATTTTAGAATTATGCCATACCACATGGTGCTATTGAATAGCACTGTAATAGTTGCATCAAAACGTTATAAATCTTTTTTTTTCAGCTTGCTGATAAAATTTGCAGTGGTATTGATAATAATTTTAAAGTTAGAGACTATTAAATCAAATACAATATTATTTATTTTCTTTGCATTTAGAGCAGTAATTTGTATTTAAATATACATTTTATGACTCCCTGAGCAGTGCTAAAAAAGATAAATGTAGTAGAACAATCAAAAATGTAACACAATCTTTTGTTAACCTTATCACATGAAAATATTTTAGAAGCTAATTAAGCCAAAAACACATTTAATGCTCTGTTATAACTTTTTCTCAAGTGGACTTATAAGGGCTATTGACCCCTATTGTTACTAATGGCTCGTTTCCACTGAGGGGTACGGTACGGTACAGTACAGTTCAGTACGGGTCGGGTCGGGTACACCATGATC
>JAOTRC010000017.1:15018540-15037769 GCA_027497675.1 Cyprinella lutrensis | reverse complement strand
TCGAACTGGAAGCCATGTTAATCTTGGACTACATTGGCCACCGTAGGAGTTAAAATGAAATCGGAATTGAGAGGAACGGAAACTAATATTCACTGGATGGTCATATACATTTTCACAGCTAGATGGGGGAAAAATCACACAGTGTAGCTTTAAAATGCTCTTTGTGAGAATTTTATTATAATTCATGATGGGTATTCAAATGTCTTGACTCTTACTAGTGTATGTGTGCAGGGCAGATCAAGCTCTCTCGACAGTTGCTATGAGGAAATTTTGTGAGGATAAAATCTCTTCCTCTCTTCAGCCATCTCAGAACAGGTATAACCAATGTTTATTCTGTTTGTTCCAGAATAACTTGTTCTGGCGTGGTCATGATGTTCTCTCTGTCATCGCAGGTATATATATTATTTTGCCGGTCTTCTCTCTGGGACAATAAAGATGAATAGCTCACCACTTTTCCTGGATCAAATTAATATGCCAGCTTTGCAAAACTACCAGTCTGGAGGAGGTACACAAACCCCTTTTCAATCAAACCAAGCTTATTTTGCAATGTCTGTATTGAGTTTGGGGATGGGAAAAACTACAGAATTCTATGGAAACGTTTTCAATGTTAAAATGTGTTAAAGTGATAGCTGAACCAAAAATGAAAGCATCATTTACACATCCTCCATTCCAAACATGTGTGACTTTCTTTCAACTGCAGAGTACAAAAGATGTTTTGAAGAATGTTTCAAATGATTTTGCCTATATATCCATATAGCATTGGTCCTCATTGACCTTATTGTATAACAAAAAAATGTAAAGCTTCTTTCATGTTATTTTATGTTTATTTAAAGAAAGTCATTCAGGATTGAAATATCATGAGCGTGAGTAAAGGATGACAGAATGTAGCATCATTGCATTGCATTGCATAATTTTTTCCATTGCATTTTGAAGGTTACTCTCCTTTTTTGAAGATTTATCAGTCATTACAGCTGGTCTATTCTTCAGGCAAATAGTAAGTGGGTCTATTTTATCAGTGTCAATAAGTGTTACATGTTTTTCAGAGCTGTGACACTGTGCGTTCTGATATATTGACCTGTGCCACATAACCCTGCAAAATATCTATTTTAATAACCATCATTCTGCTGGTTTAAGCTGCTCTAAGCTGGTCTTAGCTGTTTTAAGTTGATCTTGATCTCACTATGGCCATACTAATTTTTCTAGTCTCCCAGCTGTGCAAAGCTGGTATTATGCTGGTCAACAAGCTGGCTTTACAGCTGAAAAGTGTCCCAAACCCCTCTAAAACAACCCAAAGACCTGCATGACTAGCTTAGGCTTCTTTAAGATTGTTCTTTTTTGTTTCTTTCTTGCTGGAAATCTGAACAATTTGAGTTTCAAACTGTCCAAATCCCATTTCCCCTCTCTGCTCCACATGTCATATCCTCTCTTGACTGACCTGAAAACAAATCAGATATCATACTTTGCTGACTTCTTGTTGCTTGTGTTACAGTGATATTGAGAGCCCTAACAGTAAGATGTTGTGTGTGAAAATTGAACCAGCTCTACTGCTGAAGGGAGATATCATGGTGAGGACACTTTAGAATTTTACATGAATACATTCTTGTTATATTAATTGCTCCCACTCAGTAGCCATTGCTTTGAAGGGAGAAAATATTTTAAAATGCATATTTGAAAATATCATTCCATTATTAAACATACAACAAGACACCAGAATTTTAATTTAATAGCTTTAATGCTAGCTTTAATGCTTTCCCCCCTCCATTGACAGCCTACACAACTACCACTTTCAGGCCCCTGAAAGGTAGTAAAGGCATCATAAAAGTAATCCATGTGACTCCAGTGGTTTAACCTCAATTTTATGAAGCAAACCAAGTGCTTTGTTTGTAGAAAAAAAACATTATTCACGAGAGCACCACAGAGCATGCATGTTGTGTTGACGTGAGAGCAGACATTGTTGCTTGAACACAAAATGATGATTAATATTTTATAAATAAAGTGGTAAATTACGTTTTTTGCACAAAGCACTCGCATCGGGTCATAAAATTGAGGTTTAATCACTGGAGTCACATGGATTACTTTTATGATGTCTTTACTACCTTTCTGGGGCTTGAAAGTGTTAGTTGCATAGACTGTCAATGGAGGGACAGAAATAAAAATGTCTTACGGGTGAATAATTAATTACAGAATTTTCATTTTGGGGTATCCTTTTAAAGAAATGGTTCACCCCAACATTTAAATACTGTCATAATTTACTTCCCTCATGCCATTTCAAACCCATAAGACTTTTAAGATCACTTTAATGAAACGTAAGAGGTTTCTCAAATGGAAAGTCCAACTAACCGAAATATATAAAATTCAAAAAGATCATTAAGGCATAGTAAAAAGAATCCACATGAATTGAATGGTTTAATACAAGTCTTGTGAAGAGATATATGATCACTTTATTAGATGAACAGATTTAATTTAGGCTCAGGTTTCATTAACATATCAAGGATGAACGGATGTCTAATTGGTTTGGAAAGGGTGAGTAAATGGTGACAGAATTTTTATTTTTCGGTGAATTATCCCTTTAAAGATAAAAAAGGTGAAAACCCCAAGCCATATATATGGATAAGAATCTCACAGACACCTAGTGGGCCATTAACCACCAATCGACCAACCAGAACACCCTCTCATCTGCAAAGCAACACTTCATAGCAACGCCCTAGCAACCACCAACAACACCCAAGCAAAGTGGCTAGTTTTGTGTGGAAAAGCAACACATTTCCTTTAGTAAAAATGTTCTTCTTACTGTCTGTCTTTAGGTGAAGTGTTATCACCGTCTCTCAGATGTTAATACGAGAGAATGTGTGTTCAGAGTCCAGTTTCACACCTGTAGTGTTCATGAATCTCAGCTTGCTTTTGGCAAAGCGGAACTTGACCATGCTTGCACAGGTAAATACTGGCACTGTTTGTTTGACTGTCCACTGCAGTGGCTCAGCTTCTCAAAAGCAGAGAAATAACAGATGTTTTCTCTTTTATCATTCTGATTTGTGTTTGTGTAGACGACCGTTTCCCTGCAGACGATACAGTGGAGTTGCTGTTTTCTTCTGGCCCACAAAGGAGAAGTAAACATCAACTGAACCCTTCAACCATTTTCCCATGTATTAGCTCTGTCTTAATGATGGACGTGTGTTTGTGTGTTCTAAGGTGGAGAGATACAGAGAAATGAGCCGGGAGTATCTGTGGATTATGGCACCACAGATCCTGTTGTGCGCTGGGACTCCTATGAGAACTTTAACCTTCACCATGAGGATAGTGTTGAGGGTATGTTTTTGTTTTAAAATGCATAACTTTTGCTATAGTCATGCCTGGCGTCCACACTACTCCAGAGATTTTTCCCCCTATTATTAGAGCAATCGGCATGCTCGCTCATGCCCAGTGACATGAGTTCATTCGTGTATAGTGAGTGGATGGAGGTCTTTTCTGAAGTGCCAGTATGGACAGTTCTGTGTTAAAATGAAAACACTAGTGTGGAAAGTCATAATAACAAACAAGAATATAAAAAAGGGCCAAAAAAGAATCAATCAATCAATCTATCTTTTTTTTTTTATTTTTTTTTTTTTTGAGAATTGTTTATTTGAGGGATTCCCTACTGGTGAAAATTGCGTTCTGGGACAAAAAGACAATGAGACAGTTTTCACACACTCAAACATCATGAGCCTGTAAATAATATGGTTTTGTCTATGCATTTCCCTGTGATCTCCAGATATCTGTCACACACGTGGGCCTTTGGATGGTAGCCTGTATGCTCAAGTGAAGAAGCGTCGAGCACAAGGCTCCAGTCCCAGCGGATGCCCTACCTCCATCAAAACCTCCACAAACTCACCCAGTCATTCCTCCCCTCGTCCTCCCATTCATCTCTCCGTCCAGCCTCTCTCACTCAGCAAAGATGCAAGTCGCTCATCTGCACCGCCCAAATCCCTCTCTCCACTTCCAAGAGAAAAGGACGAAGAGAGGCAAAGACACAGAGAAACCGCAATTCTTGACGATTGCGACGGCTCTCCCCTGAGACCAGATCGTCCCGTTCAGTCTTGTTATGGTCGTCCATATTCCCACACCCATTCATTCTGTGGACCAGACCTGACCAACCCGAATACACTTGCACAAACCCTCCACCCCAAACACTTCACACTTCCTTGCAGCCGCACCGCCCCACTGTCAGTCCGAGACCTGTGTGTATCCCACCCGGATCTTTTATGGGAAAGAGGGCGCTGTCTGCACCATCCCTGCCCAGAAACCATTAGACACCTGTACTCATTTCCCCCTCAAGAAGCTTACCCTCATTCGCCACTTTCCCACTCACAGTCCTCCCATTCCCACTCACTTCCTCCACAGACACGTGCGTTCTTCACTGGGGAGGCATGTCCTCTGTTCCACTGCTCCGCCCTCCCTCAGGGCCATGCCCACATCCCTCCTTCTCTATCCCCTAATCAGTCACGGATCTCCAGTCCGTACAGAGAGTTACGTTATAGCACGACATCCCCAACATCGTGCTCCTGCAGGGATTGTTCTCGCTTACGAGAGGACGTCGCCCTCCACTCTTTACGTGGCAGAGAATTAGAAGTTCTACCTTGGCCTAGAGAGGCGGAGTTTGGGATTAGGACGGAGGTGCCTATGAACTGGAGGGATGGAAGAGTGGAGTCTCATTGGGAAGGAGTTCAAGAGGCTGAATACTGGCGGCGTAAAATGGCGATGTCACCAGTAACGTTATCATACGGACATTGCAACGCTATCCCAAAACAAGATCAAGCGGCACACACCCAACCCGAAAATATTACACCACTCAGTCCATATCCCAGCCCTCAAAGCAGTGGCTACCACAGTCCGCATCCACCTTGTCCCTGCTCTCCACAAGCGCTCAGAGAGAGTCCTGGTTACGCCTCCATCAGTCATTCCCCAAACTCCTCCCCAACTGCTGTCACGCCATCTCCAAAACAAGCCAATCACAACAGTGCAACTGAAGAGAGTCAGGATGGCCTTAACGGTAATCACATTGACACAGTTTGGAGTAGTTCACTTTTAAAAAAACTTTTGCTGATAATTTACTCACCCCATGTCATCCAAGATATCCATGTCTTTCTTTCTTCAGTCAGAAAGAAATGAAGGTTTTTGATGAAAACATTCCAGGATTTTCTCCATATAATGGACCTTAATGGGAACCAAACGCTTCAAGGTCCAAAAGACACTTTCAGTGCAAACTGTTCAAAGGGCTTTAAACGATTCCAGACGATGAGTAAGGGTCTTATCAAACAAAATGATCACTCATTTACTAAATAAATAAAAAAAATTAAGTTTTAAAAGCACAAATGCTCACCTTGCTTTGTTCTGTGATGCGCGTTCGTGACTCTCCTGTTCGAACTCGTTCATCAAAATGAACAAATCTTTTTCCGAGTCATTTGGTTCATTCAACGAATGAAATTAACGAATTGACTCGGAAAAAGATTTGTTCATTTTGATGAATGGGTTCGAATAGGAGAGTCACGAACACGCATCACAGAACAGAGCAAGGCGAGCATTTGAGCTTCTAAAACTTAAACTTTGTTATTTATTTTTTAAATGAGCGATCGTTTCACTTGATAAGACCCTTATTCATCATCTGGAATCATTTAAAAAAAAAATTAAAAGTGAACTTCTCCATTAAAAAGCGATTTCTGCAAAAGGGAATATCGAACATCTAATGACCTAATGAGTAAACTCAGCTTTGATCACTGGAATACATTACTTTTTAAAATATATTCAAATAGAAAACAAATTGTAATAATATTTCAAAATATTGCTGTTTTTATTGTATTTTAATCAAATATATGCAGCCTCTGTGAGACTTCTTAAAAAAAGAGACAAATTTCAGAGATTATCGATTCAATTTTTTTGTGCTTTTTTGTCTTTTGTGAATATTTTCACTATCAATGTCTGCTATTTTGCTATATGCAAAACATGAACATTCCTCAAAACATCAGTGTTTTTTTTTTTTACACTGAATAAAGGAAATCATTCTGGTTTGGATTAACATGAATAAAAGATGACAGACATGAGTTAATGCCAAAGTATATCAAAATCCTGACTCCACAGTGAACCAGAAAGAACCCGAAGGTCTCCGAATAAATGGACATCACTAGTACTGGAATGCGATTTGATTCCCGCTTTGATGGAACAGCATAAGAGAATATTATCTGCCGGTTTGGATAAATAACCTCTTCTGTGAGTGCAAGCTTTGTATGCACTTGCGAAATGAGGTTTCAGCAGTAAACAAAACGTGGTGTACGCTTCATTCGTGCATCTCCTTGGAAACAGGAGACCTATAGTGAAGTATGTCACAAGCATGTGCTGAGAAAAGAGGATGACATGAAAGAAGGAACTATAAACGAGGCCATTAAAGAGAACCAGAAGAGCATGCAGAAATTAAGGGGAGGCAATTATTATTATTTTATTTTGGTTTCTTAGATTAGCTTAATCAATTCATTTTACACTAACTGTTCAAAAGTTTGAGATTGATAAGAAAAAAGTCTCTTATGTTATCCTATCACCAATGCTGCATTTATTTGATTAAAAATACAGTAAAAACTGAAATATTGTGAGATATTGTTTTAATTGAATATATTTTCAAATGAAATTTATTCCTGTGATGCAAAGCTGTATTTTCAGCATCATTACTCGAGTCTTCAGTGTCACATGATCCTTCAGAAATCATTCCAATATGATGATTTGATGCTGATGGGCCACAAAGGGCCTTTAGGAATTGCTTTTGCAACACTGGGAATGAGATCTTCCAACAATATATGCTTAATATTTTGGTCCAGTATCTTTTTGAGAACATACCTGGGATGGAAACCAATTTCTGGAGTTCTTTTTTGAGCCTTGTGATCTCCTTACACAACTGGATGTCATCCATCCTAAAGAATGAGGAACACAACAAAGATTTTTCTTTAAACCACCAGTCAAAATTTCTTTCGATGGAAAATAAATGACAAAATGACTTTCGTGCTCTTAGATCCACAGTATTGCATGTCGCAAAACATTTTCAAGTGTGAATACCATAATTTATCAAAACAAATTTCACTGGTTGATGCCAAAGTATAGTCTCAGTTCAGCAACGAAATAACAGATAATATGTTTTGCTAGGTAGTATTCACATTGCTATCATACATACGCACACAAATAACAACACAGACACATACATTTGCAGTTGTTGTCTAACACCAGCAGAAATATATTACTGCCATAACACACAAATCTCACTTGCAGGGCTTGCGATAGAAGCTGTTGTTGTAGATAAGTGCCGTGAATCCCTTTCTCAATAAATGTCCTCAACAAGTTCTTCTGCTTTTATCTCATCTATGTCTGTATCTCACACTCCTGCTCTGCACGGATTTTTGCTACATTTATTTTTGTTCAAACTGTTATTGAGCATAAAAACAAACATTGTGGTATAACAGTCATTGTGACACTTTCTCTGATTTTGCTTAAAGGCATATCTCAGCCAAAAGCAAGCATTTTGCAGGATGTCCAAGATGCTTTTTTTCTCTCCATATAATGAATGTGAATGGTGACAGTTGTTTCCCTTTCGTTGTATAGCTAGTTTTGTGAATGAATGTGCATTGTGGGTAAAATGTGCCATAATGTACTTCTTGGTTCTTGGTCTCAGTGTCAGGGATCTGCTCTGGCAGAACTCTGTGTTTTTGTGGTTTCATGTTTCTATTATGTTTGTCTTGGTTTGTGTTTGCCATGTGCTCCTAATGTCCTACCTACTTGTTTCCTGTTACCACACCCCCTTGTTTAGTCCACGTCTTGACCTTGTTTCACTAATTGAGCTTACCTGATCCTCATGTGCTCTGGTCCCTTTATGGTCCAGTCCCTATGGGCTATATGCACGCATAAGTTCCGCATTTGACGCAAGGATGCTCCTTCATTTCCGGTTGTGGAGATTAAAGCGGAGGAAAACCGGGGAAAACGGGATTATGGCAGAGTCTTCAATATTTACTGTCCGCCCGACTTTGAAATGAAATGTACATACGTTTAGACGTAATTTTATATATAGTTATGTTTATTTTATTTAATTTTAAAAAGAAGCATAAACACAACGAGGGGTGTCTGTTTTATCTGTTTTTGTGACTAACGTTTCATTAGTATAACCATGGAGTATAAAATTCAAAATAAATTCTCGCTATTGCATACACCTTCACCGGAAATACCTCCATGCATAGAGCCCATTCCTGTCATCTCTCTAACGCACTAGTGGGTGGGGCTAAAGGTGCAATGATAAGGTGCAACGATTCTTTCATGAATCGTTTTCTGGGCTTTAACAAAAGCTGTTTTTCGACTAATAAGGACGTTTTCGGTTCTGAAACTAAGGATATTCTGTTAGTATGATGACATCTAATATGTCAAAATCTCAAGGAACATTTGATTGCTCAGTTCATGACCCCTTTAAAGCATATTAAAAACGCCATACAGACAAAAAAAACAACTTTCTAAAACCTGATTTTCACCACAGGCAGTCTTTAAATATGTCATTAACCCCAAAGTTTTGGACAGCTGTGTATATGAATATTATAGAAAAATCTTTTGATTTTTAGACATTTGACCTAGTCAGCAGGACTAAAAAGCATTCGTAAGCCATAAACCTGCCATATAACTCTATTTGGAATAGAGTTTTGAAACAGAGCCATTGTTTTACAAATTAAGTATATTTCTAAAATACTTTTGTTGAAGATCACATATTTATTTTAATCTTCATTGAGGACTGTAATTTGTAATATTACAATTTATATAGTATGATGTATAGAATATGTGATTGTATTTTACATCATATTATAAATTGTGTATTCGTTTGTAATATAAACGGTAAAGTATGACTTTCATCTTAGGTCATGGCTGATTCGATCCTCAACTAAACCTTAAAGGAGGTATCTGCTCTGAAACAGTTGTTTCAGTCAGCCACTGATGTCATCCTCTGCGATAGGGCCTATCGGACATATACATCACCACCACAGCGCCTCTCTTGTCAAGCTATGCCTTACATATCGCCATTCTGACATTTAACAAGTCACTCTTTTGTCATCTCTGAGGAACGGCACCGCTAATGTCTCCTGCTTCTGATTTAGTTTGCTTTGGGTGGCTGCTGTCCTATTGTAATTGAGTCATCAGTGACTGAGCGGTCGGAGTGGAGCTTGCCTGCGGGCACAGCATTAATGAACCCTGCAGCCAGTGCAGCTTGGCCCGTGATGACTATGACTGATGAGTGATTGCTGGTGGATCCCGCCATGCTAGATTTGTCACCAAAATGAGAATCACCCACCCCACCCCCCACTCTGACTCCTGCGAGACAGAGCATCAAGAACGTGTCACAGCCTGTTTGTCAAATGATTGAGTCTTCAAAACAAGCTCAAAACCATCAAGCTGTGACGCATCACGTCCGAGGAGCACCATAAATCGGACGATGTTTGAAAAGCGACACCGCAATTGATATGAATGCATTGCCACGTAAACGCCAGCATAGTCCTGATGGAAGTGCGAGGGGGATGAATGGCGCCGCTGTCATTATTAACGCTCGTTAGAGTAAGCCACTGCTTGTAATCATTTCTGGTCGTGTGGGGTGTAAGGACTTTGTAAATCATCCAAAACTCATGGAGTGTCATTAACCCTGAGTGGCTGTGTTAGTAATTTACACTCCATGACTGACAGACTACTTCACCATCAGGTAACTCACTCGCTCTGTCTTTCTCAGAGGGCCAGTTGAGATACTCTTAGTTTTTCAGAGATCAGATATTACAAACCTGATCTTTACAGTTTCCCAAGATTGTTTTGCTTTGCTTCTGGAGAGCTGACACACTTTATCACTTTCTCTACATCTCTGTATTTTTTTTTTTTTTTTTGAAAAGTTGCATATTTGTGCAGTTTTGCACAACTTTATTTTTTTTCTCCTCACCACCCTGCTAAAGAAACCAGCTTATACTTTGTATAGAAAGTACTGACCAACTTACAACCAGTTAAAACCATCAAATATTTCTTTTTGGGCATTATAATACAAGTAACAGGCCTGCATTGCCCATGCTTTACATTTTTCTCTATTCTCTCTCTATCTCTATTTTAGAAGTTTTTTTTTTTTTTTTCACCGCACACTAACATGTCAGCTCACTGTCATGCTGATGAAACCAGCATAGACCTAGTATATGTAAGCGGTATACCCACAACTATAACCATCTAAACCAGGGTTCCTCAAATATGGGCCACTGACCTGCAGAGTTTAGTTCCAACCCTAATCAGACTCTCCTAGTTGGTAAAGGTCTTCAGAGTCACTAGAAAATAGCAGGTAGTGAGCTCGGTTATGGTTTGAGCTAAACTCTGCAGGACAGTGGCACCTCCAGAGCTGGATTTGAGGAATCTAAACAAACCTGATCTTATGAATAAATGTAACTGTTTTAAATTTTGTAAGATGTAATTTGGAAACAAATGATTTTTAGAAAAAAAATGTGAGCATGGAGGTGTCAATCCCTAAACCTAACTGTCAGTGGGGGTGTAAGCGAATTGAAATGAATGAGAAACCAATTTTTCAAAACGTAAAATTACCATTAAAGTTACACATTGCCATTAGAGTATGTTTTCTAAACCAGGTATTGTCAGTAACAGACTAATATTCTCCATCTAAATCCAGTAGAGGCTTCATTGAAATGTAAGCAGTTCTAAACTGAGAATAACTTGTGTTTTTAAAGGTGAGTTAAAGGTGCATTATGTAATATTTACATTTTGCGGTTGAAATGGGTATTGCATTCCAAATTTAAATTATTGGAGTGTTTTATTCCCGCCCCCTCCTCTTCAGACTCGACGCTCATGCTACCTGCCAAATTGAGCACACTCAATAGGATGGCGACTAGCCTTACACTGCCAATCACAGACATATATGTTGAGTGCGTTGAGCACATTGGACAAACAGATGTGTTTAAGAACCCATTAAACAGTGCTCAAATTGCAAGAGGGGGAAGTGCTGGTATAGTCACATTTTTTTTTAATTTCCATACCGACTTGGTACCGCAGTCTGTACTTTGTGACAACTCTACCTTAAATAAATAAATAATTAGAATGCAAGATTATTTGCCGCTGAGGGACAAATAGACTCTCACTTTCTCTCCTTTTCAATCCTAACACACGACTCACTGTAGAAATGGTCATAATTATTAAAATTGACTTCAGAAATGGTACCGGTTTACTGTTGACCACATAATAGCGTCCACGCCACGGGGTGCTGCAGCAACCTTAGCACCCCTACTTCCCACTGTACTGATTGGTTCACCAAATGAAATCACAAAAATAATGAGTGGCTAGTAAAAAAATAATCCTGCTCCAAACTCTTGGCAATTGGTTGAGTGAGTAGTGTTGTCAGGTTCAAACAATGGTGCATTTACACTTAGATGCACCACTCTAATGTGCCTATAGTGGTCTATACATATTAAGTTGAGATAAGTAGTTTAACATTGAAGAAATTACACACATGTGGCCTCTATTTATGTATTTATTAAACTAGGAAGGTCCCACTGAGATACAATATCTCTTCTACCAGGGAGTGCTGGTCAAGATAGGCAACACAAGACAACAACAAAAAAAAAATAGTACATAACACAATATAATACACGCAAACGAGAAATACCCATGTCTAAAAGACAATACAAATCCTAATCAACTATTAAATCATTTACATTGTTTTGTGTAAATGATGTCGAATTCTGTCAGTAATTACTCACTCTCATGTTTTTTTTCCAACACCGTAAGACTTTCATTCATCTTCGGAATACAGTTTAAGATATTTTTTATTAAATCCGAGAGCCGTCTCACTCCTCCAGGCTTCTAGTGTAATTGAATAATTACATTTATACATTTGATAAATGTATAAATAGTATGAATTTATACATTTGTATGAATTTATACATTTGATAAATGTATAAATCCATGATGGCAGATAAAGCAAGAAAAGGGTTTATTTATTGAACATAAACCATTGTTCAAAAGTTTAGGATCAGAATTATTTTTCTAAATGATTTTGAAAGAGGTCTCATGTTCACAAAGGCAAATTTCTTTGATCAAAAATTTATATTTTTTTCTTTTTTTTTCAATTTTAAATAATGCTTCTATTTTGATATATTTTAAAATGTATCATATTCCTGTGATGGCAAAGCTGAATTATAGATGCTAGTACAGTATGTTAATAAACGAGATATATACTGTGGTAATTTACCCAGTACAGCTTTAAGAATAAAAATCAACATGATTTTTCCTCCTCAAGCACAGAGAAGTCCATTTTGCCATTTTATATAAATTACAATGATGTGCACAAACACTTGAACTAGTAACATATTGTAAAGCAGCATGTACTATTGCATGCACACATGCGTAAAGCACTATATCAGTAATGTTTTGCATCATAAAATAGACCTTTTGTCTTTTACTCTTTTAAAAATTATTTCTTTTGATGTTTTCTACAAGCTAAATGAATCTACAACCGGCTTACAAATAAAATTAACTTCATAACTGAAAACATAATGGATAAATGTGTGATGTTTACTACTACATTTTAACATTTTGAACTCCAGTAACCTGTTTTTACTCATCACAGGTTTTGACTGAAATACACAAGGTGTAGTTTATTTCAGACAGTGTGGTGATATCGATTCATAGCCTGACCCCATCCTTGAACTCTGCACAGCGGCGGATAGTCCTGTAAAGCCGGCACGATTGAAAGCGTAGCAGCCACCACGGCTTTATACTGTGTGCCATCATTCTCCTCAGTCATAGCAAGGTCTCCTCTGAACTGACTCCAAAAGCCTCTCTGTGCATTCAGACAGCAGAGTCGATCTTATGTTTATTCTCTTGAGACCTTAGGAGAGCGGGATAGAGGGAGAAAGAAAGAGTAGGTGTGGCATTGAAGGAAACTAAAATGGAGAAATGAGACCGAAACAGAACCAGATGATAGAAAGTGAATGCCACTGAGAGATATATAAAGTGAAAAATGGATATAGAAGAGAAAAAAAAGACTTTTCCAAATCCATGTGAGCTGCCTGTATAGAGCACATTTTAAGGTATCATAGTCAAACATCTAAGATATTTTTATATTTTTGGCCAAATTCTAAGTCTGCATCAAATGTTTTCTTTAAGAATACTGTAATCCCTGAATGTGTTATTATGTAAAAGTATGTGATTAAGTGAGAAAATAAACCCATGATGGCAGATAAAGCGAGAAAAGGGTTTATTTATTGAGCTTAAACCATTGTTGAAAAGTTTAGGATCAGAATTTTTTTTCTAAATGATTTTGAAAGAGGTCTCATGTTTACAAAGACGACATTTCTTTGATCAAAAATCTTTTTCGTTTTACAATTTTTAACAACTGTTCTAATATATTTTAAAATCTATCATATTCCTGTGATGGCAACGCTGAACTTTCAGCAGCCACTACTCCAGTCTTCAGTGTCACATGATTCTTTAGAAATCATTCTGATATATAGTTGGGAGGTTAAGTGACTTTTCACTTCAAGTCATGATGCAAAGGTCGCCTTTGGTATGGAAGTACCTTAGGGCCATAGAAATAAATTTATCCTAAGACACTGAGATCACATTTTGTATCTTATATACGCACATTTTAAAAAATGGCCGCCAACCATACTTGAGAGGCCCATATCTTTGCTTCGGTTATAGCTATAATGACATATTTGGTATCAACGTGTACATTTTTGTGGTCAAGGAGTCCAATAAAATAAGTTCTAAGTCTAAAAAACAATAATGTTGTCCTTACCGTGACAATTGAAGGTGAAGTATGCAATTTTTTATTAAAAAAACACATGCCAAAAACGCAGTCCATTCACAACTTAATAATTTATTCATAAAGGTTTGTTTCACATGCGTCTTTTATAGGACTGGCTGAAGTGGTTTACGTACGATCGTTTACGCCTCAAGATAACTTAGAACTGTGTCACAGCTTTGGAGCCCTGGAAGGCGGTCTACTGGTATCAGATAGGTGTAAACCAAGGGGAAATCTCGAAACTGAAAGTGGTTTCGACAGACTCCTCCAATTGTGGCTGGGGCGCCCTCTACGAGGGCAGACCGACTCTTGGCCTGTGGTCAAGCCAAGAAAGAGCTTGTTAAATAAACTGTCTAGAGATGAAGGTGGTCGAGAATGCCTTGCGGTTCTTCCTTCCCCTTCTAAAGGGCCACCATGTCTTTGTCTGCACAGACAAATATGTTGGTGGTTTCCTACATAAATCTCCTGGGCGGTCTGAGATCACAGAAGCTTCATGGACTTCATGGACCCATGGCAGAATGGGTTCAGTGCAAACTACTCCCGCTGAGAGCGGCGCATATGCCAAGCCATCTGAACGTGGGTCCAGACAGGCTGTCCAGGGACAACATTCCCCCAGGAGAATGGTCCCTCCACCATCAAACAGTTCAGCTGTTGTGGGACACCTTTGGCACGGCGGAAGTCGACTTCTTTGTGTCTCAAGATAACGCTCAGTGTTCTCTCTATGCTTTCCCTCCTATCATACTGTTACCACCGGTAATCAAACTTATCAGGGAGAACGGTTCCTCTGTGCTTCTAGTAGCTCCGTTCTGGCCGAACTAAGTTTGATTTCCAGAGCTGATGCAGCTTCAGAGCTTAGCTCCTTGGCCTGCCTCATTGAGGAGAGATCTCCTCTTACAGGCCGGACGTACAATTTGGCACCCACGACCCGAGCTTTAGGCTCTGCATGTGTGGGCCATCAACGGGTACCTGTCCAGATGGAGTGTTAAACACGTTTACGCAAGCTAGAGTGCCCTCTACTAGATGGCTTTATGGTTCCAAGTGGTCCGTGTTCTCTGGTTGGCTCACAACCCTGATCCACAAGATTGTAGGGTGTCGGAGGTTCTCTTCTTCCTTCAGGAGCTCTTGGATAAGGGTAGATCCCCATCCACGTTCAAGGTATATGTGATGGCTATTGCTGTGTTTGACAAACATTCACATGACCTGTCACTGTGTAGGAACGGCTTATACATCTATGAGCCTTCCTTGCCCTCTGGGCGTCAGAGCTCATTCCACTAGAACTCATTCATGTCTGTTAGTTTGCTGCCTTAAAAAGCTGCTGCCGACTAGACAGTAGATATTGAGGCAGCTCACTAGATTTTGGAACAGAGCAGTCAAAGAGAATGAGCGTGCTTGTTTGTGCGAGAGAGAGAGAGGACCCTTGTGGGCCAATCTCATCTGTCACAGCCAAGCTTCATCATTAATATGCAACAGCAGCCTGCTGATGCTTGGCATTGACCCATTTTCTCGCTGAAATATCACCGCAAGGTTCACGGTGTGAGAGAGACGCAGACCTGCACATAATCGGCTTTGCGTGGAACACCCAGGCACAGGGGGTCTGCTTGAAAACACAAGCACTCATATCCTGAGATAATGACTTCCTCTTTGTCCGGCATACCTTTTGATTATGAGAGCTACAGGAGTTCAGAAATGCCTGTCCGTCCTCCAAAAAATGATAACGAAGAAATCCGAAGTCATTACACATTTAAACCAGGTCCCCTTGCCAAATACGTGGCCAGCATGTGAAATGTACTAATAGCTGGAAGTCACCTGATGGAACATAACAGCAATAGTATTCATGAGATTCACAGATTGTAAGAAGGGAGGGTGTAGTGGGATTTAGTGCATATTTAAAGTGTCAAGATGTTAGTATTCACATGTTAATATAATCTTTAAGTGGATAGAGGATGGACCGATTTGGATTGTGGTCTATGATAGAGGGCTCAAGAATGCTTAAAAATGTAATACAAGTGTGGTGGAGGGATGCTGCAGGTGTTGTCACAGGAACGATCCTGTGCAAGCAATCCATTATATATGTGTACACATGCCTTGTGATTGGCAGGATTAGATGTTGGATGCACATTGTTTATACATATTATTTACATATGTTTATAGATATTATATTCGTATACCCTGGCAAATGCTACTTGTCCTAATTATAAAATGTGCTCAAGAGAGTGTGCAGTTCTAATTTCTTTTCCTTAAGGATGCACATGTTTAAGCTCAGTACTTCAGCATTAATAATCAAAGCATTTGAGGGAAAGATGTTCTAACGGCAAGAGCTTGAATGGCTGTAGAGATGTATGATGTCCTGTATGATGTATGGAATTTTTCTTGCATTTGTAGCATGGAAACATAGGAAATAAATGGGTATATGCTTAAAAAAACGTGTTTAAGAAGTCTATTATACTCATCAAGGCTGTATTTATATGATAAAAAATTGAAGTTGTGAAATATTACAAGTGATCACATGTCATGTGATCCTCCAGTGCTGATTTGATGCTCAAAAAATATGTATTAGTATTATCAATGTTCAAAACAGTTTTGCTGCTTAAAACATATGTGGAAGCCATGATGCATTTTTGCATTTTTGTCTTTACTGTCTAATTTGAGCAATTTAATGCATCCTTGCTAAGTTTTAATTTCTTTCAAAATAATTCTGTAAGTGAAGAGTATACATGAAGATGATTGTTTGTTGTTGTATATATGGGTTTTATAGTGATTTTATGTTTTATTTTGTGAACTAGTATATTGACAAACATATTTTTCATCATTTGTGTCACTTTGCTGCTGATGCATCCTAAAATATAATGTATCATGATTATTGATATTTTATGTTGTCTATATATGTTTAGCAGATATTTTATGGATTTATACCTTTAGTATAACATGTTATAGTGCATAATCTCTCTTTCTCTCTTTCTTTCTCTTTCTCACTCGGGCAGGTGTTGGGCAGTTTTAGAGATTGTTCCCCAGATGGCTGTGGAGACACTGCTGGAGGAGAAACTCTTAAATAGGAGTACAGGACAAACAGAGGCGACTCATCCAGTACACACATTTATCTACTCCAACATCTCCCTCGAGGAGTGAGTGCATACATACACATTAACATACAAACATCGGATGCACATTCTTTGAGGTTATAGTACAATGTCTCAGGAGACGTGATCTTCACATGTTGCTTTCATGATTCCCTTAGTTAGTGTACCAGGTGCTGTTTTTCATGGGCCAAAGTCTTTTTTTTACCAAATGCCAGTTCTATTTTCTCTGTTTTTGAGAAAATAACATCTCATTGAGATGCTGTTTTCTACCGTTATACATGTGCGTTTAAAAGCACATCTCCCTGTAATGCAAGATGGCAGATAACGAATTAGAGCGCGTTCGGTTCCAGTCACGAAGAATTACTGCTCAATAAAACAAGTTGCACAATAAATGACAACGCAAGTCAGTCTGAATGTGAACATCGCTCACACTCTTTTAATCGTTGTCTCCTTGGCTTCATCTGTGACGGGGGAAATGGAGAACATCCTCAGAGTCTTTTTTTAGAGATTCATACATTACAGTACTTGTTTATGTATGAGGCTTGTATTAATATTTAAATGAGCTCCGTTCGGATGGGTGTCATGTGTAATACAACCAGATAGATTTCTGGCCCTAATGATTCACTTGTTTGTGTGGCGGTGGATAGAGTAGCATGATTAGACACGTCAGTCAGCGCACAGGCGGTTTCTTTGCTCCCAGATGCTTTCTCGTGCAGCCATTTTCACCCCGGCACACACCTCGAGTGATGCACCGAGCGTCGTATGATTGACTAAGCAGCACTTAAGCAGGTGAGGACCCTGTAAATAAGCTTTTCCCTCCGAAATGATCTCGGTTTAGGCCCCTCCCTCCATCTCGAGCCCTCTGCGGATGGATTCTGCCACCTGGAGATTGCAGAGTTCTGCTTTTCTGCATCCCCTCCCATCCGGTGTTTATATCAGCCGGGTTTGCTGAGGTAATCCGGCCGGCTCCAAACTAGCGGAAAGATGGAGTTAGGGAAATGGATTTCTGGAATAAAAACGAAAGTGTGTTTTGGGCGTACGTGTTACTCAGACGTAACTCTTGACAGGGAATTCATTGAGCTGCATAACTCTGTTCACTCATCTGTTGGGGTTTTTTGTCTAGTAAAGCCTTACTAGGCTGCAATTTTGCTGAAGGTCCTTCTACTCTGTAATTTCCTTTGAAAGCCATTGTTGGCGCTCTTAAAAGAATAATTGGCGAAGACTAACACTATTTGAACTATTCAGAGAGTATCTAAAGGTGATGTATCCGCCGTAATTTAGAAAACACAACATCAAGGGGAAAATTGGAGGCTTGCTCTTAAACATGCCCACCACTTGATTTTTATTTCACACAAAATATTTCCTTTATGTTCGCAGTGAAACAGATTTTCCTGTCAGTATTTTGACAGTCATTTAATTTAGCTGTCTACACACCCCTTCTTTTTGAATATGTGAATGTTTTCTTAATGACGACAGGTGTCAGGAGTAGTTATGAGAGGGAATGATAGGACTCGAGAGCGAGAGATCCGCAGAACAACAGTGGCCCCTGGAGGTTAAAACATGTACTGCATGAGCCTGGTCTGCTTAAGCGTCATTATCAGGTGCATAAATACCTTGAAAATAAAATATGCTGAGCTTCACAGCAAATGTGATCAATCTTGTAAATTATTGCTTACATGTAAGTACGTTGTTATTGTTTATTGCTCGCACTAAGCATGTAGTATAAGATGCATCTGTGAATGCATGTTATCTTTCTTGCAATTACACATAAATCAATGTATAGCTGTTTGCTTTCGGGTTTCAAGTGCTTGTTTACGAGTTTATCCTGGAATAAGTGCCTTATTCATCATCTGTCTTTCTTTACTATGGCCATATCCCGTTTCTTTTGCTCTCGCTCTTGCTGTCATTCTCACTCTCAGCACCAAACCTACAACTCGCTAATGAGTAAAAGCCTCCCCTCTGGGCTGCCATGTGTAGTGAGGTTCTCTAGAGGCTCTCCAAAAGCTCTAGTGGTAGATTTCATCTCATGATAGGCTTCACATTCAGTTTAGGCTTTAATTTTCCCATTCGATTCAATTATCTGTTCCCCTAACTCCAGAACTCTCTGTGCGTTTGACTCTTTTGTCTTATTCAAATGTACACACAGTTCTCCAAGTTCTCTAAGAAGCAGAATTTGATTTGGGGGCCCCTCCCACTAGGCGGAGTCGACCTGTGCTTTACAATTATTGACACAAATATCATGTAATAATGATACATTTTAAATTAATACAGTGAGGTAATGTATAAATACAAAATAAATACTTAATAAAAAATAGATAGCCTACTTA
>JAOTRC010000017.1:14936852-14950627 GCA_027497675.1 Cyprinella lutrensis | reverse complement strand
AAGCTCCCGTTCCACCACATCCCAAAGATGCTCTATTGGGTTGAGATCTGGTGACTGTGGGGGCCATTTTAGTACATTGGACTCATTGTTCAAGAAACCCATTTGAAATGATTCGAGCTTTGTGACAGTGCATTATCCATAGCCATCAGAGGATGGATACATGGTGGCCATAAAGGATAGACATGGTCAGAAACAATGCTCAGGTAGGCCGTGGCATTTAAACGATGCCCAATTGGCACTAAGGAGCTTAAAGTGTGCCAAGAAAACATCCCCCACACCGTTACACCACCACCAGCCTGCACTGTAGTAACAAGGCATGATGGATCCATGTTCTCATTCTGTTTAGGCCAAATTCTGACTCTACCATCTGAATGTCTCAACAGAAATCGAGACTCCTCAGACCAGGCTGGTACCCGGTGGGGTTTTCTTCTATTGTAGCCTATCCGTCTCAAGGTTGTGCGTGTTGTGGTTTCACAAATACTTTGCTGCATACCTCGGTTGTAACGAATGGTTATTTCAGTCAAAGTTGGCAGGGTTCCAACGGGTCCTTGAAATCCTTGAAAGTTTGCGAATCTGAAAAAATTCAAGGACCTGGAACGTTTTGGAAAGTAAACACACATAGATACAGGTCCTTGAAAGTGCTTGAATTTATTTTGTTGGAACAACATGATTTGATCTGCTTTTATGGTGATTTTTTTTGTCATTTTTTAGTTTGCCGCTGACAGTCCCTGGTTACTGTCAACCCTTTGCACCTTCACCACACCAGTTTTGAGATTGGTTAAAATTTGACACAATGAATGAAGTGACACTCCAGACTGCTTGAGTCCAAGATACAGTTTTGTATCTATGAAGCAACCGAGAGCGCTGTGTGCTCTGCCTCACACATTATCAAACAGTTGAGGGAAGCACTGCTCACCTAGCCGTAATCCCTATGGAGTGAATTGTGTCTGAAAAAAAAAACTCATACCCTGGCCCTCGTTCTTTCATGCCTGACAGTCTGACTCACTCAAACAGAATTCCTGTGCTCAGCCTTCCTGATTTTTGACATGCTCAGTGGTCAGACCGTTAGATCAGGGACAGCTGATTTGTCTGATCTGTGATGTGAATCATCTTGTTCTCTGATTGTGAGGTCACCCTTCCCTTCCTGTCCTTCTCCAATGCGTGTGTGAGTCACACTTTCTTCAGATGGTCTGATGTTCTTAGTTGTGACATACACTTCTAAGCAACAGACATCTTTTTTTTTTAGATATACCTCAAAGATTGACCTTCAGTTCGTTATTACAGTTATTCAAGTTATTCTAGAATGTCTTTTTAGCTATTTAAACATACTTACCATCTCAGGAATGTATTATAACTGCCTACAGATCATAACTGCTTAATTATTTAAAATAAAATCAATAATACATGCTACTTCTCAAATGTTTGGGGTTGGTAAGAGTGTTTCTTCTGCTCACCAAAGGCTGCATTTGATCAGCATCATTCAAGGCTTCAGTGTCACATGATCCTTCAGAAATCATTTAATATGCTGGTTTAGTACTCAAGAAATGTCTCTTATTATCAGCGTCGGAAACAGTTGTGCTGCTTAATATTTTTGTGAAATATTTTTGTGAAAAAACATGATACAGTCGTATTATTTTACGAATATAAAGTTGTAAAGAACAGCATTTATTTGAAATAGACATTTTTTTGTATCAATTTAGAAGTCTTTAGTCTCTTACATATACTGTACATATATGGTATACTATATTCCCTATATACACACACAGAGACACAATTATTTAAAATATTTTGTCTGTGCTGCAGTTGTTTGGACTTGACTAAACAACTCTCACTCCAAAACAGTTACTCTTAGTTTCTCGAGAGTTTACTGCATTTCTCATAGTTTATTACCTTCTCAGTTTCCACCACCATCCTCAGTGATTCTTGACTGGCGCCATTTTCTTTGTGCTTGAAAGATAATTTTTCACTAAATCAATGTTTAAAACCTACTTATTTAGCATGCCAGATTACATAATGAATACAATTATTTAAAAATGAGCCTTTCCAACTCTTTTTGAAATGTTTGGATAGCACATTATGCATTATTTATTGAGTTACTTTTGGACTTGAAACTATGTGGGTGTGCAGTTTTTATCTCTAAGTTGTTATAGACTCAGCCTGATATATCACACTGAGCTGTTATTTTTTAGCATGAGCGGGTTGCACTGGTTCCTGACTGAACTTATAATTTTAGGATCAGTGGCTACCCCATTCATGTGCATATACAATAGGATGCAAATGTCTGACATTAAATTGAAAATACAGAATTAAAAATTTGATGTTAACAATCAAAAACGTTAAGATGCAAAATATCCTGCACAGTTTATGGGTCACAATAGTAATGATAGTCAAATAATTTGTGATGAAGCATTATAAGCATGAACATGGTCAATAATCATCAGTTAAAAGTCTGTTTTGTCATTGTAGGTGGAAGCAGCGACTGATTCTGAGTGTGAAAGCAAAGGCTCTCGAGAGTATCAGTCTGTTGGGATTCAAGTGGAAGACGAGAGACGGTAAATACAGAGCACATCTGTTTTATCCCTATGTGTGAAAGGTTTGTGAGGTTCGATTCGCTGAAGTACTAGCTGAGTGTGAAATGTTCTTGTCTCTGAGTGTGAACTCTGAGTCATTTGAGATCTTTCTCTCTTACACAGACAGGGCCGATTTAAGCGGTCCAACAGTGTCACCGCCGCCGTTCAGGCTGATCTAGAGTTGGAGGGTTTTCCTTTAATGGAGGATAAAGGTCTTCAGTTTGGTGGAGGTTTCCAGCGTCACAGCGAGCCCAGCACCCCTACGCAGTACGGTGCCGTACGGACCGTCCGCACCCAGGGTCTCTTCAGCTACCGTGAGGACTACCGGACCCCCACGGAGCCTCCGAGTCCCCAGCGTAGCCCCGAGCCCTGGCTGGAGCCCTCGCCACGGGAACCTGTCGCCACTGTGGCGGTTACAGTGACGCCGCCTCAACCTTCGGATTCGGGAAGAGCATCGCCCTCGTGCAGGAGGGACGGGAGCTGGTTCATGCAGCTACTGCACACGGAGACGAAAAAGATGGAGGGGTGGTGCAAAGAGCTGGAGGGAGAGGCGGAAGAGAACGACATGTCAGAGGAAAGTGAGTTAACAGAGCTCCGATTTCATGAGCCGTTAAATCTTTATATTATAATATTTGTTTTGTGGAGTTTGGCTCCAGGTTTCAAAGTGTCAGGTATGAATCCAAAGAAGTGTCACATTTAACAATGAAACGTTTGCAGAGCTCCAGGTTATTAGAGCCTCACACTGAGTGTGCTGCCATGTGAGCAATTACTTCTGTCAACATCTGTCAGGTTTCCATGGCAAAGAGCTCAGAGCTGCACTGAGGCTCTGAACAACACACTGAGAGAGACAATGCACAGAAATCAGTGTGTAAGAATGCATTGGAGTATGAGTGTGAAAGTGTGAATCACTTGTGTTGTGGAGTTTATGAGAGTATTTGCATACTTGACTGAATTTGAAAAAGAGCTTGCTTCTTGGCAGTCACAATTACACACTGCATCTGTCATGTTCCCATTGTACGTTTACCCTGCTGAAAAAGCTGGTTCACTGGTTTCAGATGGTTTAACATGGCTTTCCAGAATCCAGTTTGTGTTTGGCTGGTCAGCCTACTGGTCTCCCAGGTTGAATAGCTCAAATGTACCCAAGACTGCTGCGAGACCAGCTAACACTAACAAACTGGTTTAAAATCCATAAAGACCATTTAATTGGGTGTTAATTACAATTTCACCATAAGCAACAACTTTCTTGTGTGCCTACAGCGCTTAAACGGATATTCCACTTTTTTGGAAATAGGCTCATTTTACAACTCCCTCAGACCGAAGTCAATGGGACCAGAAACTGTCTGGTTACTGATATTCTTCTAAATATCAGAAAATCGACTGAATGGAGTAGAAAACAGTAAAACCCAACTGTTTAACTCTGGGGGAGTTGTAAAATGAGCCATTTCCTAAAAAAGTGGAGTATCCCTTTAAACTTGAATACAGTTTCAGTTACTACTAAGTATAGTCAATGCAGTTTTTCTTAAATGATTTTAAATGAGGTCTTTTATGCCTGTCAGTTTTATTTTATTCATAAAAGAATTATCTAAATGTATTATCTATCAAATCTTACTGACCCCTACCTTTTGAGCTGTTGTGTACATGTATTTTTTGCCTAGATGAATACTTACATATTTCACATTTTCTGCTTTCCAGCAGGAACATATGTATGGTCATGTGTTCGCCAGTATATGAGTGTACAGTCAGACACTTTATGAACTCGATTAATTAACTGCATGAGATTTTCAATAGCTCTCATGATTATGAAATATTTATCTCTCTCTCCCTGTTTGTGTATTAGTCCTGGGGAAGATCCGAAGTGCTGTAGGAAGCGCACAGCTCTTGATGTCCCAGAAATTCCAGCAATTTTATTGGCTTTGCCAGCAGAACCTAGTAAGTAACATCAGTGCACCCATGCCAACATGAGTTTGTGTTCTATTTATGTTATTGTGCTGCGCTTTGTACTCATGGCAGCCATTCCCACAATGCACCACTGCACTTCCACGGAGGCCGTCTGTGCTGGAGTAATTGTGGTGTACTTGACTGCCTTTTGTTCTGCTGTCATATTTATTAGATATGATACACAGCAGCAAATCAGCTGGTCTGAGTCTGGCGTGCAGAGAACATAAATGAACATAAATGAAGTACTGTGGGATATAAAGTAGAGCGATATTTTTGAAAACAACCTAAATCCTGCTGAATAAAATGCTCTATTCAGTGGCATACACTCACAGTGGTTGATTTGGCCACATAAAGGTTTATGAAACAACAGCAAATGATAAAAAAATGTTGTCATTGCACGATAAAAATGGTAACACTTCAGCTTTACTTCAAGCTCTTATAGTTTTCTGCCCTGAAATCTGTACACATTAGTTTAAGAGCTTCTTATAAAGCTGTGAAACCTGTGGAAGATTAGTTGTGCCATTTAAAGATAACACTTTAGATAAGGGAACACATATTCACTATTTACTAGGAGTTTTCCCTCAATAAACCTATAACCTACTACTTATTATTGATGGTAAGTAAGGTAGTTGTAGTGGTAATAAACAGAAAATATACAAGTAATATACATGCTAATAAACAACTAGTGATCTAAAGTTTTACAATTTTCAAATGAAGAAATATATTATCAATGCATTTAATTCTAAATAAAAATGTAAATAATTAATTACCATGTTATATTTTTTAAAATTCATTTTAAAAATAAAATTTCACAAAACAATACATAATAATTTGATAAATGCAATGTTTAAATGGCATTTAATAAAGCATTTCAAAATTTGCTTTCTTTATGTATTTGCCAAATGCTTTTGTTTATATATTTATAAAAAAAGTATTTTTCAGTTTATTATTATTTATTGTTATATTTAAAGGGATACCCCATCCAAAAATTAAAATTCTGTTATCATTTACTCACCCTCAAGTTGTTGCAAACCTGTACGAGTTTCTTTCTTCTGCTGAAAAAAAAAACAACTGGAACCAAAGTATTGTCACAATTCTCACTTAATAAACTGTGAAAGAAAGTAAATGAGGCTTTGTTTTTATAAAAGCATTGAGTCTTACAGCATCAACTAGGTGCCCTTTTCATGGTCAAACCTCTTAAGGATTAAACAGTTGAAACATCCCAGACACCGATAAGCCAAACTTTGTTTTGATTTCTAAAGCTGGTGCAGTAACCATGCAGGGTACTTTTTGCCCAAAGCCAAAACATAGAAATTGAATATTGTTGAACAGCCCAAATCCTGAAATTGTGGACATCGACTACAAGATGGATGCAGGCTACAATAAAGCAAACTCCTCTGGCTCCAATCCTATACTGCACCTTCAAAACTCAAAACAGATGCATAATCTTTGCTTTGAAAGCACAATAGCTTGACTTTCATTACTTTTCAGATATTTTCAGATAAACGTCTGAGAACCACATGACAAATATGTCCAAAAATGGATAATACGCAAAAGCCTTGCAAATCATCCACACTGCCAGTCCAAAAGTATTTTTTCTTAGTCCATCATGTTGTTAAAGTCCTGAAACAAATGCAGAAGTTAAGAGGCTTAATAGAGGCCTCTTTTTTCATCTGTTCTCCAACAGCTTAGAGACAAACCAATCACCACCTCAAGACTAGCCACTCTCATAGCATTTATTGCAATTCAACATATAGAATTTAGGGATTTCATAATGAACCATAATAAGACCAAAATAATAAACAATTACACTTCCAAAATTGCTTTGGCATACATTGGTTGAACTTATTTGAGTCCACCCTGCTTCAATTCAGAATGCAGCTTGGTTTTGAAAGTGCTCAAACTCACGCACCTTCATCCCTATCGATACACCCTGTTGGAGAGGAATTATCCAGAGAATAGTCAACAGACAACTGCAACTCTTGTGAAGGGTTTAGGGGGAAGGGGGTGGTCCTGACTTGAAGGGGTCCTGATTTGACAGGTTGGACTGACACTACCAGACTAAATAACGGGTTTAAAAAATTCAGCTTTAAATTTCAGCTTTTAAAAAAAAGCCAGTCAAAACTGCTGACCCTTAAATGACAAGCTCTCAATTAGCTCAAGAACTCACATTAATAAGCATACATGATTACTTCTCAAACTATGCACAGCAAGCTCCAAAATCATATTGTTAAGGAAACACATTCCAAGTAGAAGATTTCTGAAACAATAGTAATTAATGATGCACAAATAGCCCAGACTTATCTTTATGATGATTCCATACCCTTTTCAACACTGAAATCAATATTTTAAAAGCTAAATTTGAGAAAAATTAAAGTTTGACTGAATAGCTTTTGTAACTTTAACAATTAGTCATCTTTATTTAATACATTGGTGATTATATGCAATGTTGTTTTACATTTAATTACGGTGTTTAATTTCTGTACCTGAAAACTATACTGTTAGATATCTAAATAACCTAAAAATCACTGTTCCTTTTTATCAGTTAAAATATTACTTAAGATTTAAAATAAATACTGAAAACTGAAATCAGTTGTTTAAATGTTACCTTAAATAAGTCAAATAAAATGCTAAAATAAAATACAGAACATTTAGAAAATTGTATTTTAATTAAATTTAATTTTTGTTCTTAAATAATTTTAAAATTTGCTAATGATCTTATTATTAAATTATTATTGTTTTTAAAGACTGAGTTTAAATGAGCGTTAAATGACTGCAAAGATCATCTAAATGTTAGAAAGTGGAAATATCAACTGATACTTTTTATAAATTAAACAACAAAGTACATGGTACCGTATATTGTGTTATAACTGCTTATATAGCCTACTGCTATAACTGTATAGTATTTGGTACAATATCGCTGTGCTTCACTAAATGACTTTTGCACAAAGAGTGCAGACATTTCGGTTATTTTAGACTTGAAAAATAAGAATCACTGTCAGAGTTAACCTTCGGGCATCCCATGATTCAATTACAACTCGTCAATGATCCTGAGACCACGTGTGTGCGGGACTCAAGGTGCCTTGTTGTTGACCAAAAAGTAAAGAACAAGAAAGCTATTTCTTGGCTTACCATGTGATCAGTTCTTGCTCCGATGTGAACCTAGCAGCGGAGGAGTCTCTACAGTCTGGAAAACACAGAAAACAAACTGTTAACTTGGTGAAATGAGGGGTCAATAAATAAATCATGTTTTGCTTTTAACCAATAAATTTGTTTCTCTTCCATGTTTTTTTTTTTCTTTCCCCAAATGCAGAAGATACAATAAAAAACAATGCTATTTCAATATCTGTGGGTACATAATCCCATCAACAACAGATCACATCTGCCCAGTGACTACAGTTGAAAATTAGCCAAGATGTCTAAACTGGCACATTTACGTAAGCCTTTATTAATGTCCACAGTCCCTGTAACTTTAAACTAATAAAACAATGCTGTCAAAATAATACATAAATAAAACACCAAAGATCAGAAATGCCCCACGCGTGTAAGCAGGAAAAAAAAAAAAAGCATATGAATTCCGATATTCTCCGATCAGTTTCAGGCCTCATTAATGTGGAAGTAAATTGGATATGAATCGGATACATGCATTTGCGTCTACCATGTAAGCAGACAAATTGGATATTGTTCTGTCAATGCGAGTTGTACATCACTAAAAAGGCGACGTGGTAAATGAAAGACGTCAACTCAGGTGGACACAAACTGGGATCACATGACACTTTTCAATGGCGCAATGGCTCAACAAAATGTTTTGCTGGCCTTTAAAGATGGTACGAAAAGCGAAAGCTTGTATTATTTTGCCTATGTCTGTTGCAGATCGTGCTGTTTTTACGACCTTTTCAACCAAAGCTTTGCCAGTATGCCTGCCTTGGGTTGTTACGCCAAATGTAAAGTTAAAAAAAACAAAAACAAATCCAATATAGTCAACAAATCTGAATTGGACATAAAGACCTGCAGTGTAAATGCGACCTTAGATATCTGTGACAAACAAAAATGCTAGCATGCTAGTAGTGCATTGGTAATTTTCACATCCTGCAATTCTTCTTCGATCTAGGAGTTGTTTGAAAAATGAAGGCAGAGCAAATCATTGCAAAAACAACCTCTATTCCTAATTCCTTGCCATTTGTTGACATGCTGTGCACAATTTTTTGTGAGACTTCAGGACTAGCTTCAGAAATACAACCCTGAATTTAATACAGAACCTATGATTAGTTGAGAAAAATGTACAACGACAGCACAAAAGATAAAGGCCCTGTTCACCTCATGGATTTTTCTGTATTGTAATTTTTAAACAGATACATTTTTTTCTGAATTACTACCAAGTGTGAGTTGTGCTAAAAAAAAAAAAAAAAAAAAAAAAATCTTAAAGTGTTTCACAGCTGACATAAACCACACCTCCAATAAACAAAAAAAAAATCCTATTCAGTGATAGTGTTTTCTGTGTTGACTAATCTTGTGCAATGTCCTAACAGTCGGGATGAGCACACAACATATCCACGTCCGCAAATGTCCGATTCACTACCTAATGACTCCTTTTCCCCATTCAATAAAATGAATTGATTCAAACAACTGATCTGTCCAACACTGAACTCACCGAGACGTCGCGGTTTGGTGTGTAAAAAATCATTTACTCATCCTTCTCATTTCAGAGGTGTTATAAGTATGCTTACCCCATATAGCAAAAGTGGTCAGTCAGATTTAGCCTTAAAAATCCACAGTATTTTCATTTTCATTTTATTTATATTGACAATGTGTGGTAAATTACCCATGAATTAATTTAGTTTAGACTGGAGTGAGGTGAAAACAGAAAGCACAAAGCAAGTTGTTGTTAGCTAGCTTTTTAATTTTATTCTATTGTATATGGTAGAAAATTAGACTATTATTTAAAACAAAATTTAATATTCTTATGATAATATATCAAAATAATTATCAGGCTTGGCAAAGAAGGATCTTAAAAAGCTATGAAAACCAGTGAAAAAGCAGCTTTTTTTGCAAAGAGGGCAAGAAAGGATGACAGTGATGATGATAGGTAATATATGTGTCTGATAATTTCATAATCTACAACAGCCACAGTCGGGAACAAAATGAGGGGTTAAAAAAATCTGGGAAATCAAAATAAGTGTTTTATTGCATTTATCTTACATTTATTGTCAACATTGGGCTCGCAGAATACATGGGTAGGGTACCTTTTAGTGTGTGTGAGAAAATGACCATGTCTGTCAGCCACCACAAAAGACCATTTTTGACCAAGGAAAAACCCTGTTTTTGCCAAATCCCATGAAGTTTCATTCCATTTTTGTCAGCACTTCCCAGAGATGATCCGGTGCAGTTGGTGAAAATCGGACAAACCGTCTAGGACTAGTTTCCAAAAGTAGGTTTTTTGGACAAAATGGCGCACATATTTTTATGATGGAAAATGGCGTCATAGGTTGCGATCGCATAATCATAAGCTAAGGAATCAGAGGGAAAAAATGATTTTGTTGATAGGCCTTGCGATTCAAAAGTTATTAACATCATTTGAGTGAAACTTTGGACAGGTGGTGGCGCTAGAGGCAATGAGTTAGAGAGACACCAAAATTGGTGTATTTAATGTTGGGACTGTTCTCTATCAGAATGTCAAACAAAAAAAAAAAACTTTCCCATAAACGGTTGCATGGGCTGCTATAGACGGCCAGTCGGAAGAAGAAGCAGCAGCAGAAATGGAAGAATAATAAGAAGAACTGGAACAGATACAATAAGTGCCTCCGCACATTTGGTGCTGGGCCCCTAATAATTAAACTATAAGCAACAGCATAAAAATACAAAAGAGCAAAAATATAAATAAAATAAACAGTGCTTTTCAAGTTACTTAAGCATTTAAAAATAGTTTTAAGGTACAGAAATTAAATACAGAAATCAAATGTAAAACAACACTGAATATAATATTCAGTATTATATTATTATATTATATATACTGTATTAAATAAAGATTAATCATTAAAGTTACAAAACCTATTCAGTCAAGAGCATTGAGCGATTTCCACATCTTTTGTTGTACTGGAAAATTATTATTAGACAATATTTTTATTATTATAACATTGAACATTCTCATAATCAAATCGTGTTCTTCTAATTCTTCTGAGGAAAATCCAAGGTAAACAGCACAGCACAATGAAAAGCAGAGCAAGACTGAACTCACTGATTCTTTGTTTAAAGGTGATAAGGGCGTTTGCGTTCCTTCACGTGGATCATTTGAATTTGAACAGCTTGTGCATGTGTGGGTTAGTGCTAATCAGCTCAGGCTGAAGAAACTGTTGGTTTCATACGAATTACTTAAACTGAGAATATTTGTTTAATATTAGAATCACACCGGCGTGATTGCCGACCCCAGAGGGTTAAAAAGCCATTGCTATCTCAAAAAAAATCAAAGACATAATACAATTTTTGGCACAATATAAGAAGTTGTGTGTGTGGAGTGATGAATCACAATGAAGCACAAGTTGCATGGTGATGCTCCAGAGTGCTTCAAAAATTTGCTGAGAAATACAATAATAAATGCCGCTCTACCACAGTGATGTATTGAGAAAGGTGTCATGTGCGGAGTCTTTTTCTGCTGGTATTGGTGACCTACTTCACTGCGAAAAGTGAAAAGTGAAAGTCATTTAATGCTTTGTACAGGAGAACATTACAGAATGGCTTGCTTCCCACAAATGAAAATTCTCTCAGATGATATTTTTCAACGAGACAATTCTCCAGGTCAAAAGACAACCAATAAGTGTCTTGAGAACAAGTCCATCAAGCTCACATTTTGGCCTCAGAGTCCTGATTTGAACCATGTAGCGAATATTTGGTCTAACATAAAACTGAAATGAAATAGGAGACATTTTTCAACTATCATGAACTGTTTGAAGCCATTAACATTGAGTGAAACAACATTGATGTTTCTTCCAGAAGAAAGCTATCAAAAAGTTTAAACATATAAAGAAAACGAAGGGAAAAGCTATTCGGTTACTTTATCTACAGTATTTTCTATATAAGACCATTAAAAATGTTGGCCCAAAACTGTAGGCCTATCTAATCAGCCATTTGTGGGTACTTGGAATGGAAAAGTTAGTGTTGACCTGCAAGTCCAAGACCGAAAAGTTTTTACACTGTAAAAAAAATGTATATATTTTCAAGATTTGTTATTCTCAGATACTCTCAGATACACGCTGCTCTTGTAAGAATAGGTCTATTTTTTCTGGGCTCGCTCAGAAAATCATGAACTTAAAGCGTGTTCAGTGCAAACGCGAATCTCTCTTCTTCCCCTGCAAACAATTTTAGGTTGTAAGAATGTCATAAAGTTCCCATTAACTTATAAAAATGTTATTTCTGTTATTGTTGTACATAAATGTTATTAATGTTATTGTTGTAGGAACATTCAAAAAGTTTTTTTTAGATGTTGTATTAACATTCTTGCTTGGTTATAAGAATGTTATTAGAACATTAAGAAATAACAATTTTAGGTTATACTGGGTGCTATTCTACTCTACAATATTAACTAATGACAATAAAATAGACCATCCTAAGTCAATTTATTGCAGTAATTCCTCTTTTAACCAGTAGAAAATGCTTTAAACACCTGATTATGCATGGGGAAAAAAACGCCATAAACCGGATAACTGGCTTAATTTTGAAAAAAAGAAAAAAAAAGTGATATAAATTTTTGGTTAAACCGCCCAGCACTACTTGAGATCATCTATGGCTCTTTAAAATGACGTCATGGCTTCACAGGAAGAATCCATAGTTGTAAACTGACAGGTCTATAGTATTTCTTTGTAAAAATGTTAATTAGTTTGCACACAAACTAAGCAATTCTGCAGTAAAATGTTTTTGTTACATTCTGAGCAGTCAATTAAAAACAGCAAAACGACTCCTTCAAATGTACAGTGCTACAAATGGAATATAAAACTTTTTTTATCCACTGGGTGAATTCTCAAATTAATTATTGTGAAACTTACATTTTAAACACATTTTCTCTAAGACAAACACAAGTGTCTTGGCAACATTAGAGAACGTTCTCTCTCATCCCCACGCTGTGGGATCTGGATTGATTAGAAACATGTCTAAAAGGATTCCTCTATCAAAGTCTGTTACTATCACCCATTTACAACGGTCAGGCCGATGCGTATGACAGCGTCTCCATTTACTTTCTGGCTAGACTATCATTACAGCATATTTTTCTCGTGCAGCAGCATTTCACCATGGAGATGCCCTTTCCTGAACCTTGACTCTCACCCTTTTAGCGGTCCGGATTCGAGTCCGGTGAGAGCGGTGGAGCAGAATGAGAGAAAGAGTTTAATTGGGTCATCTGAGACCGTCAGAAGAGACGTGTGGGACTGATGAAGGTCAATGGAGGCAAAACATGATAAGGTTGCATGCGCTAAAAACTGCTTGTCAGGGGGAAAAAGAGTCTGCGGAGGCACAATGGTCGAGAGGCCAGAGAAGCGAACAAAGGCCATAAAAGAGAGCCGAGAACATAATTATTGCAACTAATTGGACACAAAGTGTGAAATTATATCAAAGAGTGTTCGCTGCAACAAGAAACTGAAAATGACACCTTTCAAGTTTGGCTTGAAGAGATGAAAATCGCTGTTTTTATTATTTAAAATTAGGTGTACATGGGAGTGAATTATGATACATGACTGAACTAATGAACCCTATTTATAACGACATCAGAATAAAGTTGCACATCTGCACTCCTAAATAAAAACATCAGCATAAAAGCTTTAGGAGTTGACTTGACTTTCAGAATTAGAATCAGAATTAGAATCCTGTCAAATGTTGAGAGCGCACTATTGTAGCACAAAAGTAAATTCATTTAATGCGCGAATCTCTGCTCGCGCGTGGTGGAATATCGCACGTGCACTCTCAATCGTGAATCTCTCCTCTTCCACTGCTAAAAATTTTAGGTTATAAGAACATTTTCATAATGTTCCCATTAAGTTTTAAAAACATTATTTCTGACTGTTGTAGGAACATTCAAAACGTCAAGTTTTTTAGACGTTGTAATTAACGGTCTTGCTTGGTGATAGAAAATTTCACAAGATGTAAACAACACTGGTCCAGAAGCACTTCCTGTTTCAGTTATTTAACACTACATAAAGCTGGGATAAAATACAACCAACATAACATTTAAAACTGAATCAAGAAGTTAAACAAACATCTTTAAGATGTTTTCTTTACATGTGA
>JAOTRC010000017.1:14844231-14859243 GCA_027497675.1 Cyprinella lutrensis | reverse complement strand
TAGACCTAATGGCCACCAAAGCGCTTTACATATTGCCTCACATTCACCCATTCACACACTCATTCATACACCGACGGTGGTGTCAGCCATGCAAGGCGAGGATCGAACCACCAACCTTCCGGTTTGTAGACAACCAACATGAACCACTGAGCCACTGCCGCCCACATAGTACTTAAAGCCACTTAATATAAAGTGGGACCCTTCCGTTCCAATTCTTTCAAATTTCCCTCAATCTTTGTGACATTTTCTTGTAACTTCAAGGACATTTTGGAATGAATGCGACACGTACATGTCGTAAATGTATCAGTCTAATTTAAAATGATTTTTCTCTGCTTTCTCTAGATTCGAAAGCAGCAGAAAGAGCATGCAGAGCTGATAGAGGAGTACAGAGTTAAACAGCAGCAACAGGGTGGCATGCAACCCCCAGTGCTGCCTGGAATGCCACCAATGCAGCCTCATGCTGGCATGATGCCAGTTGGGCCCCCCATGAACCAACCTATGATGGGTCCCATGATGCCCATTCAGCTTCACCCTGGCCAACCAGATGCAGCTAATGTGTCCAACACGGCAGGATGGCACCCTGGTGCACCTGTTCCTAGTGGAGGACCTCAAATGCCGGGAGTAATGCCCGCTCAAGTAGTGCAGGCACAGCCTCCACAGCCGACAGTGGCTAGACCCAGTCAGGGGCAGGCAGGTGGAGAGTCTCCTCACGTGAATTTCGATGACACCAACCCATTTAGCGAAAGTTTCCAAGAGCGTGAGCGCAAGGAGAGACTACGGGAGCAGCAGGAGAGGCAAAGAGTTCAGCTCATGAAGGAGGTGGAAAGGCAGCGTGTGAAACACTGCATGGAGCAACAGCAGGGTCCTAACTGCCAAGATGGTACCATGAGGGCCCTGTCCCAGATGCCTTTTTACAACCAGGACCTACCACAGGACTTCATGCAGCCACCCAGAATGCAGCAGCAGATGCACGGGCCACCATTTCCACAGCAACAAGGGTTCATTGGAGGACCTTCCAGACCAATGATGGGTAACGGTCCATTCCCTCAGGAAATGGGACCGGGATTTGTTTCTGAGAACCCAGCACCCCATGGGCCTAACTTTGTCCAGGCACAAGCTAGACCTCAGAGATACCCTGGGCCAAATATGATGCCTCAAAATGCAGCTCAAGGGCATCCGTTTCCAATGGATGGACCCACGCCCTTGCCTCCAAACTTTCCAGTTCCCGGTCCATCACTTATCCAGCTGTACTCCAACATCATCCCGGAGGAGAAGGGTAAGAAGAAAAGGAACCGCAAGAAGAAGAAAGATGATGATTGTGAGTCACTGAGAGCTCCCTCTACACCTCACTCTGACCTGACAGCCCCGTTAACACCCTGCGTGTCAGATACGTCGTCTACACCGACAAGGAACCCAATGGTCTTCGGCGACCATGAGTTCTGCGAGATGTCCCAACCTGGATCGTCTACGCCCGGCTCCATGAGCAGCCAGCCACACTCTGAGCTGGAGCGCCAGCTCTCTGAAGGCAGCTGTGGTGGAGGGCCGGAGATGACCATGAGCCATCAGGAGATGCATGACAGGATCCTCTCCAACATCAAATTGGAGAAGGTGGAGGCGAGTGACTGTCATGGGCATAAGGGAATGGAAATGGAAATAGGAATAGGCATGGTCAAGGTAGAAGGAGAGAGGGAAGGAATGATGCTTCAAAGTCCAGCCAACAGCTTGAAAGGAGAAGCTGGGAATGAACTCCTCAAACACCTCCTAAAGAATAAGAGGACTCCACCTCACCAGAGGTCTGAAGACAGCCTGAGGTCCGAGGAAGAGGGATCCACGGATAGCAAAGCATTTCTGCGACAGTGCTCCATGGATAGCACTGGGGTGAGTGATTGAGGATGCTTGATTTTCATTTTAAAACATGAAACATGGAAACACTTTTGTTTATGTGTTATTTTCCCTTCCCCACAGACGTTCTCGGATTCAAACCACCCTGATTTCCCTGGACCCTTACTTCCAGAGGACAAGAAGAAACAGAGGAACAAGAGGGCACCCAAGAGCGGAGAGAGACCCGCCCCCCGCTGTAAAAAGAGGAAGAAAGAGGAGGATGAGAGTCAAGCAGTGTATTCCTCGACTGAGACTGTAATGACCCAATTAAAACAGGTAGTTTTATACTGTTATGATTTAGCATTTTTAGCAAATTTTCATCTGCATCATTGCCAGTCTTAAGTGTCACGTGATCCGTCAGAAATCATTATATTAAGCAACTTTTTTATTATTATCAACGTTGAAAACAGTTGAGCTAGTTAATATTTTTTGTGGAAACCATGATTTTTTTTAATATACTTCTTTGATGTGAATTCAAAAGAACATCATCTCTTTGAAACTGTATTTGTTCAATTTAATGCGTCATTGCTGAAAAAAATATTGTGTTCTTGTAAGTTTTATTATCAAAGGTATTTTGATATTGAATATTTTTGTATTCTTAATTAATCTTCTTTAAGGACATCTAGCTTTATTTGGAGGGGGGATACTAAATGCTTATTAAAAAGTTATTTTTTGGAGTAATTTAAACTTTTTTTTAGTTATGCTAATGAGTCTAGCATGTTTGCAGACATGATTACAGAGAGCCTGTGCTAAATTAAATCATGACGAAAGGAAGATGAATAAATAAAATCCAGGAATCAATACTTTTATTTAAAAAGCCTATCTAAAAAGGACACATGAGATTTAGAAATGACAGTAAAGACATTTAAACTGTTTTAAAAGAGTTCTTTTTCAAATAAATGCTGTTCTCCTAAACTTTATATTCATCAAGAGTTGACAGAAAATTGATATTTCCACAAAAAAATTAAGCTGTTTTCAACTTTGATAAAATCAGAAATTTTTAGTGAGCAATGTTTATTGAAAAAAAAAAATATATATATATATATAAAATTGCTGTTTTTACTGTATTAATATATATATATATAATATATATGAATAAATAAAGCCTTGATGAGCACATACTTGACAACAAATTTATTTCTGTCCTCTTGAAAAAGCACCCATATTTTGTATGATGTAACTATACACTAAAAAAATATTATTATAATGTTATTATATTTTATTATATTATGTATTTTAATTATTATATTATTATAACTAAAATATTATTGTAATGATTATCTTTTATTATAATAGTCATCAGTTAAGAAGTTTTCAGGTTTCTGGCTGTTTTTTTACATTTACATAGGACCTCAGTAGCACAGGTTTCTCTCTTCTAATGCTTTTTTAAAACATGTCCTCCCATGTTTATTTCCCATTTCCCATATGTGGCCCTTTTTGTCTCATTGTTTCATTGCAGCAGCAGCAGCTCTCTCTCTTGCCCCTAATGGAGCCTCTTGTGGGGGTGAACTTTGCCCATTTCATGCCCTATGGAGGTGGACAGCTGGATGGAGAGAGCCGTCTCTCGGGCACGTTTGGAAGCGCCTCATTGGACGGTGTCTCAGACTATTACTCCCAACTGATTTACAAGGTAATTAAGAATAGCTAATAAAATACTCCATGACCGTACATTTGCTACTGAAGCATCAAGCGATCACTTTTATTACTTACATCAAGTCTTGTGATATCAGCAG
This sequence comes from Cyprinella lutrensis, assembly GCA_027497675.1. Taxonomy (NCBI): domain Eukaryota; kingdom Metazoa; phylum Chordata; class Actinopteri; order Cypriniformes; family Leuciscidae; genus Cyprinella; species Cyprinella lutrensis. Next base: position 14,855,629 of record JAOTRC010000017.1, on the reverse strand, counting down.
TAAACTTCACTCATTAGATTTCATTTATGAGATGTGCAGATGGTCACTCATATTTGTATCTCTCTACAGCAGAATAACCTGAGCAACCCGCCCACCCCTCCTGCCTCCCTGCCCCCGACACCACCTCCAGTGGCACGGCAGAAGTTGCTCAATGGCTTTGCCACGACAGAAGAGCTTGTCAGCAAAGGTGGTGGAATTGTTGGACATGATGGTGAGTGGCAACTTTGAATTTGACGTTGATAGTGATCATTTTGACTAGATATGGACAGGCCAATGAACTGTTTACTCTTGACTAGAGATAATAGGTTTGGTCAATGCTTTTTTTAGCATTAACCACATATTTATTTATTTATTTTTTGGTCAATATTGAGTCTACCAAAAAACACCGCCATTTCGAAACTTATATCTGGTTCAGATTAAACTATTTTAGCCCGTTTTTGGCACGATCCGTTTGACGTAGGGTGTCGTGGGGATTCGTAAACGACAACGGCCAAAAATGGCAGCGATGACTGGTCAGGAAGCAACGTGTAGTCTGACATGTGTCTTGTCCATGACACAACAAGATTTTAGGAGTCAAAATCGCGTAATCTGACACAGTGACTATCGTAACAGACAAAAATAATCGTGTAATCTGAACCAGGCATAACACAAGGCACGTCAATCGTATTGTTTTTAAATGGGGAAAAGTGCTACGCTCAATATGGCGGGATAAGTCCCTCTTTCTAAACAAGAGCCAATCGGCGATTGGTAAAGTTGGTCACTGCGGTTGTCGTTAGAAGCTCCGGTTCCTATAGAACCAGAAACAGTCAGACGCGAGCTTCTCTGAGCTGCACTTTCATGCCTGAGAGGTGTTTCAAAGATGGCCGCCGAGTGAAATGACTTGTCTTAAAGGGACTTAGGTTTTAGTTAGTGGGTTATAATAAAGACTATTTTGTTTTCTACTCCTCTGTAGATTCCTATTCAACTTACACCTGACAACTACTGTATAAGAGTCGCACAAGGACACGCATTAAGACATTTTTTAATAATGTGTTCGGCTCATTTCATGCCTGCTTTGTCTCTTTGGGTGAGTGCTTTGGAAAAGAAAGCCCATTGAGTGAGCAGTGCTCATTTAGGGAACAGACATCATAGTGGCACTAATCGTAAAGTAAAACTTGCATTCTAATGCAACACGTGGGCCAATCAGATTATCAGATATGACTCTATTCAAGGCCTTATATTATATACTTTATAATAGAATAGAATATGATTTTTTTGCAGCTAGCCTGAGAAAGCATGTTTTCATATCTGGAAAGGGATTTTCTTTGGCTGAGAACATTGCCTGACAGCCTGCGGGAGTGTTTTTCTTTAAGGTCATCTTGTACTTTTGAATCCAGTAGAAAACTGCATTTTATGTGAAAACAGATTAACAGTTAAGACATTACACCGCTGAGTGGACAGCAGAGAGGAATGTGCTTCCCATTTCCTATAATGACCATCTTTTATAGACATAAAAATAAGTATAGTATGTGAGGGAGTATTATGCGTAAGATACTACTGGAATTGACGCACAGCCGGACGAGAACACTTGAGTAGGTAGCCAGTGAAGTAGAGGTCATGAATCTATGGCCCAGCTTTAGTCTGGCCTGTAGAGAGGATTTCCTCCTAGTTCCTCTGCTCTCTGTGGCTTTGTTTGGAAACATCGGCCCTTAGACTGAGTCATACTCGGGTGTGGTGGAGTTTAACCATCTGTAATAGACCTTTTCCTTTTTAAGAAAGGTTTAACAACTGGAAAACAGTAAACAGATGCCAAAGAGATGTATTGAACTAAGTGTTATGTGAATTTTTGACAGAAATTTTGGCTAAAGCTGAATGAAATTATTATTTGCTATATTGCTCCCATATTTTAGGAATTTTGGACACTTATGGCCATGGTAACGGTCATTTTGTCATCACGAGGTAGGCCTGTGTTATTTAGCTATGCGTGTAATGCGTGAATCGGTGGGCGGGGCTAAACCGGCCGTGTTGAAGTAGGCGTTGATCTTCTTCTACGGGGATGGTGTTTTATCCTCTTTGACGTCATAGTTCCCCACTTTGAAGTCGTTTGCTGAGCCTGGTGTCAATAAAAGCTTTAATTGGACTAACAAGGACGTTTTCAGTTCTGAAACTTACAGGTTATTCTTATAATATGATGACCTCTTACAGGGAAATTTGATTTCTCAGTTCATCACCCCTTTAAGGGAACATCCATTTGATCATTCTTCAAACACCTCTCGACATTCTTACAAGTAGTAACATTTAAAAAAAATAATAATTTGCTAATGTTTTGAGACCATTATTGAAGACCCGATAATCTATTATTACTGGAAGAAGGTTTGTTCATAACTTTGAGCATCCCAAGACGTCATACAACTTACGCTTTTGACCATACGTCAACATCCGCCGTTTTAAGGTACCTTTTGACGTCGTTAGATGACTCTATGTAATCCTAACCCTACCCCAGACCTAAACCTACCTGCGTCATCGAACTGATGTTAAAGGTAAAGCGTCAGATGGATGACGCCCCAGGATCGTCATGTATGACGTTATACCCTAAAACGGCGGATTTTGACGTATGGTCAAAAGCGTCAGTTAGTTGACGTCTTGGGATGAGACTGTGTTACTTTGACAGGAACTTGTCAGAACATTAGTCAAAAATCATGTCATCATTTACTTGCCATCCTTCCATTCCAAACCTGACTTACTTCTGTGAAGATATTTTGAGAAAGTTTATTTTATTTTTTTGATCCATACAATGGAAGTCAATAGTCACTACAACTTCAAAATTTTAAAGAAAGTCATACAGGTTTAGAAGAGAATTTGCATTTTGGGCTAAACTTTAAGGCATTAGATTGAACACAAATATTGAAATACTACAAACTACTCTATTCTTTTATAACAAGACTAATAGTGTGGGCTACCGTGCCACATTTATATTCTTTCACCCCTATCATGACTCATGGTCGCTTCTCAGGCATTACTGGAACATAAATATGCACACAGACAGCCCACAGAAAGCGTGGGTGTACTGCCAGACCTGGAAAGAGGACGGGTTAGAACATCTCTTTAAAAAAATCGCCTGAATATGAGGTGAGACCCTGAACAGAACACGAGGCAACTGAGAGCGGGAGTGCTGTTTCCTCTGCAACTTTAGTTACTAACTCATATTCATTGAGACACAGCTGGACAAGAGGGTTCTCCTTATTTAGAGATTCAGAGTGGAATTAAATGCATAGTTCAGTCAAAAATGACAACAAAACCTCATTTTGTTCCAAACCTGTATGACTTTCTACCTGCTGTAAACACACACACAAACACACACACACAAGAAACATATCTGTTTTTCTTGTCTATACAATCAAAGTCATTGGACAAACATTCTTCAAAGAATCTTCTTGTATGGGCCACAGAAGAAAGACAGTCATACTGGTTTGACACGACATGAGGGTGAGTAAATAATGACATTAAGCTCGCAATCCTCTGTGTGAGGTTTTGTCCATGAGTAGACATTGACATGAGAGGACTTCTCAGTTCCTCTTAGATCTTGTCTATGAATCACAACGCCTTGAGCGAGGACTTGAAATCTTTCAACAGAGCAAAAATAATATGTCAATGCTAGACTGCTTGGATGCTCTGTTTGGACAGAGATGCGAAAGCCTGGAGGTTTTTGTGAGGTGAAGGCTGTCCTGAAAATCCCTAAAAAAATCTTGGTTGAAACCAGAAATCCATGTAATCTGTTCTTGGCTGTGCTGAAAATATAGTAAAGAGATCATCTTTATCGAGATGTGATTGTTTACACTGTATTTGTATCAGTCATTCTCAGTGACCGAAAAATGTAGGCTATTCATGATAAATATATTTAAATATATGTAATTTATGAAGTAAATATAGGTTTATTTCTTTTTAAAAAGGCAGAAAACCACTCTTCTCCCCTTTTTTCTTTGTCTAAACCAACACAGTAAATCACACTTTCAATGGACCATTTGCAGGGTTTAATTAATTAATTAATGCATATGTGCCCTAATATGCATTAATTCATTAATTCACTACTGCAAACGGTCCATTGAAAGTGTGATTTACTGTGTTGGTTTAGACAAAGAAAAATGCTCTCCTGGCATTTACTAATATTTGAACATTTATTTTAATGACAAAACAGTTGGAATGGAACAAGATATCTTGTATATTAGAACTTAAAGGGATAGTCATCATCTGTCATCATTTGCTCATCCTCATATCATTCCAAACTTGTATAACTTTTTGTCTTCTGTGGAACACAACCGAAGATATTTTGAGAAATGTCTCAAAATTTGGTCTGTGCAATGAAAGTTGAAGGTCACCAAAGTATATTTTCTGTGGAATATATATTCTCTGTGTGTGTTCTCTTCCCCTTTTTTCCATTGTCTAAACCAAGACAGTAAATCCCATTTTCAATGGACTATTTTCACATTCGCAGGGTCCACAGAAGCAGAAGTCGTCATAGTTGGGTAACTTCTATAGTGGTGAATGGAAGCCAATATCTATTGTTGTGTTCCCATTTGCTCTAATAGCCAAAGAAAGAAAAAAAAATCCATGATAGCGCTTCTATGCTTTTCCAAATGAAGAAAAAAAACATTGAGAGATTGATTGTATAGTGGTCAGAAGAGGGCAAGTTTGAATGGCAGGTAAAAAATTACAAAGAGTATAGTGTTACAATGTAATGTGTTTTTAAGATTAAAAAATAAAAAAAACGTTGCTAGATTTACAATGTTATTAAAGGGCAGAATCTGATTTCGCAGATTGCAATATGTTCCTGGATCAGCATCTTTGTTGATCCTGGAACAATATTCTAATCATTCAATCATATTTGAGGGACAAGTTTACAGTTATGTCAAGATTTGGCTTACAACCAGCATTAGATCCTTCTACAACAGTGTTATAATTATCATCCATCATTTCCCTCTAATTTTAGGGATAAGTATACTAATCAATATCAATTACTGAGTTTAAGAACAAATTTGTTTGCTTTTGTTTGATTAAAAAATGTGCTTCTTTGTTGGCTCACCACTTGATGTCCAATTGTAAAATTAAGGCCCTGAAGTAAAACCAGTTGAGTAAAACTGTTGTATTAGAGTGCCTAAATTATGCTATTTCAAAGGTTTCTAAATTTGAAGGTCTCCTACAACATGTTTACATGCATCAAAGGTAAAAAAAAAGTATAATAATAATACTAGTGGGCCCACAGATTAGCAGAAGTATCAATAATTATTCAATGATTATTCATATTTACAGGTTGTGATTCTGAGGAGCAAACTGGTCCAAATAAACTTGAACATCTTTCAAGAGCAAATGTTTTGAAATCCCACGTTGAAGGGCGGGTCAAGTTGTTCGCTACACGACCATACAACATCGAACATAGACGCAAATGTGTTAGCTACTGATGTGAAGCCGTAACTAATTGGGATTAAAATTCCTGACGACTCGTTTAGGTGGTTGAGAGAGCGAAACTTTCTTTTGGGCGACAATAACTATATCGTGCTATTTCAACTTTAGAACTTTGCAGACCGTTTACATTCACAAACATTTATTTTAAACACTGGATGAAAATTGAATGTTTGAAAAACCATAATAGGGGCACTTTACGTCATTCAGTCATACTTCACTCTTACATAACTGTACCAAATATAACAAAAGGTTAGCAAATAGCAGCATCAAAACATTTCAAATGAAAACATCAAAGGAGTTTGGTTCTCTGTGCTGCTCTTCGCTCAATGCGTGATGTTGTAAAGAGCAGCGATGATGTGAACTGTCTCACTGCCTAGATACAACTCAACCAATCAAAACCAGAGCCATGGTTTCCTTAGCAACAGTGTCAGAGCTCACTCTAAATGAAATGAGTCATTCTCATGAAAATCAGGAGCACAGGAAAGTTCTACGAAAAAGAAACCATTCAATGTTCATTTCCAAATGTCACTTCAATCTGGAAAACTAGATCCAAACACGTTAATTAACTCCCAGCATGCAACAAGTTGGCCCAGCAAATGAACAAAAGCATTTTTTTCCCCACATCTGGTAGCAAGGACAAGACACCCATTAAATTAAAAGCTGTTAACTGGCTCAGTGTATTGAAGTAAATGACAAGCCAGGTATGTTTGTGCTTTATCAAACTGGTTCTTGTTGAAACATGCTGTCAGTGAAAGGCAATAATGAATGACTGAAGTGAAAGATGGAGCCAAACTGATTTTACCTCCACTGAGCAAATGGCAGTGATGGTTATAGCTGTAAAGTAGAAGAAAAAAAAGATGAAGTATATATAAAAGAATAGATAATTATGGCCCACTACATATATTTTGTCATCAGCAGGGTCTGCATAGAGTATGCACAGTCCTCTTTTTTTTACAGCACACATTTGTGGAATTGACTGTACTAATTGTTGCAGCTGAGCCATTGATTTCAACAACTAGTTGAAAAAGAAGATGGAATGTGGCCATAAAACAGAAAATCAGTGTTTATAGTTGTAAATGTAGTGAATATTCCATCATCATTCATTTTAGTCTCTTTAACAAAAGTTTCTAGCCAGTTTTGCAGCCCATTCAGAATGATAACCCTAAATATACCTATAACAAAGTATATTAGCAGCGACACTAACGCACAATGATGTTCTGTTTAATATAAGTGCACTCTGCCATTATGTCATATACCTAACTAATTGCTTGAGCCCTTTAAAGACAAATCGATTTGGATTGGCTGTCAATTTTTCAGCTAGAAATCAAATCGTTCTTAAAGGGATTCCAACGATATTGCTCCTCCGTGTCTCTCTATCGATATAGTTGGTGTGTATTTTGCAATTATCATAGAAACAGAACAACGCATTATAGTTATCATTATAGTAAAGCCCTTTACACAATTTATATATATATATATATATTTTTTTTTTCTTTTTTTTCAGTCCGTTCTCATCCCATGGCGTCATAGACATCCAATGCACATGGCACCCTTTAGCGTCAATATGAGACGCAGATGGTCTCATGTGGTCTAACCCTAACCCTACCCCAGAACTAAACCTACCCATACTCTGTGCATGTTATATTGACGCCAAAGGGTACCATGTGCGTTGGATGTCTATGCTTTAGCAAAAGCGTTGTATATGACGCCTTGGGATGAGAATATGTTAATATATTATTAACATATGCCTAACAATGTTTAGTTATTGCACATTATCACACATTTTTCATTGTTGTCGCAACCAAACAAAATTTAATCTGTAATTTCGTTGATGAATTGTACAACTTAAGTTATGTACAAAGATGACAACTCTCTGCTGTTCTCTATAGGACAGGTAGAGTATTACAAGGGATCAAAAGCATCCATACAGCTCAATGAAATATACTTCGAAAACTTTAAAAAAAAAAACTAGGCGTACAAAACCCACATCTGCTATGATGGATACTGATTTAGGCCCAAAGTATAAGTCAGCCGTCCGTGTCCATGTGACGAAATTTTCGTCATCAGGAGGCTCATCGAATGTCCGCAAACCACAACAGCGCATTTGCAAGCAATTTGTGCGCTTGAAAACAAAATCCACTTGATAGTGTGCATGCATCAAATATATCTTTCCACAAAAGATATCTTTTGGCAAAAGGAGTAAACATTGCAAGGCTTGCATGCTCAACTGTGCGCAAGACGGAAAATGAAAATTAAGTGTACTCTGCCCTTTAGACTTTGGGGAAAATCCCTGATACGTGACAATCATGTTATGATGTCATAAACTTATGAAACATGTAATTCAGTTCACAGTTTGATAACCACACTCATTCTTCATGCAAGATGGTGCAAAAATGCTGCAGTGCTCCAGGACAGTGTAGACATTAATCATGAGGAATGTTTGCATTATGACGAACATAGATAAACATCCTTGATTGTGGTGTCACGATCTGTTACAGACAACGCATACGTTTGATCGATTGCATTGCTATTAAAGCCAAAGGCAATCCTGGATTCATTCCGTTTACGCAACTCAAGGGTGGGTTTTAATCGGCAAGCTTTTGGATGACGCAAAATCTTCTTCCCTTTTCTGTCGGGGCTTGTTCCTCATATAAAAAGTACTTTGACATTATCAATGTGACATTTCTCTATGCAGTTTTTTTGTGTGGGGATTCCTGAAAGAATCATTTCCTTTGTTGGAGCACACTCGGGCCATGTGCCGTGACTCACCTTGTGCAGACAAACCTGTCAAGTTGCCTTCAGTAAGAACTAAAATCACCATGATCTTTCCTTTCTGTTTTTCATCAGAATACCACAGATTCCCCTCCCCCTCTCTTTCCTCCCTCTGCTCGGGAAGCACGCGCGAGAGAGAAAGCCCTTTCACCTACATTCAGCTGAGCCTGCTTAATGTGGCTGTGCAGCACGGGGCGGTGCAGGGCCTTGATCGCTGTGATGTTTGAGTGCTTCTTAAAGCGCATAACGCTCGTCCATCTGTGCGGGCCATTTATTCAAAACACGCACACATGCGAGCCCGTCTGACCGAAACGGTTTGGAACATTGCAATCGCCATTTTCCTGTTCAAAATGGTCTGATTTTTGTCTTGTGTGTTAACATTAGGCTCAAAGTATTTATGTCTAATGTTTGATTCATAAGTATCTTATATGTCTTAATAGTGTAGTAGCAGCCCTTCCAAATGTTAGGCATTAGCTAGTCTTCTAAGACCCAATTTATGGAGCAAAATAAACAGTCTCCATGGAAACCATAACCAATTCTCATTACATGAGAGATAAGTCGATGCAGCAGTCAGTTCCCTCCATTAGTATATACACTCACCACCACTTTATTTGGTACACATTGCTATTAATGGGTCGATGTCCCTTTTGCCTACAGAACTGCCTTAATTCTTCATCGCATTCAACAAGGTGCTGAAACATTCCTTAGAGATTTGTCCATATTGACATGATAGCATCAGATTTGTCGGCTGCACATCCACGATGCGAATCTCCTGTTCCACCTCATCCTAAAGGTACTCTATTGGGTTGAGATTTGCTGACCATGGAGGCCATTAGAGTACAGTGAACTCATTGTCATGTTCTAAAAACCAGTTTGAGATGATTTGAGCTTTGTGAGATGGTGTGTTATCCTGCTGGAAGTAGCCATCAGAAGATACATGGTGGTCATAAAGGGATGGCCATGGTCAGCAACAATATTCAGGTAGGCTGTGGTGTTGAAATGATACTCAATTGGTACTAAGGGGCCCAAAGTGTGTCAAGAAAACATCCCTCACACCATTACACCACCAGCAGTCGTTGATACAATGCAGGGTGGACCCATGCTCTCATGTTGTTTACGCCAAATCCTGACCCTACCATCTGTATACGTTGCAGCAGAAATCGAGACTCATCAGACCAGGCGACGTTTTCCAATCTTCCCTTGTCCAAATTTGGGGAGCCTGTGAATTGCTGCTTCTGTAGCCCGTCTGCTTCAAAGTTTGACGTGTTGTGAATTCCAAGATTATTGCAGACCATCTTTCTTCTCCATTCTGAAGGGGGTCGCACACCGGACGAGAAGCGCAGCGCTGCGCCACGTCTAGGACAACTCTAGGTATGGCATGCTGGACGCGTACATTCTATTCGCGCAAGCTCACTTTTGAATCAACTCCTGGTAGATGAGCTACACAATGTGTGAATTTTAACTAGATTTATTATTTATTTTTTTAATGTTCATTAAATAATAACTCATGTTTGAACGTTAATCAAGTAAAAGTGTCTATCAGTATCGTTGTAACGTTATCCGTTGTCTAGGGAACTATGTCACATAATACAATAGTATTTATTTAGCTAGCTTTTAGCTAACCCAAGTGAAAACAGCATAGGGTGAAGCCATGTACATTAACAATGATTTGAGACACATAAATGTAAATTTTATATAAAACTATGCAAATGGCGCTCTCTGGTGTGGCAGGGTTTTGAATAGGTCCTGAGCCGTAGCTGGGCTCCGCGAACAAACGCCGAATGGCGTCGCTGGTGTGTGTACACTCATAGAAAATAATGTGTTCAAATTGTGAAGACATGGCACTGCACGACGCGGCTCTGCGCTTCTCATCCGACGTGCGACCCCTTTGATGCTCAGTTTGAACTTTTTGTTTGAGTTGCCCTCCCACTAATCTTATTGGTCCAAAATCCTGCTCCACATGAAACATCAAATATTCCAATTGGTTGTGTTGCATCAAACAACAGTTTGTTCATAAATTGACGCCTCGACATGACATTATTTTGAGACTGTGATGCAAATTGACATTAGTTGCATTCACATACACCAATAAAGACGGTCAGTATTCTGAGAGGGGTTTCCCCAGTAAATGTGATTTAAATACTGCCAGCATCAGGTAACCAGTGACTGAAGATTTCATCATCAACCTTGAGTTGGTCCACAAGCACCATAATAAGCTGTGAAAAATGGACTCGGTGAGAGATCACGGCAAAGCATGTTATTTCTGGCCATCTGTGTGGAGGAACTGGCATGTAAACCTTGGCTCCACAGCCGTTAGCGAGGCGGTAAAGCAGGTCATTATGGAATCACAGAGCGGGTGATGGATGGAGAGATTAGGGCACTGCCTGTGTCCCTACACGCTAACAAGTATGGTGTGAGTCAGCATTTATTTCCCCTCGGGGGCTCATTCCATTGTCTAGACCCGACCAAATAGCCGCAAAACAACCAGCAGCTAGACGGGTCCGCAGAGATCGCCGCACACGTCACAATGGTTCTGCTGTAGCGTGATTCAAAATCATTTCCAACAAAACAGAGACGGAGACTCTCACCTCTGTAATTTCCTACATTCCCTCGGCTACAACAGCATTAGGTCATTAAACATCTTAAATTCGATGAAGCCTGTGTAATCGTTTTTCTAAACCATCCAGACTCTTGATTTGTTTTCCTGGGAAGGTGTTGGTGAATTCTCACCTCTCTTGAAATTCATACTTTTAGACCCGAATTAACACCAATGGTCAGTGACATGGGGAACCATAAACCAAAGCCAGAGCCTATAATTGGTTTGTTTGCATTTTTATTATATGCAAACTGTTATCATGGCTGGAGAAAGGCTATGACTTTTCTAAAGGTATCATCTTGCGAGACAAACACATGTGGTCTAAATGAAAACTTTCTGACATATACAGACTGTGCCTTTAAGAAGGATTTTACTCCTCCGTTGAGCTAGAACAGCTGCAGTGACAAAGTAGTGGCATGTGTCCAAACCACACTCTGCTTTTTCCTGGCAGACATTTTTTTTTCCGTACACCTGCAGAATCTCTTTCTCCCTCCACTGCTCCACTGTTGCACTCCATATCTTATAGATAGATCATTTTTTAACACATCATATTGCTGATATAAGCAGTTTTTTGTGTTGTTATTTTTAATA
>JAOTRC010000017.1:14817179-14829414 GCA_027497675.1 Cyprinella lutrensis | reverse complement strand
TTTTCTAGTGTGGTGTATTGCTGAAGATAAAAAGTATATGTATAGTGATCGGAAGTGACCTTGGCATTGAGGTCACTGCAGTCTCAAGCTAACTGAAGGCTGAGAGCAGAAAATCGATCACAGTGGCACGAGAGGGATCGATATTTGTAACACAACACTGAAACCCAGAGTGCATAAGAGGGAGAGAGAGAGAAAAAGAGATGAGAAAAATAAGGGGGACACGTCACACACATCTGCAATCTACAACAATTATGTCATTCAGTAGACCCTCGACACACCACTGTCAAGCGGCTACATGAGGTTACGTTGTCATGATTTAAAGTGCTTTTTCAAATAACACCTTTCATGTGTGTATTATATCTGTTTGTGAATGTAACAGGTCTGCAAAGTTTCAAAGATCAAAGTGCACGATTAATGGAGTTATTGTCTCTTAAAGTAAAGAACTGATTCTGAACTGCCTGAAACGAATCATCAGTAATGCACAAAACAACATTGGTTTGTAACAAATTTGCATAATGCCAGTCTAGGGTGTTCATTGGCTGTCTGTGAACGTCTGCTCTGAATCATCCTCAAACACTGTAGTCGTTGCGGAGTTGCCGAGTAGCTGAGCCCTGGAAGAGTTTGGTTGTGGCAATTAGCGTTTCGTTAACCCAACGCGCTGTAAGCTGCACTGTAAATCACAACAGACTGGGCCATCTGACCAATCAGCGCAGAGTCTCTTGGAAAAGGCGGGGTTTAGAAAGAACGAATCGTTTCAGACACCGTAAAAAGAGGTAATGCAATGTATATAATAACATGAAAGTGTTTTTGACATTGGACGCCTGTAATCTACCTCCAAAACTAGCACAACAGATCAACAAAAATTGACTACTAAAAATTATACAGACTCACAAATGTCAATCCCATTGAAAATGGGAGCTACAGCGGATCTAAGACTGTCAATTTGGCCTCTAATGACAAAAATCATTTATTCATTTGTCAAAAATATTTTCCCATCAGTGTGATGTCACCTCAGTAAAAAAGATCTGTTTAACCAGAGCTTTTAAATGAGAGCTCTAGATTTACAGTAACTGTTCACATTACTGGTAATGTTTTAAAATGGAGACAGATTGTGTTGATTTAGCTCTCTGTAACTTGGAATGGAGTCAGCATGAAATGTGGTCCTTCTCAGATGTCTGCTGAAATGACAACAGGAAGAGGCCACTGTGAGCACAAACACGCATTGTCTGTAGTGCACTAAAGTCTCAAGTACATCAGAGGTCTGCACAAGCAAATGCTTGCCGCGGCTCTTAAGGCTCCGATATACTCACGGCAAAGGTCTTTTTCGTTCTTTGCTTGTTTGCGAAATACGTTTGCAGCGGTTTACTGTTAGCAAACATCCCGACGCCACCCACGAAATGGATCCATATTACTATAGGGGGTGGCATCTAAAAATTAGGCATTGGCGCAATGTGGTTCATCACAGCTGACCTTGACTTTCAAACATGCAATGCTCAGAACAGAGGTGAAATAAAAAGACTCTTTCAGTGTTGTACAAAATAAATCTCACGATGAGAACAATCCATTCATTGGCTCCGACAAAGGCAGAGTCAGAGAAAGTAAAGGAGAGCTCTTATTAAAACACATTACAATCTGATTCTTATTCATATTCATAACCAGAGCTGAACAAAATAAAAGAGCAGACTGCAGTGTGATGGATACATTAGTGTTTGAATGAGACACGGTCTATACTCGGTCTATCCATTTATCTCCATCCATCCCTCCATCTATAATTATACTAATTTATGAATATATTATTTTTATATCTACAAACTTTCATTAACTTTGCTAAACTTTTTTGCTAAGCTTCAGTGTGACACACAAGCTCTCATTAAACAAGGTCAATGAAGAGATGACTGTAACTGATTTGAAAAGTGGTCGCCAAATGAGTTATTTTTCTTAAATGGATAGTCTGCGCAAAAATAACAACAACAACTGTTAAAACTCATCTTCATGTCGTTCCAAACCACTCTGACTTTCTTCTGCTAAATTGCTAGTAATTAAATGGTTTTGGTGACCATTGACTTCCATTGTATGGATGAAAAAATCATCTCAAAATATATTTTTTTCAGTAAATGATGACAGAATTGTCATTCCTCTTTAAGGATGTAATTTGACAGTCGAAATCCTTGGCAGTGAGAACCTACAAAAACATGCAATGGGTCCCTGCTGTATGAGATTATGTCATGGGGGTGGGGGCGGCTTGAAAGAAAAGGAAAAGAATGGAGAGATAGAGACAGAGAGAAAGAGATACCTCAAGCATACTCACCGGCAGATTTGATGTGTGTATTCAGCAGGGCTATTTTTAGCGTGAGGAAATGGGCAAAAGTCAGCAGGAACAGTGCAGAAAACCGAAAAAAAAAAAAAAATACAATAAAATGGTATAAGTTCTAATCTGCCATTACAAAGTGGCTGATTACCTTCTAAATGGAGATGATTCTCTCTGTCCTTCTTTCTCTCTCATTTTCTCTTTCTCCATTCTGTTTGTGATGCAAATAAAAGACAATTATGTTTAACGCTACATTTGTTGTGCCAGTGTTCCTGGCTGAACACTGCATTGCATATGCCTTATGGATGGCAATATCTGAGTATGAATAACAGATGCTATAACATCCAGCAGCCGTCTGGACTGCAGTAATATGAGATCACCATTGCATAAGCATCTAATGAGAAAATGGGTCTCAGAATTCTCTCTCTAAAATAGGATTGAGCCATTTCACTGTGTTAAAATTCATATTGCCTAACTATGGAATTCATTTTATTTCTCTGCTCTATGCAAAATCAAACATGAAACACAATCATTAAAAAAAAGAGTCCAGAGATATGCAGGATTGCCAGCAATAGTATAATTCATCTAGAATAGACACAACATAAAGCTTAACTGTAACCATAAATCTATCTAAACTAAATCATGTGGTATTAAAAGCTTCAGGAAGGCATGCTTCAAAATAAAACAGAAAGCGCGAGTAAGCATAAAAATTCAATCATTTCTTCCCACCGCAGAACAGATTGATCTCCGTTTGCTGGACACTTAAGATCAGATCTATCAATAGTATTATTTTTATTATATACAGAACAGTTTTATTTATGGACCTACATTTATAAATAATAAATAACTTTCAGAGAACAAACAACAACAAAAACAACATGAATACGCATTTGTACACTGTAAAAAAATATATATTGTTGGTTTAACTTAAAAAATGAAGTAACCTGGTTGCCTTCAAATTTTAAGTTCATTGAACTGGAAAGTTAAGTTAATACAATGAAGGAGATTAAGCATCAGAAACTCAAAATATTACGTTATCTGAACTACATAAATTATTTAAGTTGATTTGACAAAAGAAAAAATGTGATTACAAATCTTGAAAATATTTTTTTACAGTGTGTCGAAAGCGTGTTATTTACACCCAGCTGTCAGGTCTTCTGTGTTCAGGCTTCCTACACTGTAGTCTGTCAACAATGGATACAATTTATGTTTGATTATGTTCCTGAGCTCTCTTTGCTGCGCATTTTACCAAAGACAGCTTCCAGAATCTCCACGAATTCAACACCGGATTCAACAAGAAACTGTCACTAAAACATGTGTTTGGGGAGGTTCTGCTTGACTCTCTTCATCACGCTTTCTGGGCCTGATTATGGCTCAAACTGATACGACAGTGTCGACACCATTATTTCAACGCATTCTCATCCCAAGGCACCCTGTAAGTTCACTTGGTCTAGTTTCAGTATTTTACCTGTAGACTCCATCTTGTGAATCCTATTCCCTCCTTTTTGTCTTTACTCCAGAAATGTTTCCTGAGGCCAAATGATCCTTATGCTACAAGGGAAAGCCACATACTGACTTTACTTGTTATAAAGGCAGAGGGAGCAGAGCCAGTTCATTTCCCAATGAATCTGAGCTCTCTGACAACTCACAGAACACAAGCGCTCATAATAGAACCAAACACTTAGCAAGTGTGAAAACCCTTTCCGACTTCAAGTTCTCGCCTTTTTTGCTCCCTCTTGACACCATAATGTTAGAAAGGTTTCCGAAGGTCCCACTAAAGAGCTGTTTCACATGCTGTCTGTTCTATTCTCAAACTCTGGGGAATACGGAGCGTGTGTTTGACTTGGCCAACAATACTCCACTATGGGACTGCTGAGCCAAAGGGGCTCTTTAGTTCAGTTGCCACACAAGTGTATGCACTGTAATTCTAACCATACTGGGGCTAAAAACACCAAAGGTATAGTTATTGGACCAAACATGAATATATTTCATCTTTATTTAATGCTACGAAGTTAAACTTTATTTCAAGTGCCCCAAGGAGGTGCTTTATTGATCAAGACCAAGAATAGCAACCTAAACTCTTTCTGTGTTAAATGTTTGATACAATATAAACTACCGTAAGGTTTTTAAAGAACTTAATAGTTTTGTATAATTAAAGGAGTCGACTCGTGACATGGATTTTTTTTTTTTTAAATATTCAAGGCTTGTTAGTAAATGGCCACTGTTATGATTGGATAAAGCCATTGCATTGGAAACAGTCTCATTTTCCACCTGCAATTGAACCCGATGTTTTTTGAAAACATTTTCCATATAAAATGTTCATAGTTTATGATGCAGCTGCTGTCAGATCCAATACAATTGACCAGGCTAAGCTACACCCTCAAATGTGATGAGCCAATCACAGTGCGCAGCTAACCCAATACACTCGGACATTCTCTGCTTCTACGTCCATTGAAATGCATTGCACTTAGTCAGTTTTCATTCGTTTTTTCTTGTCATTTTAAGTTTAAAATAGTCAAACGTTGTGCATGGGGTACATGCAACTTCAACACTAGTTCCCAAGAGGTTGAGCGACGGTGTGTATTTTTCTACCCTTTTCCAGGCTTCATCTCAACCGAGACAAGTGTTTGCCCTGGATTAAGTTATGGGATTAAGTTACGCGGTAGACCACAACACCAATTAAACGTGGATAAATTAAACAAGGATGTCTACATCTGTTCTAAGTTAAGTCAACAACGTATTTCAACTTTATCTTTAAAATCTCTAACGTAACATTAGGCTAACGTTAGCCTAACATTAGAAAACGTTAACGTTAGCTCCTAACTGCATTGTACATCATGTCACTTCACATTTATTTGTAAAATCTTTTCAACACGCATTTCTTTGTAAAATCTCTATTGCTATGTTTCGCTTACAAAACAAAATGCTCTGAACAAACATAAAACCATCCACTTGTTTCAGACACTGGGATCCTTTTGTACAGAGACACAAATGAGATGCGTCAGAGCGAACGTACTTTCACTGTTTTTGATTTTCCCTGTTTTAGATCTTACTCCATATTCTATAATGGATGTTTACATCAAATCTCATTGACTGGCGAAACTCTCCAATAAACAGTGCTTATGTGCTCAGTGTAAAATAAATACCAATTGTGCGGTCATTCAATTTTGTTGCAATCATTTTAGCCTTTTATGTGACAATAAATGACTCTGACAGATCTAAAGGTCAAAGTAAAAGTGTTACCCAAGATGATGTCACATCTGAGCTGATTGATGAGACGTTTAGGCTCTAGGAAGACAGGTCCCACATTGATTCTCACACCTCTGTCCCAGAACACATTTGTTAAAGAAGCTCAATGACATGTCACATGCATCATACACAGTGTGATTCAGTGGGTGTTTGGATATAAATGGGAAACTTAAGTCAGTATAAGATTGTCAAATAAAAATAAAATGTTACAAGGTTTATTATTTAACCATTTTAATTTCAAAGCACTACTATTACAAAGCAAAATTGTTCACTTGAATTCATGGACATCATTTTGTTAAAAGGATGGAAAATTCAAACTGTTAACTCATTCTTGTGTCATTCCAAATTTGCATGAGTTATTTTCCTATGTGTAGAATAAGTTATTTTAATAAAAGTGTGTGTGTGTGTGTGTGTGTGTGTGTGTGTGAATATGGTTAAAGTGAATACACGTTAGAATACGGTTCATTCATTAATGATTAACTACACAAGAACTAAAACACTGATTTACAAGTAAGTAATAGTGCACAGATGAAAGTGGTAGTTCACTATTAACTAATCAATAACTACTTTTTTGAATGTTTCCCAGAGAACTACTGAAAAATTTATTAAAAATCTAGTAACTATTAACTAAAATAAACTCTGATTAAAGAATTAGTAAGTAATAGCTCACAGATGACAGTGGTACTTCATATTTCTATGGGAATTACTAATTATTTGGATCCGTATTATAAAGTGAAGATCATGGGAACTAACTAGTAATGACTCAAGTGTTACTACATACTTCTAAAGAAATTTTCTAAAAGTATACTTAAGTTCACCAAAAATCTCAAAAGCTTGAATGACTTTTGTGTTTGGTTGCACAAATCATGACTAGATCATAGTAACACTTGAGTCATTACTAGTTAGTTCCAGTGATCTTCACTTTAGAATACGGATACAAATAATGAGTAATTCGCATAGAAATATGAAGTACCACTTTCATTGCTAGTTTCCACTATGACTTACTAGTTTGTTAATCAGTTTGTTTTTAGTTAATAGTAGTTAGATTGTTAATAAACTTTTTCAGTAGTTCTCTGGGAAGCATTTAAAAATAGTAGTTATTGATTAGTTAATAGTGAACTACCACTTTCATCTATGCGCTGCTACTTACTAGTTTGTTACTGCAGAGACAAGATACAGTCCCTTGCGCATGCATAGTAAACGTATAACCTGTGGGGGAAAAGACCCTTTAAACCTTATTTTGGGGCAAAGTCATCAAACTTTTTCTGCGATTTTTATCACATTTTACTGCTGTTTCTATACAAGCAGTTTTCACCAGTGAAAGTGCAGTTCCGACTCTCTGCCCATTCATTTAGATAGGAGCCTGGTCTTGTTAGTCCAAAATAGCTGCCCAGAGGCATTTTCAAGATGGCGGTCGAGTGGCATGACTTGCTTAAAAGGACTTTGGTATTATTTATCCATGTTAACTAATGTAGATAATGAATGATACTTGTCAACTTAATTAACCGTTTTTGGCCCTAAGTCACATGGGTTTGGAACAACATGATGGTGAGTAAATTATGTTTTTTGGGGGGGGTTAAGAAAGCAAAGAAAAATTTGCTATCAAAAAAGGGGTTGGGACAAAATCGCATTACAGCAAAATGCGTTGTAATGATGCTATATGATAAAATGTTTTTACCACCACTTTCTGCAGCCACAAGTTTATATACTGTATATAAAAAAAATAAATACTTTTGATACTATTACAAAACTTTACAAAAACGGGTATGCAAATTATATTGGTAAGATGATACCTCTCCTGCTAGTGACAGTAAAAGTAAAATGTTTTCCTACCGTAGTTTCTGAATTTCTCCAAGTGCCAACAATCCTGTATTTTATTCCATGAATTCTAAGCACAACCAACACATTTCTTGCAACAAAATGAGAAAAGTTGCATTCTGATGATCATGTGTGGAGCTCATGTTGTGAAAAAACCCCCAGCATAAACCAACAGTTTAGAAAAAAACACAGATGGAATACAATAACAAGTCCTATGCAAACGTTCTATAACTCAAGACTCACAAACTTAAATGAATTGCTGGGGACTGTAAATGAATAAGGATATTAACAACATGCAAACTTCTATAGCCACTTTTTTAATGTTTATTCAGTGATTTACCTGCTGGCACAATACCGTAATGTCTCCATTTGGACCTTTTTTTAAACAAACTAAATATATTTGATGAACCGTGATTTAATTGATTAACAGCCCAAGCAGGAACATGTTAAAACACTCAGATGGGCCAAAGGGGAACGCTTAGTGCCAAGGAATATGCAGACAGTGAACTAATTATTCTGACTTTGCATTCAATAGCTATGTGCTTAGAAACCCAAATATGCAAGCTGGAAAATCTGAATAGACATGTTCTGGAAAGAGAGCCAAACCCTGTTCTTTCTGCTGACAGAAATTCATGCACATTCTTGTATGTCACTTTGGTAAGGAAGCATCTGGATAAAGAATATGTGTAAACACAGAGCTCGTTGTGCGATCCAGATTTTTTTTGTGTGTGTGTGTCTTTGTTTGGTTTGTTTATGTGAATTTAGTTAGTGATTGATGGGTGGGTACAGTGTTTATGTAATGACAATTTCAAAAACGGATCTCAAAACAAATAGAAGCATGAAAAACTGCTGGTTTTCAGCCTTTTTTTAAAGATCAATACATTTTCATTTAGTTACTATATGGACTCTTTTGTAGCCACGAGATTTCCATTACACGAGAAATGTTCCATTATTACATTTATTTTCTATGCAAATGGAATTAGTTAGTTAGCCCTTACGTTAGCCCTTTATTGAACCATTTCAGACACTGTGAGAAAAGAGGTGATGAAGACAATGTATATTACGGATGCATGTAAAAAATTGTAGGAGAACTCCAAAACAAAATTATGGACCTTTAAAATAAAATAGGCACTTTAACATTGTTGCACTACATTCAGCTTTTGTTCCCTTTCGAGGGAACTCTAGCTGCATTGGAAAGTGACACATTGGGGAATGCCATCGGCATGAGACTGACTATACAAGATTGACTATTCAATCTTGATTGGCGTTGCCTTATCACCCGCATACTGTAAGACGGTGAAGCTATAAAAGTATTATAGCAGTGTCAGGTTCTGGTCTTCAGCAAACTTTCTGTGTCAACCTGTTTGTCTTATTTGGTGTTGTCTGTCACTCATATATATCATGGCGAACGATAAGGAGAAACTATTCAGTTAGTGTGCATCCCCTTGACCGTGTTATTTAAGCGAAAGTGACGCACACACACTTTGTGTAGTTTGGCTGGGAGCAAAAGAAAGAGCTCCACTCGCGTTTGAGCCTGTTCAATCAAATAGATAAGGCTCGCATTTCCAGTGCATCAGGTCTCGCGACTGTCGAGGCAGCACACCACTTGTATGCATGGGATTCGCACATGGGGATGGCATATAAATACTGAGACGGTTGTGACCCTTTCTCAGTGTTTATTTATCAGCTCCACTGGTCTTGCGCATGTTTCGGAAACCTGTGCTGCAGCTTCTTTTGACTTAATTAAAGACCCAGTGTTTGATTTATCAGGCTCCGAGGAGTTAGATATTCACACGTTTGCCATATTCCTGAAAAAAGAGGAGTTTGCTGGAGGTTGTAACCAGGGCAGTGGCTAAATTAAATGTTGAATGGCCATTTAATAAGCAGGAATCGACTAAGAAAAATAAAATGAATGAGCGCTTCCTGCAGACCCAGTCACAATCTTCGTTTTAGAGCCTTCCCTTTTTCAATAATCTCCATACTAAGATATCAAGATCATGGGAAAATCTTTGTTCATCTTAATTTTTTTCCCCCATGTATATATTTACATCTATTAGGGAATCTAATAAGAATGGTTAGGAGGCGATGCCTTGGGTAAAGGAATATTTTGCAAAATATTTTGTCCCCGACATTGCCTCACCCCTGATAGCTCAGACACTTTCCTTCCAAATCTCGTACATCGAATTTGTTAAGGAAAGCATATATGGTGGTGGGTCAAGCCAGTGCATGCCTACACACAATCGGGTTATTATAGGCATACCAGGCTGACCTCCCTAAAGAGGTGGATGATAACTGGGAGGTCTCAATCGACAGTATTACTGAATTTAGTAAAGTCTCTCCGTATTATTAAAGAGGTGGCCCATTCCATTGGCCATTCTATGGCAGCACTAGTCCTCTAAGAGAGACATTTATGGCTAAATCGCAATCAGATATCCGCAGTTGTCAGTCCAGGTCTCATGGCGTCGTTGCCAGGGGGCAGCCACCAGCTCCTCATAATTTTTTGAGAAGGTTGCCTCTCGTGCAACCTTAAAGAGTAAAATAGTATTAGGTTAGGCCTGTCAAACATTTTCAAGAGTTTTGGGCATCATGGCAGCAGCTTCCATCGTAATTCCTTTTTGTCTGCTCCGCTTGAGGGCCTTACAGTGGTGGCTCAGGACCACAAGGTTTCTTGCCTTCACCTCTCATCTAATATTTCTTTTCTGTCTGGGGTTCCCATCCATGGGGGTCCACTGAGCCACCGGCTCTAGACCTTCTTACACCAAATCTGACAATCTGGGTTGGATCTGCCCTCTCATTCCTATCATCTATGAGTGTGCAAGAAGCTTCACACCAGGGCGTATTCTCTCAGTGTGGCATAGTGGGCATTTCGTTCCCCGATGTGTCGATTTCCGACACAGCGAGAGTTCCCTCGAAAGGGAACGTCTTAGGGTAACCCTCTCAGGGAACAAAACGCTGCGTCCCTTGGCCACACTGTTCGCCCTCCTTAGAACGGCTTGCTTCGACCAATCAGAAGCTTTTATAGCTTATGCATCGCTGTCAAATGCGACGTCACGAGACTGCCAATCAAGATTGATTTGTTGACTTCGGACGCTCATGCCGAAGGCATTACCCAGTGTGTCGATTTCCAACGCAGCGTTTCGTTCCCTTCTCAGAGAATAAGGGTTGCAGTCATAACCAGAGACATTTTGGGTCATTGTCCTGCTAGAAAAGAAATCGCCTTCAAAGTCACTGGTGCATTGCAGATTCTATGAGGAGTTCCACTGAATTCATTTTGCTCTCTGCTATCAAAAGCCTTTCACTGTGGAGAAGCATCATGCTGCCACCACCATGCTTCACTGTGGGGATGGTGTGTTTCTGATGATACACACCCTTTGGTTTATGCCAAACATGCTGTTTACTCTGATGGCAAAATGCTCAATTTTGGTCTCATCAGATCATATAACGTTCTTCCAGCTGGCTTGAGAGTCTTCTGCCTGCAGACTCTACCGAAAGTGGGGTTTTTTTTGTTGTTGTTTTTTCTGACAGTGGCTATTCTTTGCCACTGTATCATAAAGCTGTCACTGGTGAAGCAAGCAGGCAACAGATGTTGAATGCACAGTCTCTCCACTCTCAGTCAGTGAAGCTTGTACTGTAGCGTTGGCTTTGTTCTCTTGTGGACTCCCTCACCAGTGCTGATTTAGGTGTGTCATATTACAATGAGCTCTCATTATAATCATGTATTTATGTGTAACGTGTGGTTTTAGCACAGATACTTTTACTTTTTAGATACAGATACTTTTACACAGATACTTTTTGTACATTCCTGAAACATACTTTAACATACTGGCAGCATTATCATTAGCATCTGCATGAATGTAGAGACAACGTTTTTTACAAATAGGTTCATAGAATATTGCAATTTTGGAATTAACATGTTGATTTCAATCAGATAATTTAAATATTCATGACATCAATGCCATTTTTTTAACTCACACCAAATTTGGCATTAATAGCATAATTTCTAGTGCCATATTCTACTCGTTTCGATAGATTCCATTACTTATGTTAAATAACTTCATGGTATGTTTATAACAATAAACAATCCTACTTGCTTAAATTTAGTCCAGCTAAGAGTACATCTTTGGACATCTTCCTAAATTATATTATCCATTAGTCAAGAAAGAGATTTTTTTTCCAGGTGCAGTCATTTCACTCTTAATATACGTGGTGCGTTTGACTAAATCCAGGTAATTCCAGACTGCAAATGGCCTTTAGACATCAGCAATCCTGATTAACGCTCTGAACAGGTCCTCGGTGCCTGAGAGATCTCCAGCCGGTTTTATTCTGAGCCACAGGCACCGGCAATGATAAGCATCTACGGGAATCATTGAGCGCTTATGTGCTTTTAATGGTAGGTGGCTAATGACTGTTTTAAGACATTGATGCACATGGTGCTTTTAGCATCTGAAAGGTAAAAAAAAAACATTACCATATTAAACATGTAAAATATGACTCTTAAGGAGAAGAGGCCGCTAACCGTCAGGGAAAATGAAAGGTGCAGTCAGTGGAATGAATAAGAATTCTACCCAAACCAGCCAAAGCTCAATTATTTACTATCTCTTAAACTGTTCAGTGCAGTTGCCCTCCTTTTTATGCACTTAACGTGTTTTCAAGGAAGAGATTTTACTGAAAATGTATTGTTACTCAAAACCATAAATAGCAATGCAGAGCAGAGACAAAGCATGTTATGATGTCATTTACCCTTAAAATAAGAATGATTACATAAATGAAAACTTTTAAAATTGAAAAGATAGATAAAGAAATAAAATAACTTAAAGCTTGCAGCAGCATTTATTGGGGTTCAAGCATTTAAGGCAGATT
>JAOTRC010000017.1:14685316-14706206 GCA_027497675.1 Cyprinella lutrensis | reverse complement strand
CCTCGGTGAAGATATACACACACACACATTTATTGATTTATTTTTTGCCTTAGTTTGTTGTCATTGTGTGTATGTATGTAGATAGATAGATAGATCGATAATACCTACATCTATATATATATAGCAGCATATACACATATACAGTATATATATATATAATATTTATTTATTTTGCTTGGGAATCATGACTTTTGCCCCAAAATAAACACCCTGGACCTTCAGCGCTTGTACACCGTAACAGTGATTAACTGTAAATTAATGAGGTCCCACCATGACGGCACAATTGTCTGCTATAAAGACACTGATCGCTTTACCGCTCAAATGAACGACACATTTGGTAGTGGAAAGATATATTACAGATGGGAACATGATCCGTGCAGAAGACAGATTACTGCTGGGATATCAGTCGGTGTGAAGCAGATACAGGCAAACCGGTGCTCTGAGTCAGGGACGTACACACTGAACAAGCATTATTTAAAGTGTGTAAAGGTAAAAGATTTTAATCATTTGAAAAGAAATCACTGCTTGAAAACAGCATTCTTCAAAAAAATCATTTTGCAGCTCTGTTTTGTGACACTTTATAGCACTGAAGTTACAGACTTCACCTTTGATATTAGCTGAAGTATAAACCTGATATTCATTACTAGCATTTGCATCTTGTGCAAATCCGTCTGTTACCATGTTACTGGATGCTGAGGAAGGAATGGGCTCATCCACCAAGAAACAAACACAGATACACATTATCACCCCAAATAAGGTAGTAATTCTCCAGGGTAATGCTAGTAAGTTTCACTAACACAGGCAGCAACACTAAACACCATCCAGAAGTGGGACTTTTTAGGCTTGCACAATCCGATTTAAAAACTTCAAAATAATTAAACAAGTAACCAATGGACGGGATTTACTTCAAGCCTAATTTGCAACTAGTGAAATAATCCTTAAAGAAAAAAATGACTGTTCACACCATGCAAACAATAATTTGCCAACTCAGCAGCATGCGTCATCATAGCGCATCACACACTGATGTTTACTTACAAGAACAGTGTAACGACTGTTGCTGCTGCGTCGCCAAATGAAGGGATGGATGTCAGCTCATTGTGGTCAAGCCTCCTGTCAAACAAAAAAACAAGACAACATTTTTTTTTAAATATGTATTTCATGTATTTTGATATAAATACATTCATAAACGAAATAAATCAGATATAATATAATAATAATATATGCTTTTAACATGGTATATATGTTTATATATACACACACTAACAGTGACCATCCACACTGAGAGAGAAAGTAGGCCCATCTGGCAGAGGGCCAGACACAGTCCCTCGATGTATTAAATATTTACAGCGCAGGTTAGTGGCTGGTGTCGGGTGATGATGGAAGGCGCTTATAATAGCAAACCTCTTTATTCCCAATCTCCGCCACTTTCGGGACAATAGCCACCAGCTAAAGTACTTAAATATCCAATAGCACTGACAGCGCGCTTTAAAATGATTTATGACCGATTGTGGCTAACGGCTATAATTAACATTATTGCACCATTTAATGAACTTCATTCAATTGCCTCTCTCTGTGGGGCTTTAGCGGCGGGAATGTTTTCTAGCCACGATCAAAAGTAGTTTATATTTTTATACTTAAAATTAACCAGCACTTCCACTCAGAAACAAAGAGTTGTCTTATAAATGCTAACCTTAAAGATGCTATTTGTCCTCGAAACAAACGTTGTGACAACATCCTGTTACAGCTCTGGGGAGGTTGCTAGCATGCTAATTGATTTCATTAAGCAGGGACAGATTTACAGCTGACATTGGGCCGATCTCCTAGACATGACGGGGACATGGGACTGGTTCTACTCACACTTCTCTCAGGTTGGGCAGATTGGAGAGGATGTCCATATCGACTGCTGTCAGCTTGTTGTGGCTCAGATTTCTGAGTGAACAAAGAGAGGGAGGGAAAGAGAGAGAGAAATGTATTAAAACACTCTAGTCAGGCATCTCCCAACCGTCGACAGACGCTACTCCTTCAGTAAAAAGCGGTGACATGAAAACGATCGCATCTCTCACGAGCAGACCCATTCAAGCGCCCTAAATCTCTCTTGCCTCACTATGTCTACTTTGCCAGCAGCAGCTTTCAACAACACACCGAACAGTCTATCAGTCCGGTTCATCACTGAAACGTGTCATATCGACACTTATGGCCCATAAATCAGAAACATCAACAGCCTCCTTTAGCGGGACGTCATCTTCATTTCAGCGCGGTTCAGGCGAGCACTCATCCAAGGGCTTCAGATCGGGCTTGGCAGAGCGCTGACCTCCTGCTCTCCCTGCTGAAATGTCAGAGATTGATGGCGCTGTGATCTATAAAGCTCCTGTCAGCTCTGTGGTTTCTTCCTTCGCTCCTCGGCTACTGCCTGCTCAGATTTTCCTTTCGGATGGGCTGCACCATTCTTGTATTGTTTATAGTTGGGAGTAAATGGTTTAAAAAGGGACTGAATTTATATTCAATCTTAGGAGAGTTTTGAAATTTTGGCAGTATTTTTTTTTTCCAATTTCTATTTATTTTTAGAAAATGAGAGCGAACCGCAATTTATTAGCAAAGAAAGCAGGAATGGAAGGCGGGCGAGTTGGATTCAAAAAGGAATTTCCTAAACAAACACAAAGGTTTAACATGTCTGGAATCTGGATCATATAAAATGTGGATATTTTGTGAAATATTATTACAAGATTTATTATGATCAATTTTGAAAACGGATAAAAACTGTGATCATTAATTTCAGGATTCCTCAAAAAACAGCGTTCATTTGAAATAGTAATCTTTTGAACCATTATAAATGTCTTTATTGTAACTTGTCATCAATATAATGCATCTTCGTTGAGTAAAAGTATTCATTTATTCTTTTTTCTTTTAATCGCACTGACCCCAAATTCTTCTCAATATTTATTTTTACAAGAATATTCCAGGTCAAAGACTTATTTCAAATGAATAAGCTATCTTAAATGCTTCATATATTTTATATACAAATATTGTCGGTTAAATATTGCATTATATGTTTTTAAAAAAGGAATTTTCAGGTTAAATTCAAGTAAGGCTGCAGCTATCGATTCATTTTGTGATCGATTAATCTAGCACTTGATCGATTAATCGAGAAATCGGATAATTTGTTTGTGTGTTTTTTAAACAACCAAAACAAATAACGAAAATAATAAGGTGTTTGGCTTTTATATCTTTTAAAAAATAGAGGTATTTATTCCAACTCAAACATTTAGCACCAATACTAAGCCTATGTATTGCAATTTTTACCCATTTAGTGTTTTTAAGTGCCAGTGCCAACAATTATATAACAATACAGTTAAATCAATTTACTGTAAAACATGTTACATGTAGCCCAAAACTTTGAATACAAACTTAAATAGTAAATGCCATTTGGCCTTAGTTTTGTCTTCTTAATACAACATTACAAAAAATGATTGCACCTTCAGCAAATTACCCACCTGAAAACACAAATAAATTAATATAAAATAAAGCCAAACAGGTACACAAACGTATACAATTTATATAAAAAAATAAATGTAAATAAAAAAATTATAAATAAGAATCAGACTTTTTCAACTGTAATCTCAAGACAAACATCAAATCGATTAATCGAGTGTAATCGAGTAACTCAACAAGGAATCGTTTCAGCCCTAAATTCAAGTTAATCAACTAACAGTTATGCACGTGCAATGGAAGTTCACTGACTGGACTTTTGAAAAAGTTCAGGCCAATATAAAGTGTAATAAGAAGTGTTCACATATACAATCCGTTTAGAAAGCGGTTTGTTCCCGCAAACACAAACTATTGACTTGTGGATTATCTTCAACTCCCTGACTAACAGACTCAATGACGCACCCATCAAGGTCCACTTAGAGTTAGCTAGCTGTTTTAATAGGCAGCTCATCTGCACTTGAATGATCTACACAATTGGATGATCATTTTTCCATCTGCCGTGTCGAACCCGAGTGAGGATTTGTGGAGCTAGCTGGTTGTAAAGAAGCAGAATTACACCAAGGTGTGTTTCTGACTCAGAGCTGTCAACCCCAGCTATACACAAGTAAACTTGAGATAGAACAGACATCGACTATAGCTAACATTTAAAATGGTTGTATACCTTCTCAATTAAGCACTGTTCACCAGAAGGAATAAACAAAAGGAAAATATATTTTAATAATGCAGACATCATTATTCAATAATCACACATTAATCAGCTCAGTCAGTCCCTATTCAGGGGGTAAAGTTGCGCCAACAAGCAAAGCAATTTACTCTAGTACTTTACTTGGTCTGAACAGGAAAAACTGTGACAATGCTTCTGTGGTTCGGCTCGTGTGTGTGTTTGTGTGGAGATAATAACACAGTGTGAGCTGCCCTGGAGGCAATCATCTGACAGGGGTGAACACAGCGAAATTACAGTCCTGTACCATGAGGCAATTACCTAATTATACCGAAGCAAAGTGAAAAATTGCAGGCTTTCTTAAAAGAGCCTCACCAGGGGGCACAAATACTGTCGAGAAAACCCGTGCACGCCCGTGTGGAGCTGCGGTTGATAATCTCCTTTAGCCGTTTTCCAGCCTGCAAATTGCTGAAAATGAGCGTAATGAAACCGTCAATCTCGTCATTCACACGCCGATTACTGACTGATGTTCATAAAAAGTTCCTCTACAGAATGTTATGGGCTGAAATGGAGACCAAATACAAGGTTAAACAACACCACAATTGTCAACAGCTCTGTCAATCATTAGTGGGTGGGGCTAATAAAGAGGCGGGAAGGATTAGAGTCATTTAAATGTTTTACTGCCAAACAGCCAAGCAAGACAAAAAGCTCATGAGGACCTCATGTTTGGAGTACTGACCTACTCTAAACCAGCCAAAAAGGAAATGAGAGTGATAATATAATCACAGTGTATAATTCTCAGTCACTCCACTTTGTTTAAACCGCTTTATCTTATCAGATAACACTAACTTTCACACCTTCAGGCTGAACTTTGGGGCATAAATCAAATGGTCGTTGTAACCATACAGCAGGCTTAACTAACGCTCCAGTTTTCCAGTGAGGATTGATTTGAAATGTGAAGTCCTTAAGACTTAAGTCTTTTGTGGTTTGTGAAGTCAAAAATGTGAGTTTTGTAGCCCCTAGGCCATGTCTGGCAATCTAAACGAAAGTTTGTAATCAGTAAAAAAAAAGTCTTAATATTTTGAAAGACTATTATGCATTTACTTCATGAATTACAGTAAAAAATAAGTAATATTAATGTATTTTAAAAATAAATAAATGTAATTTATTCCAGTGACGGTAAAGCTGGATTTTCAGCATCATCTCCAGTCTTCAGTGTCACATGGTCCTCCAGAAATCATTCAAATTAGCCCAACTTCTTGCTTGACTAACAAATATTTCAAGATAGACCAAGCATCAAGTTGTATCATAGGCTCTTTAATGATGGAGTATTCAAAAAAGCTTAGATTCATGTAGTGAATTAGAGTTTAATAAATTCAGATGATAAACTTTATCAATTCAGCTGCATTTTTGATATGCAAATATTTAGAATTTTTTTTCTATATTAAACAACTATTATCTACTTCTGATTAACAATATTTTATTAGACAGTCAGAAAGGCCAGAAAACCTAAAATTAATACAGAAAAAATTATCATATCAACTAATTAAACATCACTTAATATATCTACAAACTTTCCAGTCTTAACCCATTTGTTTTAATGCCTAATATGATTCAAACCTTGAACAAATCCATTGCTCTTTACTCTGAACTAAACAAACACATCTCGCCTTCCTAAGAGAGTCCAGCTGACCAACTAGATCTTTAAAGGAAACCAGAAACACTCTTTCGGATCACTAAGAAACTAGTAAGTCCATTTGAAGTTGAAGGTCAGCGCATTTGCTTTTATGCCATCTATCTATAATGCTATCTTCAGGAATTATCCAATCATCCCTCTTTATCTCAGATCAGCTCAGAAACTTGCAAAGAGTTCAGATTCAGAACAGAGTGTTTACACAATTCAGCATGCTATAACCATTTTATAGCCACGCAGATAATAATGACTTCCAACCAAACCGCTCTAGTACGGGCTAGTAAATTCAACTTCAACTAACAGGCATTGAGGTCTATTTTTTCTCTTTCCCATTAAACCTGCAGCCCAACAGCTTCCTATGCCAGGAAACCAGGGTAAGAGAACATTCACACCTAACAAAAGGTCAAAGTCATTTAGGAAATGACCAAAGGAAAAAAAAAACATTACCAATAACACACAGAATTGTGCAACTTGTGATTTTAGGCCAGAATATGATCAAATATTACGTTTTATTTTGGTCACCCAATGACATTATTTGGTCACTGCTTTAAGTGTAAACAACAAGAACCTGCTCATATTGAAACCAAGCCGAGTTCTGATGCTGGTTCAGATATAGAAAAAAATTAACAATAAAAAACAACTGAAATCTATCGTAAACAATAAAAACAACTGCTGTATCAGTGTTTCCCTCAAAGAGCCATCTCATGAGTAGAACGCAAGAGAGGCGACCTTTATCTATCCGTCTATCTTTATCGCTGATAAGCAGAGTGTGAACTTCGGTCTTTGGAAGTGTGAAATGATGTCAATGATGGAGCTTTATGATGCAGCTGGAAGACAGAAGCATCTTTAATGCACCCTGTTTTAGAGGGTCATAAACTAGTCAAAGAATAACTCTTCTGTCACAGCACTGAACGAAGGAGAGTGCGAGAGACCAGACGGACAGACACTTGCTTTTCTAAAGCTTGTGCTCCTCTCTCTCTTTTTCCTGCCATAAAGACCATTTACAGCCGAGCAACACCACTGATAGCGAAGCCAGGAGCTTTTGCCGACAGTCCAAACAAAGCACAGAAAAGGGAGCGAGAGTATCAAATCTAGAGTGAAGATGAGATAAAGATCATCAGGAAGTGAACGCTACACGGTGGGAGAGAGAAATTAAACATGAGAAAAAAAACAACAACAAACAAAAGAATACAAAGCAACATGAAGCTTGAATCCAAGACAAACCAGACACATTTTAAAGACTATGACAGAAATTGGGCTCACACTTGTCTAAATACGCATTTGTTTCAATTGATAACTTTCTATCATTTAATGAAAACCCAGAGTTTAGACAGGGAGTGTTACAGACCAGCCCGTGACAGATTGTTCCAGAAAACTTCAAAGTGAACAGAACAAGTGATCGTTAGATTACAGATTTGCCCTGCATATGGTTTATTATCTTAACAGAAAGGAAAACTCTGGAATAATTGCACTACTAGCTCAACGGAAACATCAGAGTGAGTGGTCAACGTCAGTAGTATATTCATCTACAGTAGGAAGCATAGATCAAATTTAATTTAGAGGGACTGTATGACTAGCAGGGTCAAATTTGCACATGTATGGGAAAATTCAAACGCACAGAAGGGGAAATATAATATACATATATAACAACAATTAATATTCTAACGAAATTAGAGCTGTAGCTATCGATTATTTAAGTAATCGAGTATTCTCCCGATTATTCCATTGATTAATCGGATAACAGAATAGTTTTAAAGAATTGTATTGTAACAATGCCTACAGAGGTCACCAACGGTCTGGTGTTATGTAGTTGTTGCACTACGGCATGATCAAATCCTTGTTCAATATTGGCCAAACAACATTTAATTCAAATGTCAACTTAACCTTT
This sequence comes from Cyprinella lutrensis, assembly GCA_027497675.1. Classification (NCBI taxonomy): domain Eukaryota; kingdom Metazoa; phylum Chordata; class Actinopteri; order Cypriniformes; family Leuciscidae; genus Cyprinella; species Cyprinella lutrensis. The sequence goes on along the minus strand of JAOTRC010000017.1, from coordinate 14,698,478 downwards.
AATAATTGGTCACTTCTGTAGGATTGAAATTAGGCCTGTTGGAACGAATTCCGAAATTCGAATATATATTAAAAAACAATACTATTCAAATGCTTAAGTTACTGCTTGAATATTGCTTTATGTATATTTTTAAAATTTCTTTTATATGCAATTTTGCTTTTTCGTGAAAATGAAATGCCTTTGTTTCGTCTGATGTACAATAAAGTTTTTGAATCGTAACACAAGTGTGCTCGTTATCCACGGTGGATCATCATAACAACTGTCCAAAATGGTAGCCTAAATGTTTAATGACGTAAAAAGCGCCTGTGGAGCGAAAAACGTAAATATCTCAACGGATTCGGTGCACATCATGCTTGTTGGAACAGTCTTGTCGAACTGAAAATAACGATATAAGTTTCAGAATTGTTGGTGGTGTTTTCGCAGAGATATCAGCCGAAAACCAACGGAAGCACTTTGAACATATTCAGCACGAAAAAAATGTGTATTAGATAGTCCCTTTAGTGGACCGAACGTGGACCGAACACGTTGCTATGCTATGGCATTGGCGATCCATAAGCATGTGTTATTTCATAAATATTAATAATAGGATACATTTTAGCATTTAATATTTGAATATTAAGTGAATATTAAATAAAATAAGGAATGGAATTTGAATAGTATTGTAGAGGAAGATTGACAGCTCTAATATGAATGCTACAGCTGAAGTAAGAACATGTGCACATCAAAACGTGCAAACTCAGAGCGAGAGTTCAAACTTATTTTGAAATCACGATTAACAACGTATTTCTCTTGTGCTGACGTAGATTTACAAATGAGTTACGCAACAGATCTTGTGAAATGGCGCACACGTGTTCCCAGATGAACGTTATAAACAATATATTTATTTAACTAAATCGTAGCCTTAGTGATTTCACATTAACACTATGCTATATTATGATTATAAATAGTTTACAATATATCGCAAAGCCTTATAAAACGGTGTAATAATGCGGTTCATGGATTCTTGTCCGTGAAACTCGCCACTTTCGGTATTTTGGCGGTTACTCAACACGAGTAAATTGCAATCGAAGATTTTTTTAATCGAGTACTCGACTTAAATCGAGGAATTGTTACAGCTCTAAACACAATGCATTAAAATTACAATTTCACTACAATTACTAAAACTAAAATTAAGTCTTCGCCGATATTGACCTTTTTTATATTGAAAATTGATCTATTTGGACCCAATGAGGTGTATATTAAACATGGGAATGCAAAAAAAACAGGAACAAAACCCAACCTACATGAATCCTCATGATCACAAAAATGGCTAAATCCTTGATCGATAATATACCTACCTATATGCCTGCACACTAAGGTATAACACCATAAAACTTCAGCAAAGTATATGCAGTTTGGGGTTAGAGGGGTAGTTTGTCAGTAACGGTCCCACAGAATGTTAAATAGGGATTCTAGTCTCCAGACCAAATGTGCAGGGGGTACTCTATAAGGCCTGTTTCTCTCCAATTCTCTCACCCCTCCCCTTTCTTTCACTCTTTTTTATGTCTTTTCCAGATCTCCAAACTCTTACCAGATGTACAGAATTCACAGATGAGTCATCCATCACTTCTTAGACACTTAAACAAAGGAGGGGAGAGAAGGTGGTGCTCAAATGTGTCTCAACAGAAAAAAGAATCTTGAATATTTGTTTGATCCTGTTGGAATCTCGATTCTGGTTCTAGTTTGGCTGCCATTCCCCTAACCAAGACAAAACTCTCAGCTTCAACAAAACTAGTCCAAATTGCACTTACGCAGGGTTTTGGAAGATATCCCACTCGCAGTTCACCGTTAAATGGCTAGTCTAGTGTTTTAAGCACGTTTATGGACAAAAATGACCAGAGAATAAATCAATGGATAAAAAGTCCTCGAATTCATGGAAAGTCCTCATGAGCAGTGCTAACGGAAGGTGCCGTTAACCTCTGCGCCATGCAGGCCAAGCTAAACACGGTAAGGCACTCCTTTAACTCACAATCCGATAACGCAAGCAAACTCCACTCCAGGCTACTGCACACACCTGGAGCAAACCAGCTCAGCTTTTACATATGCTTTGCGTTATGCTGTCAAAAATCTAGAATGCGAGTTGCTGTTTTTGAATGCAGCCCAAGTCTACAGCAACGGGATTAATACAGCATTCTGGTCAGATAACGAAATGAACGAGCATCAAAAACGAGTTTGACTGCTGATGACATACTCTGACTGGTTTCCACACGTTGAAAGAATAAACAATGGGTCGGAGAAACAGATCAAGATCTAGAAGTTTCGTCAATGGAAAGCAATGGACCGTGACATTGAACTAACTCTTGTGGCCTGGCCAAAGACGCACCACTCCCTTCACATACAGGTTAACGCAGCGGCTCCACAACAGGTGACAGGGACCATAAAGAAAAGACCAGTAGATAAATCCCCCTTCAGGGTGGTGTGAAATATCTGGCGGGCTGTTTACCGACCCTAAAAAAGGGGGCCAAACTACACTCACACATGTGGCAACCCAGGTTGCACATACAAACCAACCACCACCCCCCTCCGCTCTCAAAACAATCAGGAGGGCCACCAAAGGGTCGTTATAGTTTACTTAGAGAAATAAGACTCATATGGCTCGTTATATCGAGCCAAACTGTTTCCATCACCTCGGTCTTCACAGCAAGCACACTAAATAAACAGACAAAATCAAAAAGCTATTTAATTAGAAATGTATCTCATTTATCCCGAATGCTGAAGGGTCAGTGCGAAATTGCTTCATTTTTTCTGCCGTTCTTTCCTTCAGATGGATCAGATGCAGGAAACATTTTTAATGGAAAATAATTCACAAGGAATTCAGACAACTTTTTCAAATTCACAGATGGAGGACTGTGAAGCCAGTAAGATTACTCATAACATTCATCGGTTAATTCAACCGTCTCCACTCTCAGGTTAAAAGGACAGTTCATCCAAAATTGAAAACTGTCATCATTTACTCACACTCATGTTGTTTTAAACCTATAAGACTTTTTCTGTGGAACATAAAAGATGATCACTTGACAAAATGTCTCAGTACTTTTTTTTTCTTTCATCCATCCAATACTTCATAGTCACTAAAATTGTTTGGTTACCAACATTCTTCAAAATATGTGTTGTGCAAAAAAAGAAAAAGAATAACAGGTTTGAATTTTCATTTTGGGTGAACTATCCCTCAAGCTCCACCTTGAGTAACTTCATCAGCCTTTATCTTAAAGGACAAGTTTGGTATTTTACACTTAAAGCCCCATTTTAAAGGGCATCTATTATGGAAAATTGACTTTTACATGGTGTTTGAACATTGGCAGTGTGTGAGCAAAACCACCCTAGAATGTTAAAAATCCACCCAGTGTTTTTTTTTTTTTTACAATCTCAATAAATCATAAGCACCGTTTCAGAACGAGCTGTTCTAAGATTCAGCGCTTCGTGACGTAGAATTGAGCAAGGGGTTTGATTGACAGTGTGGTTGTGGCACCGCCCTCTGTGATCTGTACACCATCCTCCATTGTTTCAACGACAGCCGGTAATGTCTCTTGGAAACATAAGTGTTCTGTTGTGGGATAATCCTGTTGTGGGTTAAAAGTTAATTCTCAACTGTGGATCGTTGTCTACTGTTCGCAATCCAACGTTACCTCCAGTAACAATAAGTGTATTTTATGATTTTTGAGCAAATAGTCTATTCAGTCGTTGTCAGCCAATTTAACAACAAATGCGTCTAAAGTTGTTGTCGTCATCTTCGTAGGATGCCTATGTATATAATCAAAGTCCTTTCAGGCAAGTCATGCCACTCGGCCGCCAACTTGGCAATGCCTCCGGGCAGCTATTTCGGGCTTAACAAGACCAGGCTCCTATCTAAATGAATGGCCAGAGAGTCAGAACTGCACTTTTACTGGTCATCGGGAGATAAAAACTGCATGTATAGAAACAGCATTAAAATATGTTAAAAATCGCTGAAAAAGTTTGATGACTTTGCCCCAAAATAAGGTTTAAAACGCTGTTTTCCCACAGGTTATACTTTTATTGCGCATGCGCAAGGGTTCTCTCGCTCTGTCGCGCACTGCACAGTTTGAAACAGTATGTGCAGGCGCTCTTGCTCGGTCGCTCTAGATTCCGAGAGATTTTAACTAATTTGCAGGCATCAACGAGCCTCTATCAATCTCAATCTCTCTATCAAAGAGACACCCGGAACTTCTGGGAAACTTGGGATGGCTGATATTTACACAATGCACACATTCACTGCATATCAAATCTGCCGCCTTTTCAAACAGTAACGTTTTTAAATGTTTCCCAGCTTGACCGTTAAAAGCAGATGATTGGCTGTCCAGCGGGAGGGGCGGGGCATTTGCATACAACCGTTGTTAGGGTGACCATATTTTGATTACCAAAAGCCAGGACACTCGGACTCGGAAACATATGTGTTTGCCAGTGCAAACAACACTTTCTGTTTCATTTTTTTAACACTACATAAAAGCAATACAACCAATTACCAACAGAACATATAAAACTGAAACAAAAAGTTAAACAAACACCTTTAAGATGTTTTCTTTACATGTGAAATAAAGAAAACAGTTACATACTGAAACAGGAAGTGTTTCTGGACCAGTGTTGTTTACATCTTGCAAAATTGTCTATTTAAATAGTCTCTGCCTAATCCTATTTTACTCAGTGTTAATATTTGGACCATGACACATTGATGAACATCTGTGAACCGATAAATATCCCCGCACTTCCTCAGATGACATCTGTTCTGTAGATAATTAATGATAGTATTCATGGGCCAATATTTTGATAATATGTGGGGGAATTCATCATTAAAGCATTTATTTACACTTACTTGATCGTGATGATTAATGCAAGTGGACTGCAAAGAGTTACTTCCTTTCCAATAATTTAATAAACATCACTAATAAATGTGCTGTAACACCCAAACCTCACTTCACACAACATGATGAGATCACACGTGTGTTTGAGCACTCAGCGCTGGAAAGCACATCATACAGAACGATGGAATTGAAAAGAATAGATGATCGCTATAGCAGAATCAGTCACAGGAAGCTCAGCAGAGCTAAAGGGCAACTGGGGATCAATCTTCTTGATATTCCTACATGATATGACGCACTCTTAGGACGCTTTTAAAGAGGCAGAGGTGGTAAATCCACGGGTTAATGTAAGATCACTGACATCATTTCTAAGTTGGTCTGCATGTAGACCATTTTGCAAGATGTAAACAACATTGGTCCAGAAGCACTTCCTGTTTCAGTTTTTTTAACACTACATAAAAACTGGGATAAAATACAACCAACAGTACATATAAAACTGAATCAAAAAGTTAAACAAATATCTTTTCATGTTTTCTTTACATGTGAAATAAAGAAAACAGTTACAAACTGAAACAGGAAGTGTTTTTGGACCAGTGTTGTTTACGTCTTGCAAAATGGCCTACCGATTGTGCAGACCAAGTCCAATGTGTGTCCAGATTTATGAGTGGGGAAAATCAACATGCTGATTAAAACTCAGTCAGCCACTCAGCTGTTTGAGAAAAATCTGGGTTTTTAACATGGATATTTACGTCCCCTATTAGCAACATATCTGAACAATTTCAGAAATTCTGACGATAAAAAGCAATCTGTGCGACTGCTAAACGTATGCCGTCAAAGAGAATGTTCAAAACGTTAATTGAGACGACCTGCGAAGATGACAGGCTCACTATCTCCGAGAATTAGAATAAATCACACAGGGTGAGATTTCACTCTTCACAGGATTCATTTGTCTGCAATATTTGTGTCGCATGCCATGTGCAGTTACCCGTCGCTACACATTCATTAGTTAGACAGGAAATAAACATAATTTTATTCTGGGAACTGGCTGACAGTTTAAACACCCTTTCTTCTACAGAAGAACTTTCCGTTCATTAAACTCTGAAAGGGATTTTCCAAGAAAATCCCCACATTCTGCATGCTGAAAGAAGAACGCTAAAGCATATAGTGCACATAGTTCTCAAAACTTTCATGATGGAGGAAAATTCAACAATTGACTGGCTCGAAAGGCTGTAACGATACAGAATTCTGCCGTAATTTACTCACCATTGTATCTGTCATGTGTCAGTGTGTTTGACTTCTGTTTTGTGATCTTGTTTCTCCCTGTCTTTGTGATTTTAGTTTAGTCCTGTTAATTTTCCCTCTTAGCAATTCCCTTCACCTGTGTTCTGTTAATTATCCCATTAGTCCCTGTTCATTTAAAGGCATATACACTAGACCTCACACTCTTAGAAAAAAAGGGCTCTATATATGTAGCATAGGGTTCTTTACTCAACTCCAAATGACATTTTATGCTAAAAAAGGTTCTATAATGACAAGAAAGAACCTGTTTGGCACAAAGGTTCTTTATAGGCTATTATTCATTCATATATTACATTATTCTCCAATATTTTAGTTGTAATTAAATTATTGTTTATTAAACTTAATATTACATTTTAATCATGCTGATTTTTGGAGGAAAAAATCTTAAATGGCACTGTTCGTGGTATATTGATTAACTAGATAAAATAAAATAAATATATACATTTTCTAACCCCCATTTCTTGAATTTTGATATAGAAAATTGTAGGGGTTCCAAATACATAGCGCTTTAGATCCTTTTAAGGTTCTATATAGAACCTTTTCTTCTAAGAGTGTATTTGGACCTAATAAACAGAAGAAAAATTAGTAGAAATTTGGCAGGAGCACCAGTGTCTGACGTTTCATCTGAGCTACCACAACTGGGTCGAAAAAGAAAGGTCTCACGTGAGAACTCCGGTCTTGCACGTGTGACTTGCGCTTGCACGTAAAACAAGACATTTTCAATGAGTCGTGTAGCATGCTCCAATAGGAAGGGCCTGATCCTCCTAATGTTGCATAAGGCAAATCTGCTGGACAAGGCAGTTCTAGCAATGTGGTGTGTGAAGTTCAACTGATCATAAATCACAACTCTGGGGTTCCTGCCTGTCCTGGATGGAATTTTGTTTGTCGAACCTAGCTGAATGTTAGTTTTGATGAAATGTTGGGTTGGCAGAAACCACAAACAGCTCTGTCTTTGCCAGGATTAGTTGAAGGTGGTGGTCCAGCAAGAAATGTCTGTCAGGCAGACTGAGATGTAAGCAGCTTTTGTCAGCGATAGAGTTGTGACATCAGCATAGGATTAATTGGAAAAAACATGTTTCTCAATGAGAGATCCTAGTGATGACATGTAGATGGAGAAGAGAATCGGTCCAAGCACTGAGCCCTGATGCACCCCGTAGCTAGATGTTGCGACTTAGACACCTCACCTCTCCACGACACCCTAAAGGACCTGAGAGGTGAGACTTGAACCATATTCCTGCTTAGCTTCAATGGGCATTGGGCTACAGGGTGATAATTGCTGGCAACAAAAAATCTTACCCATGCACCCCAAACTTTTAAATTGTAGTGTATAATGTAAATAACAGATTTATATGTATTGTTTATAAAATGCATTGGTTGTTTATTACTGATTTCACATGCAAATGGATAAACAATACCACTGTTTACATATGCATACAATAAAAAATTAAACATGCATGAATGACCAAACAATGGGCATATTATGTATCTAATTATGTGCGCTTGATCTAAATTTTTCCCAGCTTTCCAGGGCATCCAGTGTGTCCACTCACATTTGAGTGGATTTGAAGAGGTCCAGACCCTCCTCTGAGTTCCTTCAGTGAATACAGCACTGGGACCGCAGGAAATTAAGTTTATGAAGCCTGGAAACTTTTTATATTAAATGGAAATTCTGAAACATTAGGGTCCAAATGATAGCAAGATCTCCCCTGCTGGGCTGTTCTGTCCTTTGGCTGGATATAATTCAATGATCTGATCAGTACAATAACAATGATGTGCTCTATCTTTGCTGCTGCCTTTGCCAGTCTGTGGGGGCCATGTTTGTGAAACCACCCTCTATTCTCTCTGTTCACACTCATTCTTTTGTCTCTCCTCCATAACAAAAGCATTAACATCTGTAAAGCATGTTGAGCAGGTACAGATGGAGAGGATGGGATGTGTGAGCTGTGGTATGCAGTACGTCTTTAGTATGAAATGGAAGCTGCAATAGACTTTTCTGACTAGTAAAACACTTCTCTAACAAGAAAAGAATGTAGGGAAGGACTTGATTTTGTCTATGGGGAATTGATTGGATTGATTCTGGTATTCTGGTATTCTGATTTTGGGGGGTCCGTCCACCCCCCCAAAAAAGTTAATTCATTGGCACTGAATGGCAGCTTAGATTGTAGGAGTGTCTGTGGCAGGAGCTGCCTAGCTGTTTTGAACTCTTCTGCTGAACACGGTGTGTAGTCATGGACTAGCTGGAGGAAATCTGTACAGATAACAATATTAATCTGCTCAGACAGCTGGGCTGGGGGATATCTAGTGGCATTAGACTAAGGACACGGGGACCTTGGTAGACCTAAATATATATCAGGACTGGAATGAATTTTATCTTAGTCGAGCTCAAAGAATCTCTGCCACATACCTTGTACTCTAATGGCTGCACTGACAGTCAAATGAGTCATTAGCTGTTCTAAGGGCATGAACACCTGACCCTGTCATAAAATACAAAAAGCAGAATGATAAATTTGTGTCTTCGTTTGTGGATATCACATGCAATCATTTACCTGTTGTCAAGTGAATAAGTGAAATTCTAGTTTCTAGTTCTTGAAACACATCTTCAGATGCACCTGAGCATATCATCAGTGATGTAACCTGGGGTCATCGGTGTTTCGGGTTTTTCAACATCAGACACCCTCTGTGGTGACCTTGTGGTCCAAGGCCTGCTCCCACCTAGACCAGGCCCCCTGTTGCCCCATTCCAGCAGCTCTACTCATCCTTCCTTCCTCCACAGCAGCTCTGACCTCTTCATATATTCGGCTGCTGCACTAGGTGTTGGGAACATCCCCAAGCCTGCTTTGCCTCGGGCCACCACTCCCACAAGCTCTTTGTGCAGCAGTCGAGCTTGTGCTTCCAGCACAGCGACTTGGGCGCTCCACTTCCTCCTTGTCTTCACCAGCAATCCTTTGGTTGGAGTCTCTTTAAATCAGCACCTCACATGCCTGAGTCACTTTAAACTCCTCTTCCAGGGATTTCAGAGGCAACTGGCGCATTGTGGTGTTTCTATAGACGGCGATGTTACAGAGATGGTTGTCACGCTGGTCCACTGGGGAGACCACACTGTAGTTGCAGCCATTGTGTGTGCTGATGCGCCAAGTACAATGCCGCCGTTAACGCCGGACAGAAGGAGATTCACATCACCATACGGAAAGAAGCATAAATGGATTAAGAAGCATAGGTCACTGTTAAGCTAGATCTTAGTTTGTGCTTATCTTGGCGAAAGCCGAGTACAAATCAGCATGAAGTTTTAACATCTACTCTTGTGTAATGGAAATCATATTGAAGAAGGTTTTGCCTTCCACACTCAGCAATGATATTATTCTGAACTGATTGATCTTCTTGGAATCTTTCTCCTTGGGGATCCCAACTCACTCAGCAAATCTCCACTGCTGTGCCACCTTTTCTCTTCTCCAAATGACTTGAATGATCTTCAAGAGTTGCCTAAGTAAAAGGGCTGTTCTTGTAGACCTTGTATGGGATTCCACTTGGTCCATTGCTCCTCACTGGCTTCCTTGTGCCACTTCTTGAGGGACTTCAACTCCTGCCGGATTTTGTGGATCTTCGCTGCTCTGTGGTTCATGGAATAGGTAGTTGGAGTTGATCGCTTCTCCTCGGCACCGAACCTCTCCTGCGCTAGGCTGGAGATGATGGTCATCATTGCCTGCAGCCTTCGATCCACATCTCCCTTCTCTGTTGCTTCAAGCACCTTGTCGATGTCCTCGTCGAACTGCCTGTGGCCACTTGATTTGCACCTCTGCCTGGAGCAGAAGACTTTGGGGGACAGCTAATGGCACACAGAGGCTCTGAGAACTATGGGGTGCTTCCTGGCTCGTCTTCTCCTGAATCTCATCAGATGTAACATCTGTGTACTGTGGCACATATTCGTTCCCCAAACATTTAATCCTGGCTTGGTGGATCTTTAGGCCACGGCTGTTTTTGCAGGTTTTTCTGCACCTGCATACTGCAGTCATTGTCCCCCCTCCCCCTTTCTCTGGCTCCCCTGGGGGTACACTTGGGGAGTCGATCTGTAGCTTCCAAAAGGGTTCCTCCTCTCGGAGAATGTGGTTTTGGCTTCCAACCCTTCCCAACCCTAGTGCTGTCTTCCCACACTGACAACTGTCTCTCCAGTAGTCACCAGCCTCTTTCTGGTTATCATCCAGTCTATTCCTGGGAGTCACTGGCCTTGCCAGAACAGGTAGTTATTGAAACACATCTTCAAATTGCCAGTCATGCTAGCATTTTGTAAAGTTAACAATTTAGGCCTGAAATATTGTGGTATGAACCATGAATTTAAAAATGGTTCATGTTATTGTTTTGTTTTTTACTAATTTTTTAAGGCATTTCTTAGAAAATAAATAATAATGTTATTTGACCTTCATCACAATTCAAGGCTTGTCCAAATGTAAATGTCGGTAAGACTTATTAATGTTTTGGAAAGAAGTCTCTTATGCTCACCATGTCCGTGTTAGGACAAAACCAGACTCAAAGACAGATATAAACAATCCAAACAGTTGTTTATTGAACATAAGGGATGAATGGCACTGTTAGATGAGTAAATGGCACATGAGTGAATGCTGGTGGATAACTTGCATTTCTTTTCATTGAAGGTAGTTAAGAATGGTGATAATGGAAGAGGACCTAGTCGAAGTGCACACCTCTTGACGACACAGTGAGTAAAAGTAACAGGTTTCAGGCATGAAAACGTAGGAGATCATTGGAGAGAGTGGATGAAACACATGAAAATTGACACAGAAATCGAAAACTTAGGCTGACTTGATTCCTCACTGCCTTATCAGGAAATAACTTTATTAATTTATGGTTTATTTGGTCGGGACAGATACAGTGAACATAGATTATCTTCTCAAAGCAATCCCATGTCACTATAATAGTGTTTATAGCCAACGCAAATTCGCAACACCTTAGGAACTTTACAGGCCATGTTTGCATACAAAGGTACCTCATAAATTTTTGGACAGACTTCTGAGGCAGCATAACTGTTTAATGATATACAACACTATATATTGGTTATAAGTAAGCAAATATTTCATTACTAAGACAGTAATTTGTCACAAGTTACCTCAAAAGTTGAAACCGTATTTACACATAAACTGACCACCGACTTTAACTTTCAGATACCATTTTTCTTTTGTAGCTCAACTGTCACAGAATGGAAAACAGGATTATGGGATATCAAAGGCAGTGAAGGATACACACACACACACACACACACACACACACACACACTGTATATATATAAATACTTATAAATACTTATAATTTTTTGGACAACAGTCCTTTGCAAGTCACTCATCATATTACATAATTATAATTTAAAGAGTTTTTTAATGGACTGCGTTCAGCTAACATCCACTTTTAAGCAAATTAGAGTGGGGCTTTTTGAACTTTTTCATGCAAAGGACCATCATCCTTGATATTGGTAGGTGAGCATAAGCAATTAAAAACTCTACAATTTAATGATTATCTCCTTAAAGTGGGGTCCCACATAGTTATAATGGTTGTCGCACCCATAGGAACAAGAGAAAGGGACTCAAATAAAATGGCAGTTCCTCTAGGGACGTGTAAAGGAAAGGTTTTATGGGGTATGGAAATAATGCTTCATAAATAGAAAATATATTTAGGTATAGCTGATTTGCGAAATGAAAGTCTTTCCTTTCACTAGAAGTCCTTTGATCATATAAATGTTATTTAGAATTGTGACCAGAGCCTTTTTGATTTGTGCCTGTTACACTCAAAAACCAGAGAGCTTTTGGTTCGATGATACGTTGAAAGCATTTCCATCCGATATAAAATGCTGACCGCTGATGGATGTTCTACCTACATAATCAATTAGGCCTGCATGACGGTCTCCACTACCACATACTTTTGAACCCTTTTTTTCTTTTCCACCAATTTTGCTATCTGATAAGCCATAATACATGGCATGCCGCACACTGACACAACGCATAAATTGTATCTATGCGATCACAAATTATAAATTGACTTTCAGCCCTTTTTGATAATGCATTTTCCGGTGGAGTAATCAGACTTGAATTACATGTAAACGTTCTGTCAGTGTGCTGTGCAGTGTGTCTCTCCTCTATTAGGCCGGAGGACATGCCTTGTCTTATTGTTTTCTTATGCATGCTGTTGGTCCTGCTGAGGATGTTGGCATTCTGGGAGCAGCCTTTCATTGAACGTCTCGGTGCTGAAGCAGATTGGACAAATCAGCTGCCCCGGGCTGGAACGAGCGTTGCCGTGAGCAACTTAAGTTTGTTCTTTGTGGAGCTTTATTCACATAGCTGTAGACACATTGCATAATAAGCAAATTAAACAGTTTTACATAGAACAGAAAATATGTGGCCTTTACAAATAAGCACGAACCGGACCTACTGTGTAGACCCCACAGGGCCATTCCGAATCACAGATGTTGAGGCGCCGCTTGACCCAGCTAAGTGCTTGAACATTTCTATATCTAAATCAAGACACTTAATGCAAGTTTACATCATTGCAGAGGCTGGTATTTCTATTGCATCTCTAAAAGAAAGTGAGCTGCCTACTGCCTACATATGCTGCTACCAAAGACAGCATCCTAACCAACATAACACCTCATAAGCAATTGATTTGAAACATTCTACATATAGTATAACAACCGTGAGCACCACACAAATAGCAATATTTATGGGAGATACAGCTTCCAGTTGATTTTTGAGTATGGTTTTAGCATGTTGCTAAGCTAATGGCTCAAAATTCAAACTGTATGAAAGAAGTATAAAATAGCTACTTTTTAAGTACTCTAAACACATTGGCTCATTGGATGGTTTATGCCTCCACCTAGACCTACATTTTTGCAAACTAATGCCTACCTATATACATACAAATAGCCTAACTGAAATAAACATTTGAAGAGTTCAGATGCAAAAGCCTCTAAATGCCATTTGAAATTTTCTTCTAAAATGATCATTTTTATCAAG
>JAOTRC010000017.1:14669289-14685216 GCA_027497675.1 Cyprinella lutrensis | reverse complement strand
CATGTTATATCCCAGCTCCGCCTGATGGACAATGCATTTTTCAGATTAATTATACACTTTCACAGAAATGAGGGCGTTTTTTGAATTTCTACAGTAAAAGGCCACTCACCCCCATGTCAAAAACACAGCGTGCATCTGAGAGGGCCTGCCTGTATGACTCCGGATCAGTGCATCTGCTACCCACATGGAAACTGACTCCGATCACATCCAGCCCAAGCTCCTTCGCCCTCTCCAGCAGCATCCGGCTGCTCTTTAACGTGGCACCAAACTTCACACTTAACCTGAACAAGGCCTTGGAGTCGTCAGTGGAGATACGGAGAACCAGTCTGCTGACACAGAGAATGGGTTTAATGGTCAAGATTTTTTTTTTTTTTATTTACATTATCAAGTGTCATGAGTGGGACTTTCATTTTGATTGAGAACACCTCAATACAGACTTAGTACGTAAGAGTTCATTTTTTAAGTTTTTGTTATATTAAAAAAAGTTCCAAGTTGAATTTTTTTCTAAATATTTACTAAAATAGTTAAAGGGCACCTAATATGGAAAATTCACTGTTTGAACATAATGTGTGTTGGCAGTGTGTGAGCAAAACCAACCTAGAATGATAAAAATCCACCCAGTGTTTTTTTTTTACTCAATAAATCATAAGCACTGTTTAGAACGAGCTGTTCAAAGATTCAGCGCTTTGTGACATAGAATTGAGCAAGGGGTTTGATTGACAGTGTGGTTGTGGCCTAGACCCCGCCCTCGGTGATCTGTATACCATCCTCCATTGTTTCAACGACAGCCGGTAATGTCTCCTAGAATCATAAGTGTTCTGTTGTGGATTAATACTGATGTTAAAAGTTAATCCTCAAGTGTGGATCGTCGTCTACTGTTTGTGATCCACCGTCACCTCCAGTAAGTGTATTTTATGATTTTTGAGTAAATAGTCATTTCAATAAATGTCAGCCAATTCAACAACAAATGCGTCTAAAGTTGTTGACGTCGTAGGATGTGTGTACATAATTTAAACATTGTGTACATTTCTTGTTTGTATAGTGTGTAACCACACGTTTATAAATATATAACATTATTTTTTAAAGATATTGAATTAAAAACTGCATATTTGTTCTTGTTCTGTAAGTTAGCCATCTTTTCACATTTGCCACAGAAGTACCTGTATGACAATGTAAATATAACGCAACAGGTCCCTTGCATAAGTACGTATCAAACTTGATCACAGTATGTGTATGTAGTTTCAAAAAATTGCGCAAACGTTAGTGTTTGTGTGTGTCTGTGTGTGTGTTTGTGTCTTGCACATCCATAATTTCAAATGGGACGCGATTACAACTCTGTACATAAATGTATCAAATAACCATACCGAGACGTACTGGTCCATTCTTATTTGTGTTTATTCTGCCGAAGTCTCTTCGTCATCTGGGTCTGATCAGAGACTATTTATATATTCCGATTCAAACCTATGGCTGAATGACACTCAAAACAGCGAGTCTCTCACACTCAGCCCTTCAGCTTAGACCGACTGCCATAGGTATTAAGTGACGCCCTCATCCAAAGGCAGGGCGGGGATATGCAGCTCATTTGCATTTAAGTTTGTATGCACCAAAACAGCTCATTTTCAAACAGGCCCCAAAAATGACATTTTAAAATGGTTATAATAAATTAACTGTGGGGTATTTTGCACTACATGTGGGGTGGGGTATTTTGCACAATACATTCTGGGGACACCCGAGACCAATATTACATCTTGTAAAAAGGGGCATAATAGGTGCTCTTTAAGATTGCTTCTGGTGAAATAGAACGTTTAAGATTGAAATTCACTGATTGAAAAACGTTTAAGATTGAAATCCACCTCCACAATGGTTGCATAGGTGCATAGGAACAATCATTCATAAAACGCTAGTTTACAAAGACATTAAACTTACAGAGTGGTCTCACTGATATTCTCACACAAATTTCGCTGCAAAAGATGCTTTCCAACAGGTTTTATCATAATTTTTGTTCAAGTCAAGTCAATGTGGAGTTGAACAAAAACTATTTAATCAGAAACGATTCTTAAAACAGGGCTTTAAGCATAAAATACCAAACTCGTCCTTTAATGGAGTCTTCAGGCCCATATCTCAAAATCAACTTAAATCCACAAAGTGTGTTCAAGATGGTGATGCCAACATCTCGCAGCTTCCTATTCACCATCGAGGTCTCTGCAAGCCACGGGGGAACCATTAAATATACATATATATATTTTTAATGGGCAGTATGGAGAAACTATTTGGACAACTGGAAGGTATTAATGCTTGATTTTATACTCAGGCTATGTCCTCAGGGTTTTTTCCAACCAAAGGTTTTTATACTCTTGATTGATATTTTGCAGATGGACAACCCCCAAAAATATTTCTAGCCTGTAACTTTAAAATCCAGCTTCTGTAGGATCTGTCAACAGGAAAGTAGACGATAAAGGGACAGTGTTTGACGCTCCTTGCTTGGACTAGTTAGTGCAGCATGGTTATGCAAGCAACAGGTTTGATGGTGACAAACGCCTTGACTACTTGTGAATTGCCAGAGAGGCGTACAAAAGCTCTGAACATGAATAGTGACATGTGAATAGGGACAGTTGTATGGGATTAATGAAGACACATAATCAGAATTTATGACAGACCATTGCCCTAAGCTTTAGAGAAAAAAGAAGCCACTGGTTAACAACACAAGCCAGTTGTTTAGGGTTAATGCTGTTGTTGTTTGATCTAAAATGTTATCATCTGCAGAAATAAAAGTTGTATTTCAGTCAAAAGTGTTTTAACCACTTCTGCTACTAGTTTGATAAATGTTAAGACATTTCAAATGGTTTAACATACCAATTTGCTAGTGTAATACAAAATTAATTTATTATTGAATGGTGCTTTGTGCTAATCAAATTCCCTCCAGTCGCACAATTGGTATCTGAAACAACAGTAAAATAATCATGAAATCAAAATTGAGACCATGCTTTGCTTTCCTAATACAAGTTATGATAATTCATCCTATTTTGCCAACGTCACCAAACCCTCTTACTTTCCAGCCTATTCCCTCCAACCACCTGTCAAATAGAGACCACTCTTCACCAATTTTATTATTGAACATCCAATTTGCTCAGAAATATGTCATATTAGCTTTCCACTGAAATCGCTTTAAGCATTTTAATGGTATATGGCCACGGACTAACGCACTCAAGCAGACCAGGTCAAATTACTCAGCAGTAGGTTAGACAGTCCTTGAGGCAGAACATCAACAGATCTACCTGCCCAATCATTCCCATCTAAAGCCTGATATCTTGTGTAATGAATGTTTCACGGTCCTATCGAACAAAGAACGATTATGCCAACAACCCTTTTAGCCTTCTCGTCTTCATAAACTTATCCATGGTTGTATTTGTCTCCATTTATTTCAAATAAGGCCCAATGAAATATCTAACGCAGCAGGCCCGACTAAAATTTTACAAATTGGATCATATATAATGCAAAACATGCAGGTAGCTTGTGACTTCAGCTGATGCTTCCGTGTTTAAACTTGTGATAACCATCTTTTCAACCTGACAAAAACAAGGGAGCTGCCTTTGTGAAATTGACAAAACGGGTATCTTTGCAGCATTGAAACGTGCAGTAACGGCGTTAAAGATAACATTGGGCAGTAAAATATTCCCTTTGAAAATGATTGTGATCTCAACTCTCAAACATACAAACAGATAAAACCATAGTGACTGTCTGAAGATATATAACACTAAAATCAAACGCCCAAAAAGACATCTTTAAAAGTGATGTCAGGTTTGCAGAAAAATGTTGAAGACTTTACATTTGCTGCATGATGTTTCCAGCAAATATTATATCTTCAAAATATAAACTTTAAAATATATCTGGGAATTCTGTCAGATAACCATAAACTATCTTCTGCCACTGATCTGCCATCTTAGTTAAAATTAATAGGCTATAGGGTAATCTCGAGGGGGAAAAAATAACATTGTTATAATAAACCAGACCAAATAAAATGTGAAAAAAAATCACTTAATATCATTATCAATGCCACATGACTAAACTAAAAAGTTTATGAAACATAAGCTATATCTGAAGGGAACACCTTTCAAAGATATAAGATAACTGAAAATTTAAACTTTAGAAGATTTCAATTCTGTTTTCTCAGAAACAAAATTTCTGAGCACAGCCATAGAGAGAGTTATTGAATTATTATAAGCTTTATCATTTCTTGTAGACTAGTCCAACAATATTTAAATGTGACTTCAAGGGACATAATTACTTCTCAACAAATGCAACTGAATATGCTCGTTGCTTCATGACTTTGACTCATATCAGAAGGCCTCCCAAAACTGTCTGTCAGAGTTTCCAAACTTACGACAGTAACTAGTAAGTCATAACCTGGCAGTTCACAACCAGGCCAGAGAATACTTATATTTAATACCTTGTTATGATTTTAATGTGAAGGGGAAAAAAACTGTGTTAGTACTAAATAAGTAATTGAAATAAGTATGTAACATGGTCATTTGTTATTCTGTGAGTTTTGAGTCAGTTTCTTCCCTGGACAACTTCAGTAACTGGTGTTAAAGAACTTAAATCGTGTTAGTTTGAAGAGAATGTGATTTTAACAAGTTATTTCGTTCGGACGGTACAGTTTGAGTACTTACAGATGCACGGTGCTCTTAGGCAAGTCTAGAGGGACATCGGTCATGTCCAAACGACTGCAGTCGGTCGTATCAAGCGTACACGTACAGTTTTGAGGACACGGTGCGCCATAATTGATTAGCAGTTCCAGCGTCAAAAGCCAATAAAACACATGATATGAAAGTGATCCCATCTGTCCCAGCCACGCCGCCATTTTGTATCCAGTTGTCTCAGCGCTTAACACTGATCTCTCTCATCCACAAACGGACAGCTCGGGCTTATAGAGTTTCTCAGAGTTCGAGTATTTCGCCTTCATTAAGTTGTTTGTTTACCCGACGGTAATATCACATTATACTGCGTTGTTTTGGGGCAACGCATCAGTCCTGGACTTGAAAACGGTCCCCAGTAAAATTTTATCTCCCCTGCTGCACCACGTAAGTAAATCAAAGGTGAATCACGACGAGGCAATAGAAGAAACTTGTCCAGAAGCCAAAACTAAATGCAGTTGTCCTTAAAAGGTTGAAAAGTGGGTCTGGATGGGAGATAGACAAGCGCTTTGTTTTGGCAAGAGAGATCCACTGGATCAAATGTTGCTTGTTGAGTTTAATCGCCAATAGGGTTTCAAAAGTTCTTATAATGGTTCGATCCAAAGTGATTCATTATTATGAAAAGTAAAAACATGGTAGATCATGTCCATTAACTCCATACGAGCGTGCTGAAAGAAAATCTGGGAACATCGGCGCTTTAAAAAAACTTTTCCTTAGGGAAAACCGCACGTTAAAAAGTTTGAGGCTCTCGCTTATTTGATATAAAGTTTCCGAACGGCAATTTGGAATTTCGGATCACTGTAATGAATTATAGTAAACCACGTTTGAAGCGTAACTTAGCAGTTCCAGTAAATCCGTCCGACTGTTGTGAACTTTGCAGCTCGCGTTCGTTCGTTCACCCTCTCTTTCTCTCTCTCCAGCAATCCTTCTCGCGGTTAAAGGAGCTGGGAAGTTTTTATCTTGATCTCAATGTACGGTCCGAAAACTCCGATAATTCACAAATTCACTTCTGACCGCTTCCACCGCTTGTTTTCCCCCTCCCGGACTTTCTTTTTAGACCTTCTTTCGTCCCACGTTGGATACATAATAAGTGATAAAGATTCCGTAATTTTCCTTCCCGATTGGTGCTTGGAGGGTGATTGACGGCCGAACTCTGGATCTCATTGGCTGCTTTGGCTCTGGGACGTGCCAGGGCCCAGCTGTCAGTCACCGCTTGTTAGCCCCGCCCATCTTTCCCACCCAGAGTGCGAAACTGCACCGCCTTCTTTCACTCTCGTCTCATCTTAAAGGGACAATGTTCAGGGCGAGATTTCTTTTATAATGTAATATAATATAATATATTATGATTATATAATATTATATAGAATGTAAAGCATGATAGTGAAACTTTTGTTTTGATCTATTGATTGATTGATTATTTAATTGGTCACATTTAAAATATTTTTTTTTTCCTTGAAGCTATAGGCCTAGTATGGAAAACCTACTTTGTCACATAAAACTTTTTACTACTTCATGTTGAATTTCTTGTTAAATAGGCATCAATGACGTTACCTCAGCCAAAAGTTACCATATAATGACAAAATGAATAGTGCTTTCTTTTATGTAATTATGTGAATATCCTCCTTACTACCGGATTGCTGATAAATATATCTATTCAAATAAGTGATTCTTCATTTTGTCCTCTTTAACCTAAATGGTATTTGACAGGCATTTTGCTTTCTATTCTGAGGGAGCTCTTGACATTGTTTTACATGATTTATCTGTCAGTGTGTCGACTGTGAATCATTTGCTTTACAAATAACTTGTAAGTGACACAAGTGTCAAGAGACCATAAAGAGTCATAAAGAGACCCAGGTTAGGGCTTTGAAGGGTATCAGTAGTGTAAGTTCACTTGAAAAACATAAATAATGCCGTATTTCATATCTAAAAACAATAATTTGATTCAAATAATTGGTCCAAACTACTGGACCCTTGATCATTTCATCCATTACAACTGATAATTCCAGGAAATGCTCTCTCTGGGATCTTTTTGGATCAGTTATCGTGGTGAGAAAGTGTGCCAGTGAACTAATGTGCGTATCAGATGAGAGATCCTTACCTCTCTTGCTCATCCACAGCTGGAAAAAGATAAAAGACCTTGTGGTTTTACACAGATGGTGCAACACATAAAGACATTGGATTTGGTGCTTCACAGAAAGAGAGAGAACGTGAAGTAGGCCTGGACCAGTTTTCCATCGGTAGAAAACTCAAGGTTGGAAAGGATGCCGTTCCATCTGCTTGAGTTTGGTTTTGTGTGTTTTTTTGCCTGTGTGTCTATGCGTGTTGCCAATTTATCACGCTGGCCGTGCAGGAATCTTCAAAGATAACGAGGACATCTGCTCAAGCTATTCGTCAACAATAAAACAGAGAGGCGTGAAATGAAGCCAGCACGTTTGTGCTATCTCTGGATGTTTAACGGGTGTGCACTATAGCGAGGAAATGCCTGGGTTAATAGGAAGCAGAGACACTTGCACGTCTCTTCATATCTCTCAGGCCTGGCTAAAAAGTGAGAATACCTAAACCCAAAGGAGTCCCTTTTTCAGATGAGGCATGAAGAAAGGTTTCATGGACTGGTCCAAGTGTGCTGTAATTTAATGAGTTTATAGAGCAGTACATTTTTAGATTATTGTAGTGGCATCTTACCTTCAATGGATGGGAATTTCAAGCAGTGCTGGCAAAAAATAGTTATAATAAATAAATAAATAATAAGTTTACACTGACTGACAGCATTTTACATTGTCAAAGTGACGATAAGTTATTCATTTTCAAAAACACGAATACAAATACAAAATACAAAAATTATTACAAATACAAACATTATTCAAATACCAAAATTATTCATATAATACAAATTAATTCATAAATATCATTATCAAACATCAATATCAAGATTATGAGTCACAGTGCTTGATCAGCCATGTCATAAAAATATCAATAAATCTACGTGGTTACTTTTACAACCTAAGTTCCTTGAGATATGGAACGAAGTACTGCAGACCCTGTCAAGGGGTGTGGCTTAGCTTATATTAGTCCCTGAATTCGCCATTATAGTAGGTTTATACGACTGAAGCAACGACTGGCCAGTTTAATGCAGTGCGGCCAGCTACACAATACTTCATTCCCTAACTCAGGGAACTGAGGTTACATGAGTAACCAAGTAGTTCTCTTTCGAACGATCACTTTGCATTGCGTAGCTATACGCAGTGGGAACACTATGTAAAACGCCGCACTGAGTAACTGGTTGCCACTTCAACTCAGAGCCCTGAGCATACAGAACAAGCCGTAATACTAACACATATACATCAATAACCACCACCATACCATACTAACAAACCAAGACAACGTCGATGTATATAGTACATGGTAATACAACCGGCCAAAGCGGGTTTAAATGTACATGAAAATACAACCTGCCAAAGCGGGTCTTATATATATGTATATATGCAATGTGATTGTGCACAGTAACATTAAGACAGGACCGGACACCGTTAGGTGTCTTAAATCATACTGAAAGCCCCTTCACCTGTAGGGAAGGCACATCCATGTTACAGAATTTCATATGTTTAAGGCGAGGACCAACCTGCCGCATCACACATGTCCTGAATGGGACAGCCAAATGACCAAACCCACGACGAGGCCATGCCTCTGGTCGAATGGGCCCTGATACCATAGGGTAAACTTGACCCACTGAGGTATAAGCCATAACAATTGCATCCACTATCCACTTAGACAGTGTTTGTTTAGTGACTCGACCACCAAAGCAAACAAAAAGCTGTTCTGATGCAGAATGCTCCAGATAAATTCTCAGCACCCTAACAGGGCAGAGAAGATTAACCTCCCCATCCTTAGTAGAAGGGGGAAGAGTCAATAAGGTCACCACCTGTGCTCTGAACAGAGTTAAGAGCACCTTGGGCACATACCCATGCCTGGGCCTGAGGATGACCCTAGAGTTATCCTGAGCATACTCCAGACATGCTGGACTCACAGAGCCTGAAAATCACCCACTCGCTTGATAGATGCCAATGCTAACAGAAGACCGGTCTTCAGCGAGAGAGGTTTGAGATCAACTGACTGGAGTGAACCCTTGCAAAGCCCCCAGGACCAAGGAAAGGTCCCAAGGTGGCGCAAAGGGAGGCGTGGAGGGGTTAATCCTCCTAGCACCCTTCAGAAATCTCACGACCATGTCGTTTCTTCCCAGCGATTGGCCAGCCACCAGGACATGACGTGCTGTAATGGCTGCCACATACACTTTGAGCATGGATGTGGCACAGCCCTCGTCCAGCAGCTCCTGTAGGAATGCAAGAACCACTGATATCTCATATGACTCTGGGTCTACATGGTTTTTCGAGCACCAGCTGAAAAAATGCGCACATTCCAAAGAACAGAGGCGCCGAGTCGACGGGGCCCTAGCTTCAGATATAGTGTTCATCACCTTCACAGGGAGGTGCCCAGATACCCATTTAGGGGCACGTGGGGGGCCTAAAGATCGGGCCGCGGATGCCACAACGTTCCCTTTGCTTTTGTCAGGAGGTCTTTCCTCACAGGGATGAGCCATGGAGTTGTGTTTGATAACTGGGCCAGCTCTGGAAACCACGGTCTGGATTCCCAGTGAGGAGCTACTGTACCAGGAGGACTGGGCACTTGCTCTCTATGATCCGTTTGATGACTTGTGGAATCATCGAGACGGGGGAAAGGCGTACAAGGGACGGCTGGGCCAGGTGTGGGCCAACGCGTCCCTGTTCTTCGAGAAGAACATCTCTCAGTGTGTATTGGCTTCCGAGGCAAACAGGTCTATTTCGGCTCTGCCAAACACCTCCCATAACAGACTGACCGTCTGTGGGTTCAGAGACCACACACTGAGGGGAGTGTTGCCTCGTAAGAGCATATCCGCACCCAAATTCTGGGTGCCTGGGATATACGCAGTTCTCAATGAGCTCAGATTGGTCTGTGCCTATAAAAGAAGATCGCTCGCCACAGCATGCAGATCTCTTGACCTGACTCCCCCTTGGCGATTTATGTAGGCCACAACTGAAATGTTGTCCGTGCGGACTAATAGATGGTGACCCCTGAGGACCCTGACAGGAATGTTTTCAGGGCCAAACCTACTGCTTTCATGTGAAAGTAAGCATCTTTCAGATCCATTGTGATAAACCAATCTCCTGTGTGAATTTGCGCAAAGATGTGTTTTATAGTCAACATTTTGAAGGACCTCCTCATGAGAGCCTTGTTCAAATGTCTTAAGTGTAGTATGGGTCTGAGACTGCCCTCTTTTTTCGGAACCAGAAAATAACGGCTGTAAACCCCCCCATGTTTTAGCTCTGCTCTCCTTCGACCAGGACTGGAAATGATTGAGGAGAGAGTGATGCACGCGGGGACACGGCCGGCGTACGATCACAAATATCCCTGCTCCCAGAAAGCCGTTGGCTGCGATGCTTCTCTCAGCTGAAGTAAGCCCGAGAGAGAGGCACGGGTGACACGGATTCTCTGGAAAGAGCTTGCCGAGTCCGCATCATGGAGACACACACTGCTGAAGCATAGTCTGGTGAACTTGAAGCTGCTCAAGCTTAAAAAGGCTTGTTCGATGCCGAAAGGATCAGCAATAGTCAGAGACGTGTAGTTTGTCGCTGAAGAAATAAAATATGCTATAATGGCGAATTCAGGGACTAATATTGGCTAAGGCCATGCCCCTTGACGGGCTCTGAATGGTCGCGCCATGGATGTGCAGTTTCTGCAGCTCAGCCTATGAGCGACCCAGGTGCTCTGTGGGCTAGATGTGCAGCTGCAAATACATAAATGCGTTTATGCGTTTTTCCCACTGTGTATAGCTATGCAATAAGTAGCAACCATTCGAAAGGGAACTTTTTTCTGTGCTCCAGTTTTCTCCATATTATCAATTAAGCCCTTTTGTTAATGTTGCTAAGAACTGATAATAAAAGATTATGCCAAAATCCTTTTTCATTCTTGTGATGTGGCTTTTTCTTTTATGACAGGGGATGAATTGAATGAATTGTATTTTTGAATGAATTATTAGAAAGAAAAATGTCTAGTCAATCTAGTTGGAACGACTAATCAACATCCGAGACCCTGCAACCTCCAACGAATTAAACGTTGTCCATCTAAACGTTACTTCAGAAACACCGTTTTAGTCTTCATTTCAGGCCGAGTGGCATGAGTCAAGCAGACCTTTGCACTGCCTCTCTGCAGGTGTCCAAACAAGATAGCTTTTTTTACTGTGTGTGTACACTAACATTTACATTTCTCACTGTTGTTTGTTTAATAAAGTGAGTGGATCTCACCCACTTTTGCCAAGTACCTTTCATTTTTCAACGCTCAACGACCGGCCAAAACCATGCGTGTTGAAAGATGTCTCCTCCTTGACCTGTTCTTGAGTGTTGCACAGGGTGCCCATCACTTGATGTCATCCCTGGAGAAGGCTTACATGGTTGCAACAGCCTCGTGTTAACAGCTTCTCTTGAAGTGTTTACCTGGGCAACATCTCCCTGGTGTTTATACGTCCTCAATCAGCACACAAATTCAGGTGTGATGTAGCCTATAGATGCTGCCTCCCATATGCTGGCAGGTTGGAGAATACAAATCCTGCACAAACGCCGTGAAGCTCTTGTTTATTTGAGCAGGAGTGTTTTAATAGGGCCAAGTGCAGAATATGTGATAAAAGAAGCAATGGTCTGGAACGGGCTTTTTGTGTGGCGCAGGGCAGGAATGCAGCGTGTGAAAGGTGACTTCTGTATAGGCTAGCTTAAGAGGTGATGCATCTTTTGTTCAGAAGGATTCTTTTGTTAGTTTTTTTTTTTTGGTTGCTTATAAAACTGGACAGGGTGAGATCTAGTTATTTTTTGTAATTTAAACTATAGTTGTGCAGATAATCTAAAATATTTTTTAAATTTAAATATTATGCTAAATATTTAAAAAAAAATTAAATATTTTTAAATAATCTTTTA
Organism: Cyprinella lutrensis; assembly: GCA_027497675.1. Taxonomy (NCBI): domain Eukaryota; kingdom Metazoa; phylum Chordata; class Actinopteri; order Cypriniformes; family Leuciscidae; genus Cyprinella; species Cyprinella lutrensis. Next base: position 14,673,524 of record JAOTRC010000017.1, on the reverse strand, counting down.
TTTTAATTAGAAAATATTTAAAATACAAAATTTTAATTAATTGTTCAAACACCAAGGTGAACTATAGCTTTCTCCCCCAAGTAAATGGACAGTCAGGGAAATTTAGGATGAAATGTAATTTACGCAGCATATTGGAAGAAAAAGAGTCTACCATGACACATATGGGTTGATGACAAAACTTTTAAACCTTACACCGTGTGTACAAAATCTTATCAAGCTGGTAAATCTACAGAAACGCCAGTACGTATATTAAATTACGTCTGTTGAACATGGAAGCCCAGCTGGGGAAATTCAATTTATTTAAAGTTACATGATCCTCATTCCCATCCACCACAAATGAGCGCATGGCACATGCTCGGGGCACAGATTTATGGGTAATTTATCAACGTCATTACATTATCTTAAGTGGCTGATGAGCTGTGGGGAAGTGGTCATTATGTCTTTGCAGGGGGGAGGGGTAATGGTGAACAGGGGCACTGATTTACTTAGACTAAGAGAGTCTCTAGAGATAAAACTGATAAAGTGGTCCGCTGGGGATTGAAATGTAGGCAAATTCAGACCTCGCTTAAATAGGCAAACTTGTTTAGCTTCTCTCACAGTATTTGATTCACAGACAACAGTCCACAAAAAGATTTCTAGTTCTGTCATGAAATTCTAGATGTCTCAGACTGATGGCTCCTTAATGCAACCTGATGACATTTACATCGTTTGCTGTTCGTCCTCCTGTCACATCTGCAGCCAATGAGCTTGCTGCTCAACATTTAAATAGCTGGTTATCGTTACCGTTTACTATAAAAATTTGCGAGTCAATTCGTTCGTTTCGTTCGTTGAATTAACCAAATGACTCGGAAAAAGATTTGTTCATTTTGATGAACGACTTTAAACAGGAGAGTCATGAACGTGCGTCACAGAACAGAGCAAGGTGAGCATTTGAGCTTATAAAACTTAAACTTTGTTATTTTTTTTTTTTTTAAATGAGCGATCATTTCGCTTGATAAGACCCTTATTTATCGTCTGAAATCGTTTAATGCCCTTTGAACAGTTTGCAGTTTGTACTGAAAGTGTCTTTTGGACCTTGAACCGTTTGGTGCCCAGTAAAGTGCATTATATGGAGAAAACGGCTGGAATGTTTTTATCAAACACCTTAATTACTTTTCGACTGAAGAAAGAATGAAATGGACATCTTGGATAACATGGGGGTGAGTAAATTATCAGCAAAAGTTTTTTCAAAAGTGAACTTCTCCTTTAACATTTGACGTAGGGTGTCTTGGGGATTCGTAAACGACATTGGCCTTACCAATCTACTGTAATTGGTAAGAATCTATCACTTTTTGTGTCATAATTTTGTGTCACGATAGAAAGACTAGCATGTTTAAGTTTTTTCCGGTCTTTATGATGGGTTCGTCACATCTGTGACATTGACCAATTGGAACACAGAAGCTCTACCGTACACCTTTAAACATACAGAAACGAAAGTGAGACGATAGTGCAATGGAGGAAAGATTCGTGGAGCTATGGCAGTACTCCTGCCTTGATGATATTTCTTCAATGGACTATGACAGAGTGAAAAAGAGATAAACGACAGCAAGGCATTTCGTCTACCATACGTTTAATTTTAATATACTGGCTAAAAGCAAGTTCTCTTTGGAGGATTAAATATTAATCTCTGTCAGTTTTTTACTAGTTTTTTCTCCACCCAGTACAAAAGATTGACCGGCACATTTTTCAAAATTTCCTCTTGTGTTCCATAAAGAAAGAAAATCATGCAGGTTTGAAACACCATGAGAGTGAGTAAGAATTTTCTTTTTTGGGCAAACTATTCCTTTAAGATAAAGTTGAACTAAGAAAACCCCACCAGGAATATAACCCGATTCAAATGACCTAGAACACCATGTTTTTTGTTTTCTTCCTCTTCGTCCTGCTCTTTCTTCTTGTCCTTTATAAGGCACAATAAAGGAGGGAAGGTGAGAGAAAGAACGAAGACGGAGATGAGAAGCTGGGGCCAAAGCCCTTTAGAGGTCTGAAACCCACGCATGCCCAACAATCCCAATCCCTGCGTTCAGCAGCTGCAGCTGTGAAACCTTTCTTTCTCATCCTTTTTCTCCTCTCTCTCTCTTTCTTTTCCCAGACCTGAATAGAGCTGCGCTGAATAGATTGGGCCAGGTCGACTGAATAGTCATACCGGAGGGAGGGGTGGGAGTGGAACCCAAATGAACCGGAACCCCTACAGAGAGCTCTGCTCCTGGCGACGGCTATGATAGGGAGGGGGAGGGAGCTGCGTTTAATCGCTCATAATAGAAATTAGCATGGTGTAATGAACCCGTTTCAAAAGTCCATTATTTGCGCAGTTCAAAGAGAGGGGTGACTTTGTAGTCGGAATCCGTGTGCCCAAGCCAAATATCAAAAGGAAAGCATTTGTCAAAACTTTGTACAACTTTGTCAAAGCAAACAGCAAACATTTTCTGTTTCTTTTTCCTCAGGAAAGAACATGTGCATTCATCTAGTTCGGGTCAAGGAAAGAAATCAATTTTGTTTCAGTTCTGTGTCCACAAAGCAAAGTGTCACTCGGTAACACTGACTAAGGAGAACGTTGCTAAAGCAATCGCATCGCTCTGGCATGTACATCCGACATGATTCCACATATTTATTTAGCAATCAATCAAGTTGCACAAAGCATATTTCAAGTTTGAGCTGTACGTTTTTTTGTCTCTCATCCAAGCAGAACTGTCATGACGCCACATGTGCGCAAAGAAATCAGTTTTGTTAGGCATGATTCTTTTAACCTTTTGACCCTGTTTACACCTGGCAATCTGATCAAGTTGTGAGCTGAAACACATTTATTTTCACACCTGGTATTTACATGCGACCAAATTGGGGCAGCTTGTGAATGAATTTTGAGGGCATGGTCTCTGTTTTTGTCACTGCAATAACATTCATCAGAACAATTTTTCAAAATACAACTTCTTTTCTGTTCCACAAAATAAACACATTTACATGCATTTTTGCTGACTCTTTTATTTAAAGGGATTTAAAGGGACATTTCGATGCATTTTCATTTCATTACATTACTTCTTTTTTTTAATATAAAATCATGCATTCATACAATTTCAGAATGTCATATAAGCAGAGCCGTCCCTAAGGGCCGTACACACCGGGACGAATATCAGCGCGCGTTATTCGTCAGCGTTTTTCAATGCGTTTTTTGTGTTCACACCCGAGCGATTTTCGCTGACGATGAACCGAGTGAACATGCAAATTCATTCCCTGACATTAGGCACCCGTTTGCTCTGCAATACCACTCCATATCAGTTTTCTTTTATCAAGATGTTTGTAGTCCCTGTGGCGTTTATCGTATAGTTCTTTTGTTTTAACACCAACGAGAGCAGCAGCTCTACATTTATCTTGCCTTGCATCTCCCTCGTCTTATTTCGTCCAGGCTGTGTAGACGGCGACGCTACTTGGCGTAGATCTTCTTCGCTGTTGCATGTCTGCTTGGCAAGACCGTTTTGTGTTTGAGCGCCCCTAAGTTGTGTTTTACTATAACATTAGAAGCTCCTAACACGCGAGCAAAAGCGCCAGTCTCATTGGTCGGATACTTTTTGACGCAGCGCATCAAACTAAAAAAACGAACCGGAGTTCATTTTTTTTTATTACGCTTTTATGCATGCCATTTTACGCGTGGGTGTGCACACTCACATAGGCGCCCTTTGTTTAGTCATGAGGCATTAAACGTTGGCGAATAATGTGTGCGAAATTTGTCCCGGTGTGAACAGGCCTTAAGGGTGGTGCAGTGAGTTAAATCCCCGGTATACTTAATTTTTCGAGTTTTGCTCTATCTCACGCACAGTCGAGATTGTGAGCCTTTCAAAGTATTCTCCTGTAGCAATGTGCTTGGAAGGACTCATTCGGTATGTGTGCGCTATCTAATGAACTTTGTTTTCAAGTTCTCAAGTCATTCGCACATGTGCTGTTGTAAAATTGGGCTGCACGCGGATGGTGTGCACGGACATTCGCAAACCTTCCTGATGAGGACAATTCACAGACAACTCAGACAGTATGTGGACTGTTACGTATCCCGTAAAGCGGTCGAATTTAGTTCTTTTTGTGCTCAGGTTCCTACCCAAAACCCAAAGTTACAAATGCTAGTAAAAGCGATACAGACACCTTCAGGCTGCGGCACACGTGTCATTCAACCTATTGTCAGTCTATGTACCATCTCAATGGGTTTGGATAAT
>JAOTRC010000017.1:14607459-14619476 GCA_027497675.1 Cyprinella lutrensis | reverse complement strand
CGTGTCCATCAAACACAGTCAGGATTGTCATGATATTGCAGTGCAAACCATCACTGATCCACCCGTGCTTCACTCTGAAGATTGGCCACCAGCCATATAGATGTGAAACCTCCAACTTTGGCCAGTGTTTCAGTTTCATTGTCCAACCAATATATAATGTGTGTGTGTATATATATATATATATATAACCCAAACATTTTTAACATGTCATATAAATAACCTTAAAGCTATGAACAAACCTTTGTTTGTCTGTAGTGATCATTGCCTTTCATATCAAATACATCTCACAGTCCCAGTAAACCCATCTGTCTTTGCAGTGCAGTGTGTAGTCATGTTTCTTTGTATATGTTAATGAACTGTGATGTCATTGTGACATCACATAGTCCTTGTAATCCATTTGTCCTCATAATCCTGTTTTTTGTCTTCTAGGACACATGTCCTTGTAAGTCAGCAAAAAACATGGTGCCATGTATCTTGTTTTATAAGGTGTAAATAAATAATTGAGTTTGAGTTTTGAAGTCGTGATTTTTAAAAGCATTTCCATTTTTATTTGAAAGCTCTAGCATAAAAGGAAGTCATAGTCCCCCTAAACCATCTTTTTTTCTGGTTTGAAGAAACTGTCCTTATAAGTCATGCTAACCTGTATGTGTGAGTGTGTGTGTGTGTGTGTGTGTGTGTGTGTGTGTGTGTGTGTGTGTGTGAGTGAGTGAGTGAGTGAGTGAGTGAGTGAGTGACTGAGAGAGAGAGAGGTTCAGGTAAACCTTATGCTATGAGGAATAAATGTCTCCACAAAGATGGCAATATCCGAAATCTTTGTCCTTGTGGAAATATTTTTTTGGTCCCCATGAGGAAAACAGTTTATAAAATGCAGATTGTTTTATGTGATGGGTAGGTTTAGGATAAAAATCATTGTCTATGTAAAGTCCCTATAAAACATGAAAACCCGACGTGTGTGTGTATTACTGCAATACCGACAACTCAAATCATACTGTCAGGTGTGTGTATGTGTATGTATGCATTGGGCCTAAAAGGTTTAATAGTTAACTCATGCAAATTAAATGAGAAATTTGTTTATACGAGCATTTTTTTTTTTCCAAATCAAAAATCAGTTAAAATCTAAATATTTTTATTCATGAAAATCTTAAAACATTATTTTCAGAATATATAGGCTACTATTTTGAAGTTGGAGGATCAGATAATTTGTTTACTTATACTTTTATTCTGAAAAAAAACAAAACAAATTAAATTTAGCAAAAGTAACAGTTACAACATGAACAAAGTTTAAATAGATTCTCATTTCAAATTGATGATGTTCTTTTGAACATTTTATGAAAAAATCTGGAAAAATGTCATGGTTTCCGCAAAAATAGGCCTATTTGTGATCATAACAAATGTACGGAGGAAAAAAAATATATATTTTAAATTTGTACGCATTCGCTCACAAAACTTTTGCATCCCCCAGAGAAACTTTGCATTTGCTCACAAAAGTTTGTGTTCTTTAAATGAACTCAAATCATTCGCAAGAGAAAGCATTCACTCACATAGATTTTTTTGTCCCATTTTTATGTCCCTTTAGGGGCTATATTGTATTGTGATAATAATAATAAATGCTTCTTGAGCAGCAAATCAACATATCAGAATGATTTCTGAAGGATCATGTGACAAAGACTGGATGATAAGTTTGCCGTCACAGGAATATTTTTTTAAATACAATAAAAACTAAACATAGTTATTTTTTTAAATAATTATTTTAAATTGTAATAATATTTCACAATTTCGCTGTATTTTGACAAAATTTGAGACTTCAAAAACTCTAGATAATAATCATTCAAAGTGGTTTTAGACATCTTGGACGGTACAGTAGGCCTATGTAGGCTACCGGTATGTGAAGACTCTAGTCTGCATAACTGCCAGTATCTTTACTTCCATATATACACTATCCGCATTCCCATCTTGACATACAAGAATCCCATCCCAGCATACATCAGTTCCTCAGGCATAGGGTGGTGGAATTAAACGCGCGGCTTTTGGATACGTCAGAGCGTATTGCACTGCATTGTCATTAGGTACAGCATCTTCTGCCGACCTCTTCCAGTTCTTAAATGCAAATGTTGTAGGCCTACCTGCAGTGGGATGATGTTCATTCAGGCCAGTGGAATAGATTTCACGGCTCATAATGCATAGCCGGCGAGTACAGGTATTGAAATGCGACACTGCATGCAAATCGAGAAAGTACGAGTCACGTGATTGATAATAGTAAAAACATCCTGATCCATTTGCAGGAGGAAGCATCCCGCTTAATTTTGATATTTTGAGCCGGAACACATCCAACATTTCAACCTCACTCTTCGAGCTTGACGTATCAGTGCGTGTCAATCATCAGAGAACAAGTTACCTGTCAGTATGGTGCGATAGCACATGCACGGGGGAATCTCCCTTCACGATCACGCGCTAACAGGATGAGACGTTCGCGTGTTGTTTATTTTACACTGGTGACTCGCTAAAAAGTGTGGAAGAAAAGAAATGGATCTGCCGAGACGCACACCTACTCGTCTTTTCCAAACCGATAGATGGCACTCTTGCACTTCCGCTCAAAGGAAATTACATTTTGCATTCTTAGAGCATCCATATGTATTCACTCTTTGTGAATAGTGTGTGTTGGTTCATGTTCGCTTTTTGAAGGTGTTACTCTTAAATGAAGCCACCACGCTGTGACTTTGTTCCTGAGAGGATGTGTTAGATATTTTTGTTTCTGATTACTTGTAAAGTTCACAACGGAAATGCGAATGAACAATTGCGAATAGGCACAGTCTGTGAGACGACTGAAAGTGGCTCGCTTAGGCTACAGCGAGAAAAACTCTTTTTTTCCATTAAAGTTCCTGTTTGCAAGTTGAAAAAATATATATTTTATAAACCTGCCACTTGTTTAACCTGATGTTGGTCTTTTTGTGATTTAACCTTTTGGACTCGGAAGGGCCACCAAATACCAAATGCCCAACACAATATTTGAAGGCACCCTAATATATTATTCTAATTATTAACGCCATGCCAGTTACAAATATTCTTACAAAAACGCATCACTTTGCTTCAGGTGGCCTTTATTAACCCTGTGGAATTGTATGGATTACTTTTATGAAAAAGCTTTTAAGAGCCAGGATGTTATTTAATACAACTGATTGTTTTTGCCTGAAAGAATAAAGTTATATACACTTAGGATGGCTTGAGGATGAGTAAATTATAGGGTTTTTGGGTGAACTAACCCTTAGTTCATCCAACGGCCCCCTTGGAAGTACGGAGTCACTTTAGTGGATCCAGGCTCCACTTATCTAAAGGAATCTGATTTATATGCCACGCAGGTTTTCCAATATGAGAATATGATGTCTGAAAGACCATCAGTGTTAGAAAAACACAAAACTCATCTCCGTAACAGATTGCCTTGTCGTAACATGTCCAAAATGAGTCAATGGGAGATAGATAGATTCATTCCAATGGGCAATTTATTCTGTCCCAGCTGCATATTAAAGTCGAGCTTCAATGTCCATTGTTGGGCATAAGAGATTAAGACTTTCGCCGCAGCTCTAATAGAGAGCGAGAACGAGATTAGGAAAAGTTATTCAAGATTTATCCGCCGATATTTTTGAAGGACCATCAAAATGCCTGGTGCAGTCCCTTTGGTGCAGTTTAGCGGGCATATTTATTTCAGTCTTTGTGTTACTGCCATTAAATTGGCAATGTTTGCACGCTCTTTCTCTCCCCAGGTCAGAGCCTTTGCCACACAAAGACCCGTCATTAGTATTCTTTATACGACTTTGCGCCAGACAGCCAGCGCTGCTTATAAAAAGCTCCTCTTCTATCACAGAGAGACACCCCCCGTACACATAGTGATGGGCTTATTTAAGCATGAGATATAGGTATATAAATGGAAAGAGAAAGCCGAAAACCTTTATCCAACAACACAAAACCTATCCTGACTAAATCTGTTCCATTTTTTTGTTTAGGTCGGATTCAAATGGAATATGTAAAGGGAGTCAAAACATCGTCACTTTCATAAAAGATGGATTTTCATGCACACACACATATGCATACGCACACACGCCCGCTCATAAATACGGAACAGTGGCCCCTGCTAACAGTTGTCATGTTGTCAGATGAAATGACCTTTACTTAAATCACCGCATGTCTCTTCACGCCACACTGAGTGGCTTTGCATCGGCAAACGGGCCGCTGTTGGACACTGTCGCGTGTTTGTTGCTACCTGACAAGATGCAATCAGTTTGAAAGAAATGAACAAGAGTTTGCTGCAACAACACTGTAAAAGAAAGTTGCTGCCTTACATTTTTAAGTTCAATCAACTTGGATATATAGGTCATTCAACTTAAACTGACTTAAAAAATGAGTTGAATCTTGTATAACTTGTAAAAAAGGTGAAAATTGCGTAACTTAGTTAAAACAATGTAAAAATGTGTTGTCATGACGTATCGATCATACGTGTTTTTTTGAAATCCTGAAAATCCTCATGAAAGAATCATCAGCACCTGTTTTTTTAATGCTAAGGTGAAAACAAACAAGTTCTTTAAATTTTTATACATTTTTAAAATCACATATAGGCCATAATTGGCATTATTTTTGCAGATAGCATCCGTGATGAATATAGGCTACCAGCATGTATTTTCAGTTCCTTCTGAAGCGCAAACCCAGTTCAGCTCTAGTAGTTTCCAGTCGATTCAGCTCAGTTCGCATTAACTCCAGCAGCAAACTCAGCTCAATTCTGTGCAGCCTAACTACAGTTTACTGAGCTTCTCAGCTCAATTGATTTCAAAATGAATAAACTCCATTTCTGCGTGATGCAAAATGCTCAATAAACAGTATAACATCGGAAACCAGCCTACTGTAATTCATTGCTTCAAATATCCATTAACATGAGAGCTTGTGCAGCATAATCTAAGATATTACCATGTTAATCGACATCCATATCGGTATAAAATTACAATATAGAAGCCATTTAGTTCCACTTACATTTGCATTGCAGTCTTAGAAGATGGTTCCTTACAAAAGCTGCTTAAAATAGAGGCTCTTACCTGAAATGACAAAATATATTATAGAAGCATCATTTACTTCCACTTACATTTACTTTGTATGTTTTAGCAGATATTTTCTTACTAAAGTGACATATAGGAGAGACAGGTTGATCTTCTGTGACAACATGCCCCAATAGCACATTGTTAGCTGAGTAAGTTGACCTGGAAAACACTCTTGTCTCACCATTGCAATCCACTTTCATTATATAAAGTTATGGCCTGAATTACCAAACATACATTTAAAAATATGATGATACTAGACTTTTAGTGTGGAGGATTAGGATATGATTATTATTCACTAAAATACAATTAATAATTACTAGAGTTTTACACTCAACACTACTGCTAGAAAAAAACACATATTCATGTAACTGGATTTTTGACAATGTTCCGTGACTGACAACTTAACCCAGTCTCCGCTAGCTTTATTGCTGTTTGCATAAAGTAAAAATGTAGTACCTTTCTTCAACTGTTGCGTGCGAAAATCAATTGTTTTATACATTAGCTACACATTACTCCTACTCGACCATTTAACAAATTTAGCTGAAACCTACCGGTATAAAGAAATGCCATTTTTGTCTTTGCAGAGAGTTATTGTTGAGTAAAGTATTGTGTTTGTTTTCATATGGCAGTGACACACTGTTGCAAGGGCAGTAAAGCTACGGTGCCCTTGTTAAAGGAATGGATGCCTGAGGCTGGTTCAGATGCATCTATATCCAGGGTGTGATCTTAAGCTGGAACATTCTCATCTGACCCGGGATCAGTCCAGCCCTCTGGAAACACAGCCAGGGAATCAATCAAATAGTAATGCCGACCACCCTTTCCCTCAGAGCTTTCTAAAAAACACAGCCCTCCTTTCCCCCCTTCTCCGCTCTCTAGGTCAGAGTTTGTCTATGAATTTTTTGTCTCACTCCCCCAAGGGCAACTGGACACTTCAAGCCATGCTCGCTGAGACTCATGGATATACATAAAGGGCTAGATGTCTCATCTGCGCAGCTGGTCAGTGGAGTTCGACGTCCGCACCTGACTCGTAACATTGTGTTTTAATGGTGCACGTACTTAAAAAAAAAAAAAAACACAACTTGCTCAATTTTTTACAGATTTTCAAATGGTTTGGTTTGTTATAAATGTCAGAGATGAAGTTATGACAATGCACAGTTATGAATAAAGTGCATCAATAAACAATCACCCAGAATTATAGCAAAGTTGATAATGTTTGTAAGAATCATGATTTCAACGAGATAAGAGTATTTGTGTTCGTGTTGATCACTCATCTTACATCAGGTACCACAGAGCCTGCCCGAAAGCTTACCTGTGACAAGATGGCCGCCAGTGATGACGATAGAGACTCGGCCGTAAGATATCTAGTCTTTATTATGGATATCTATGGCTGAGACTGTTTATTATTATTTTGCTATGATGTGTTTTGGTCACTTGTGTCTTATTTATGAGGTTAGCTGTGGTTCTTTCAGCTATACAGTAGCCTATAGCGGAAGTAGCATTCCATGGGAGACTGAGTAGTGTTTAATATTTTGCTAAGCTAATTTTGGAAAGTTTCTGTTATGTTGGGATTTTTGGGGGAGTTATTATCATCATGCTGATGAGTGGAGCATTTGAGCATGAGAATTGATATGTTAAATGCTCTATATTGCTGTACTTTTTCATCAATGCTATGCTAATTCTATCAAAGAATTGTGTTACCAGCTAGCAAGTTAGCATTTACTGAATTAGCTAGCTAAGCCACATTTTAGCCACTACTAAAAGTTGAGATTACATAGAAATTTTAACTTAATGTATCCATCTCCTCAACTAATTTTGTTTTTTCTCAACTTAACAATTATTTTACTGATTACTAGCTCATTATTTTTTCAGGTTATTCAGGTTAACAGTGTAAGTAAATCCACCTGACCAACTAATTACTTTTCGACAGCCCATCGAAATATATAGAGCTTCCGCAAAACACAATATTTTAAAAAGCTGCATGCTTGTCGTAAGTTCTATAGACTTGTGTGGATTAATACAGGGGTTTTCAAACAGGGACCAGTAAGAGATGCTTTGGGGTTAGTGGAAAATTACATCTAAATATTGAAGAAAAAAAAAATTAAAAAATTGTAAAAAATTATTATTGTCACGGAACAGAAGAGTGACATAAGGTACTTGTGCAGGTGAGTAATTTGATTGCAGATCAATATGGTGATACTGACAAGAAAGTGACAGTTCTTTTCTGTTGCAGGTGGTGATGATGAATGAGAGGAAAATCGAAAGACATGAAGATGAGATGATCCCTGAAGTTCAGGAAAGGATTGCTGTTTAGTCAGGTAAGTATTCAGTGTTGAACAACGAGATCAGATAAATGGTGAACAGACTGGTGAGTTTAAATAGAAAGATCCCGATTAGAAAGACGTGGTTATTGTGGAGTTTGCGCAGGTGCAAGCCAGGAGGGATTCTGGAAAACGTTGTGTGCTGAGGTGACTAGACTGTTGAAGAAGAAGAAGAAGAAGAAGAAGTTTTATTTATATAGCGCCTTTCCAAAGCTCAAGGTCACTTTACATGGTACATATAATACATTTAAACACTGACACACAGCTTACAGTCACAAACGATACAAATAATCACATTTAAACAAAGTACATGTTGAATAGATATGTTTTTAGTTGTTTCTTGAAAGCAGTCACTAATGAAATGTTTCGAATTGAAAGGGGCAGTGAATTCCATAATGTTGGCGCATTTAAATGACCTTGCACTGTCTCATTGCACTGTCTCACCTATTACACTGTCTTATAGCCATTCTTGCTGGCGTCAGAGAAGGTGTCGATCTGAGCATGTTCAGATGGTCCAAAGTCTTTAGTGCTATGGAAACACTGACCTGAAAAGATGAACATTCTGTGTTACATCACCTCAAGGTTACCATAAAAAACGCAAAAAGTCCACATTTCTGAGAAACCTCTACCTGATGAAACATGGCTTGTATATCAACTATTAAAGCGACTTTCTGAAACCAAGAACTCCCAACATCGAGTTGGTGAGATAAGGACCCTGCAGCAGCAGACCATTCAAAGGTTCCTTTAAACACTGCACCACAATCAAACATACTCTTAGAATTTTCTTTTTCTGATTATATACATGGTGGTGTGGTATGTACCAAACTACCTCACCATCTTCCCATTTCAACTGGTGAGGTGGTACTAACTCTCCACATCCTTTGTCAATAACTTCAGACAGAAAAGATGTAGGCTATACTCTTGCTGAGATTCTGGATTTCTTTTAAACTTCCTTTGTATACCCGCTGTTAGACACGGTGTTCTGCAACATTGTGGTTGTTTGGATAATTTCAGGAGACTTCATGTAAGTCTGTATAATTGTCACGATTACCAGTGAGAGTGCCCATCATTACCACTTCACCCCAGACTCTTATCATTCCCTAATGAAACTACATTTCCCATAACTCTCTGCCTGGACTCATCATCATTGATTGCATTCACCTGTGAATCATTACCTTGTTTAACTCACCCTATAATAGCTTGGTATTCACATTCATTCCCTGCAAAGTCTTGTATGTGTCTCACTGCATTTCTGAGCGTGTTTGTATCCTGTTTCTCCCGTCCCCTGGTTTTCTTGATTCTCTGTCCCCTCAGATTTCTTTCTTTGCCTAAGCCCTTATCTGATATTGTTTTTATTGTTTGTTTGTTTGTGTATGACCCTTGCCTGGATTTTGATTACGATTTTGGATAACCCTTTAAATAAATACTACATTTGAATCCTCAATCTTCGTGTCTCAGAGCAGTTTGTTACAATAATAATCACCCTCTTCAAAATTGATTGTGATTTCCATTATTTCCATGAACTCTGTTGGTCATTGCCTGACAGTTTCTCATTAAAATCATGATTATATTGAGCAATCAACAGATCCTCCAGCCTGGCAATTGATATCGAGAACTGACAGTCGTTCTTTGTTACTATTACCACCTCTTAGTGGCCCATTCACGTCCCACCCCAATAGGGTTTTGACTGGATATGGTCCTCCGCCTTGACTGTTAATAATTTCCGATGGTTCCACTAGATTTGAGGCATTGATACCAATCAACAGTTCAACGTCTGCATTAATACTGGGAATTCTGATACTCGCCACTTATGGATAATCCTTCAAGTCATCCTGAGTGAGATTGCTATTCTTGAATATACAGCTCTGGTAAATCCACAAAAGTCTGTCCATCTAGGCTTGAAATTTGAAGACGAGAAAGCATGAATGTGTCTAAATCTTGGTCTAAAGTATGGCGCAGTATGGTGGGTCTTGTTCCTCTAAGAATCAGTTCTCTTACGAGAGTAGTCTCGTGTTGTGTAAACTGGCTTATGCTACAGGAAAACCTTTCTTGAGAATACTGAAGCCAAAAAATATCCTTATAATTTTGTATTAATTTAAAACGCATTTGCTGCAGCGAGCAGACTTAGGTGAGGCAACTCACGAGCCTACTGGCTGCTCTGCAACTGTTGCAGACCTATCAAAGGACTGCTCGTGACGTAAGCACCAATGAGCTGGCGCCCAGCTCATTGGATTGGTCGCTGCCCGATGAGCCCATGCTCAATAGACTGGACGGCTGCTTTCTCCCTGATCGCTGTTCAGCGCCTCCCACGAGGCCCGCCCCATTTCTTCCCGAGCTGTACGAAGAGCTGCCTAAATTCTTTAAGGCTGAAATCATCTGTCTCTTCAATGCTCTCCGTTGAAGAGCATTCCATGCTGGATCCTGTGCCACCAAAGTCTTCCTGACTGTCGCCAGACCGCCTTTGAAATCAGCACGTGTCGCCACCACAGTTCCCGCGGCTGCAGGGACTGGAGATGTGTATTCTACAGCCAACACGCCAGTTGCACAACCTTCTCTCCTGTACCCAAACGCCGTTTTCATGGCGACCCAGATGAATCTCAAAAAGACCATTATGTCTGTTTATCACGGCTGTTTTTAGTCTAAAGAAGGTGCCCGCTTCTCAGCACGCACACTTACTGTTAAACACTGCGCCCTCTGTGCCGCATCCACACATAAATTATTGACCAGAATGTTATGTGTACTGTAAATCAGCCTGCTGCTGGTCTGAGTGCGCTGCCTCAGATAAACACTGCAAGTACGGTGTCAATTTATTGGCTTACAGTGACCAGAGCCTAGATATCATTCTACCCCTAGCTATATGTGCAAAAGCATGGGAAGCTATCACGGCCGGCATGTCAGGTTGGGTGCTGAACATTTTAAAATGAGACTATTCACTGCAGTTCGCTCGCGCTTTCAAGCCCAGGTCGGAACTAAAGTAGATCAGAAAGTAGCTCATCTGCTTCGAGCCGAGATAATTAAACTGTACTTGAAGGCATAGAAACCGTCCCTCTAGACCAGAGCAAATCAGGTTTCTACAGCCATTACTTCCTGGTACCCAAAAAGGATGGTGGTCCCATTATCTTCTAGGCTTTTGAATCTTCTTCCATTCTAGGCTTTTGAACAGAGCTCTTATGAAGCTATCATTCGAAATGATTAAAACCAGACAAATTTTCACCCAAATTCACCTGATATATTGGTTTACTTTCAGATCAGTGGATCTGAAAGATGCTTTTTAGATACAAATAGCCCCCCGTCACAGGTCTTTCTTAAGATTTGCCTTCGAGGCTCAGGCCTACCAGTACACCGTCGTTCTGTTCAGCCTGTCCTTATCACAGGGGCGTAGGAGCCATTATGTCCCCCCCACATTTTAAAATCTAAGTTTTGTCCCCCCCACTATTTATCAATGTAAGATTTTGTTTTGCATTGCCTGTCTATCTCGGCCAATTCTGGAGTCTCCCAATGAATCCATTCTGCAACTTTTAAATGCATAATTCAATTTTTAAAAACGGCCATATTCTTCAGCTGCTTGTGTCGTCAGTCGACCATGATCGCGCACCGCTCGCGCATGTGCATCTAGGTGACACGGATAAATGTACGCATCAATATGTTCCTGGGAGATCCGTAGTTGCATGGGATGTGGAAGCACGCAAAAGTTCCAGAAATGTACAAAAAGTGCCCTTGCCTTGAATGACAAGGTAAGGAAAATAAGACTAAACCAGAATTAAATAACACTTGAATTAAATAAAAGACTTGGTTGGTATTTTTCTCAGGAGATCTTTTGAGCATTTTACTTCAGACATCAGATTATCAGCAAACTGCCAAGAGAACTGCTAGCTGGCTACTCATAATAAACTAGCAATCCATTCAGTCAACATATTTGTGTTTGATCTGTGTGAATTACTTGAAATATAAGACTTGCTAGACCTACTTTTAGCTACCAAGCAACCTATCCACAAGGGATAGATTGATTTAATTTTTAGTATTTTATAGTTAAAGACCCCCTCCGATGAAAAAAAAAATTGTTAACATTGTCGCGGTGTTAACATTTTCTTGTGTCATTTTTCTAATGTTAGAGGGCGTTTCTTGATAAAAATAAGCTCAAAGTTGCATTTCTGAGTATTTCTACATTCAAATGGCTGTGAATCAGTAGCAGACGCTAAAATGCCAGCTAAAATAGACTGGAGTAGTGACGTATTAACTCCACTGGGTGGGGCCACAAGCTCATACTCCCCTCCCTCCGTACTGATTTTCCCTAAACTTTTTACAAACAAGCATGTAAACAATGTATAATATACTGTAATAGTAGTTAATTCGAGTATAATATATAATAAAACACACCACAGATGCACAATATAGAAAAGAGACAGACTGGGACAATATGGAACTTTTATTTTTCAGATAATGTTTTATTTTTTTATTCAATGCCTATAAATATAAAACAATATACATTCATACGCAGTCAATAATACGAAACTAATGTATTTCATGCGAGATACCAGCGGTCAAGTGACAAAAGAACGACTCATACTCGAAGACTCGAGAGATGAACTATCATTTCTATTTCCCGGTACTGACAGCA
>JAOTRC010000017.1:14540592-14562200 GCA_027497675.1 Cyprinella lutrensis | reverse complement strand
TCTGACTGTAGTACTTTTACTTGTACTTGAGTAAAATTTGGCAATGGGTATCTGTACTTTTACTCAAGTAATAAAGCATTTACTCTGTCCGCCTCTGCAATTCATGTAATGATAACCCCTGTAAAATCTTCTAACTTATTGCTGCAGTACTGTGCATATGTCAAAAACATAATTTGCCGTGTAGGCCAAATGCATTATTGGAACAAATTAATTATTAGATTCAAATGAGATAAGTGAAACAGGCTAATTCATGATGATTATAAAACCATCAACTGGCAATAACCATCACCTGAACTCATTTGTCTTTAGTTTTCTTTGCTATTGTAAATACTTTTAACAAATGCGCTATCACAGTAGCCAAAACTGTGAAAAAAAATTATCTTCAGTTGATTTCAGTTAAGGCTGAGGCTGAAATCAGTTGTAGTTCTTGAGTTTCTCTTTCCTTTAGTGATTCTGCTTGTTAACAGCAGGTGTTCATAATTAATGCTCAATCACCACTTAATTATCTCATTAACTTCAATACTGCTTCAATGGTACTTTCACACAGAAGTGTGCAAACAATGAACACTGAGCAGCAGAGCCGGCCCGAGCCTTTTCGGGGCCCTAAGCAGAATTTGATTTGGGGGCCCCTACCACGACGTGGAGTCACCTGTATGACGATTATTGACACAAATGTCACACAATAATGATACATTATAAATGAATACACTGAGGTTATGTATTACTACAAAATTAATAATTAATAAAAAATTGATGCCTACGTAGCCCTCAAACCGTATTCACTTTATAGCCCTTAATCCTGTAATTGTGGACAAAAGTGGGTACAGAGGACGCAGGTGGGATCCTAATTTTTATTTATTATAAATGTCATATCACTGTCTTCGATAAAGTTTAGTCTATCCATTTATGGTGTTTTTTATTTTATTTTGGGGGTATTTTTGAATTTAAATACTTCAAAAGTACCATATTTTGTAAATTAATTACTATTTAGTTGTATTTTTTAATTTTTTTAACTACAATAAAATATCATTCCAATAAGTTCTTAGAGCTAAAACCTAAAGATGAAGTGACTTTGCAGTCACCTGGTGTCTTATTTTGGCTTATTTTAGAATGCTCTAAATTCCAGTTTTTCCCATTCATTTCTATGGGTGCCCATTTTTGACCCAAATACAAGATTAAGGAGTCTTTTTTTTCACCCACTTAACAATGTAGAATTGAGTCAAAAAAAAAAAATGTGTATGTTCAGAAGGACAACTTAGGAAAAGTAGCCGAGTCTTGTACTGGTCAGATCAAGGAAAGTATTTTTTAAAAAATAAATCAAAACTATTTTGCCCATTTGTCTAGAATACGGTTTTAGGTTTAAAACTTTTTTTATTTAACAGTCTTAAAAATGTCTCAAAACATATAAAATAAATAATTTGCTAAAATTATGACAAAACTGGGGAATTAGAAACATAAGAGCAAGGCTTCAACAATGATACTTAGGCCTTGTTGAAAAAATATTACTATTTGTCAACTCTATATCACTCTATCTCAATATAGTGTAACTGTCCTCAAAATCTTTATTATTATTGTAACAGACTTTGTTGGATAGTACATGTCAGAATCCAACAAAGTCTATAACTATAATACCAGTAATGATGTTCTGGCGCTCGTTGTGTCTATGCAATGTATTTTTCCCCTCGGGGCTTGCCGTAGATGGGTCGTACGCATTTGGTACTGGAGTGTCGCTTTTTGAAGTTAGTGATCTGATGTGTTGTAACTGTATGAGTTCAAACTGCTATGTTTATTATTTATTCAATCTGTTACCCTTACACCTTGAAGGTTAAGTTCCCCTGCGGGCTATTTTCTCCAACTTAAACGATACCGTGACTAGGCGCAGTTGCGCACAAACTGTCTGTGCACGCCCAAAGTGTCTAGAAGATTTTGCGCATGACGTAAACGCTGGCAGACACAGCAGCAGTTGTAACTTGTAGGCTGGTATATTGATCATTAAAGCAGAATTTTGTTGTCATTCATTCAGTCATATTCATTCATTCATTCATTCATGTCACGACTCACTTGTTTAAGTCATCTAAAAAAATAAAAATAAAAAATAACCTCGATTAGAGGGCCCCAAGCTGCCGCTTAGTTCGCTTATGCCTCGGGCAGGCCCTGCTGAGCAGTGTGAATTTACATGGGCGTTTTTCTGTTTACTATTACATAAATCTTACCCGTTTCATTTACGTATGACTGACAAATATGAATCACATTCAGTTTATTAAATGGATGGAAATTTGATATGCAATTCAAATACATAGATCGGTAACACTTTAGAATATGGTTCCTTCGTTAATGAATTCTACACAAGAACTAATGAGTAACACAATATTAACAATCTAGTAACTATTATTAACTGAGTAGTTATTGATTACATAATAGTGAACTACCACTTTCGTCTGTGTGCTGTTACTTACTAGTTCGTTAATCAGAGTTTCTTGTTAGATAATAATAGTTACTAGATTGTTAATATTGTGTTACTCATTAGTTCTTGTGTAGTTATTCATTAACGAAGGAACCATATTCTAAAGTGTTACCAATATTAGTTAATGCATTAACAAATATTAGCTAAAAATGAGCAATTCATTTGTTACAGTATATTTATTAATCTTTGTTAAAGGTGCAATGTGTAAAAATTGAGTATCTATATTAATCGAAATGCAATATGACGTCCCTATCTTTGTTTTCAGTGGCGTATAAAAAACGTAGTTAATAAACCGTAATGTTTTTATTATCTTAGAATGAGACATTAATATCTACATAACCGCAGAAACCGCCTTCGATGAAAGTCGACATATTGTGACATCATATTTCTACAGCCGACAGCAAACAAACAGTGCTACAGAAAGTGTTTCGTCACTACCTTAAAAGAAAAGCCGTAGAAAGCTAAAAGCTAGCCTTGAACGCTGTGAGTAATGACTTTTCCCTTGTGAGTGGTGTAAAATATGTAGTTGGATGGTTTCATGTAACTTAGTTCTTCTCCTTCGCTATGTTATGGCTTTGCTATGTGGGGATAAATGTGCTGGTTACGTTCGTGAGACAGCTGATGAGTACTCTTGTCATTGACTGGAAAACAGTATGATACAGGAATCACCAACCCGTCAATCACAGTTGACAAGTGTTCACGTTTTGGTTTGTTCATGTCATGTTCTATGTCCGTCATGTGACTCTCTGTTTGTCATGTGATCGTCTGATCAACCTTGTCTTGTCATTAGTCTGTGTATGTAAGCCCTCATGTTTGCCATGTGTCTTTAAGTATTGTTTCCTGTAACCACTGTTGTGTAAGCCTTTGTCCACGGTTTTGTTTCATGCCACGTCATGCTTATTGATTTATGTTTAAATCTTGTTGTTTAAATTGGGTTCTCGCTACGACTTGCTTCCAGTGGATCCCTTCCACCAACTAAGGAGAAAAAAAGCATTGCAGTAAATTTTACTGTTTAAATCGAACGATCGCTTAGCATGTCAAACTGTACAAATTATACTTAACAACATCAATATTGCGTGACTTCATTTAATTTGTATTAAGGCTACCTGTAGTTAAGTTTCCATTTCTATGCATTCTAATTTCCAATTGTCATACAGTACCAACAATTTAATGTTCCTTAGAACTGGTTCTCTTTGATACACACACATCTGTAATCAGATGCATATTTATTGCATTATTCAATATTCCGTCTCTGTGTCCATTTTGAACCCTTTCAAAACACTGAGTTCACGCCACCTTTCAAAAGCCCATCCAATGGGCCCGGTTGCTGTCTCTTTTTTCTGTAGCCACTCCGAACCCAGAAGTCTTTTGCATTTTACAACGGGTAAAAAATCTAAAGTTGTCACTGGGGATTTTAGTTTGAACCTTTCTGGATCTGCCATCAAATTGATAAGTTTAATTATATCAAGACTATAAATCCTCACTTCCAACATCTTCACTTGTAATATTAGCCAGGACTAAAGGAAAGAGTCAGTTAGAGGACGCAGTTAGGTATAGGTGGGGGTAGGGTACACGTGATCCTAGGGCGTCATCTTACTGACGCTAAAGGACGCCTAAGGCGTCAGATATTGAAGCATGGTCAAATGCTTCCCAAGGAGTCAGTTAGGTGACGCCTTGGGGGTGAGAATGGGCTGTACTTACACGTTTTCTCCATAAAGATAATTTCACAGATTAACACAACTTTTATGACTTTTGCAGCCTAAATGCATTCGGCAGAAGTAAGCTAAAGGTATGAGCTATAAACGAACTTTTGATGTCCCCGGACATCCGAAGTCCCATTTAGCCAGAGATGGAGATGACAATGGTTTAGTTTTCAAAAACTTGCACTTTGAAAGGCCCCCAAAACAATGCTGTCATGTAAATGAATGAATGGCCAAAACGCCTGAAGTTTTATGTTTTTAGTTGAAAACGGTGTTGTGTAAACGGCCCCTAACCTATCAGTTCAAATGCTCTTAAAGAAGCATTAGTCTCTCCTGACATCAGTAATTAATGCATGGTAAACAGATGTTGAAAGAGGTCAGCTGGCATTAGACAGGTGTGAAAACAGGTGATTGTAATGGGCGGCATATGGAGGTGTGATGGATGAATGTCTTTCCCCCTGTGGCAGCTGGTGACACGCGCTGTCTTTTGACCCACCACGAAGAGCCAGCTAACATTTTGGCCAGTGTTCTCTGTCCCCTCATTCTCATGGGTCTTTTACTCTCACACTTCATATTTACTCACAGTTTTCTTAAATAAAATGGTTAGTTGACCAATATATTGGCATGGCCACATATTTGACTTTTTTTTTCATCGACATTGACCAATAACCTTTTGTGTTTGGCCGATAAGTGTTCGAAACAAGACTTTTTTTGTTTGTTATTTTGATAGTTCACAATCAAACATAAGCTCTCATTCTCCATCTTTATTAGAGTTTATCAGTCCAATAATTTAATAATTGATAATTGTCTGTCCAATAAATGAAAGGCAAAAATTACTTTTTTCATATACTGTCAAAATTCAAAAACATTATTTTTATCAATTCTTTATGTCCGATAAACATTTAATACAATAAACCTTCGCGAACCTTGGCTTAAATATGTAATTTACAGATTTACTTTTCACAAATAGCATGTAAATAGTATGTAAAATAAATGTAAATTTAATTTCAGAAATCATTATACATGAGTTAATGATTTACCAGCTTTACATTAAATAGTGTGTACCCCCATTTTTTTTTTTAAATCGTCATGGGCATTGGCCATTAACAACCAAAAAAAAGTTACATGAAAAACTCACCCTAAAATGGAAATGCCATGTCAACTTTATTCATTCT
The DNA here is from genome assembly GCA_027497675.1 of Cyprinella lutrensis. Taxonomy (NCBI): domain Eukaryota; kingdom Metazoa; phylum Chordata; class Actinopteri; order Cypriniformes; family Leuciscidae; genus Cyprinella; species Cyprinella lutrensis. The sequence continues at coordinate 14,556,861 of JAOTRC010000017.1, read as the reverse complement.
CATGTCATTCCAAACCCATATGACTTACTTCTATTGGATCATATATTATAAATCCATCCCTATAGTTTCATCGGAAAAGAGTAGCGTTGAAATTCTTCAAATCATCTCCTTTTGTTCTCCACAGAACAATATAATACAGATTTAGAATGACTCTAGAGTGAATAAATGATGACCGCATTTTTGGAAGAAGCAACCCTTTACATCTAATCTGAACAAATGCAAATATTCATAAAAATGCTTTCTAAAGAATATCTGCTTTTCCATTAATCTCAGTCAGAGCACCAAGATCAAGACTGCATGGTGTGATAAATTTGATATCCAGCTGTAATTACCTCATTGTCTTGAGAAAATGACCTCATTGCCATCAAGCTGTTGATTACTGACAGCTATACAAGCACTTCTTATATTACATGTCTATGTCTCAGCAACTTCCTTACACTCATACAAACACACATACACAACAATGCTGTAGGTATTCTGTGTCACTTGGCGAACTCTCAGCAGAGCTTGTTTTTACGGTAGAGATTATTCCATGTAATTGGGCCCTCTGTGGTAATGACCTTGCATCTTTTTTTCCCCTTCTCTCTGTAAGTTGGAGAAGGGAAATCTAGTTTGACATGGAGCCCAGAAGATGTATTAGGATTCTATGGTAACTGCCTGGCACAATAAGGTCGTGGCGTAAGTGTTTAATTAGAGTAAGTGCGGCCGTCCCGAAGGAGAGACATTTTATTACCTCAATATGTCATAGAAAAGATTCACCGACAGGGAGAGAGAGGGCACGGTAAAATATAAAAATGAGTTATTTTTCAGGTATGCAGTAATTACAACACATAATGTGGTTAGTTCGGTCTAAAAACGTTTAAACGCATATGACCAAGATTATCGGATATACAGTAAGGCCGCTTAATCCAGTTGCACCAAACCACATATGCCTTCAAATTTTAGCTATAAACTATTTCTGAAGCATGCACCAAATATTCTTTCCAAACAGGTCTCCCAAACACTATACAGGCCTAATTTTTGTGCCATGTGTTCCTCAGGCTATTTCTTATCAGTTTTAGAATGGGTGTTTTTGATTAAGGCATATTCGATTTGTGGTAAAATTATTAGTACCTGAACCATTCTCCAAAAAAACTACACATACATGTACTTAAAAAAAAAGGACTACAAGTAGGCTACCACAAGGATGTGAGTTCCTTATACCAAATCTTCAAAAACATAATTGTCTTTAAATTCAAGTAGTTATGAATGTATTGCCTAAGTTATGTTGTAGAACAAAAGCTCTCTTCGAGTGGGCCTATGTTTTTATTTTTAGATTTTGTTTGATTGATAATAACCCTATTTTAAAACCCCATTTGAAATCCCGAGAAAACTCATTCAATCGATTGTTTAGACAAGCACACACAAGCGCACACCATCGGCTGAGAGTGGTTTCTAAGTATTCTCATTGGTTATCACTTCCTGTCTGGCAGAGTCAGTCTGGAAAAAAAGCGAGTGTTGCTATTCAGGAGGGCACTTATTTTAATAAATATCAGTCAGTTAGGTCAGATTTTGCCCGGTATAATTTACAACAGAAGACAAGTAATCTTAGAGCGTTTTGTGCTAATCCAAACTCGTTTTGTCAAAGTTCTAACTCGACGTTGGCTTGTTGAAGCTGACTTGTCATTACATTCACTAAGGTCTGAACTCAAATATGGACACGTCAGACACTAGAGGTCAGTATTGCTCCACCAATCAGATAAATACGGCTGAAATAGTTTTAAATGTAAATTTCTGTGCGAATTGGTCACAGGTGTTTTCTCTGTTAGACTATTTAGGGGAAACAGTTTCAGTGAGCTGCTGAGAAAGAACATCATCAGTGAAATGTCAGAGTAATCTCACTCAATTCAATACGAGAAATCACTAGTTGTGATTTAAAGCTGTGATCTTTAATACGATAACAAACAACATATTCCAAAGCTGGTTACAGTGTGGAAAATAAACAACAGTCACAGACTGAAAAATTGAAATGACCTTCGATGAGAAGATAAAAATAATACTTTTAAACAAAGAAAGTTTTGAATAACAAGTGTTTTGCAAAGTTATTTTGGTAACCCTTAATTACATTAATTACTTTAGTACACTGTAAAAAATATTGTTGGTTTAACTTTAAAAATTACATAACCTGGTTGCCTTAAAATTTTAAGTTGATTGAACTGGAAAAAGTGAGTTAATACAATGAAGGAGATTAATTTAATCATCAGAAACTCAAAATAGTAAGTTATCTCAACTAAATAAATTATTTAAGCTGACTTGACAAAAGAAAAAATGTTGTGATAACAAATCTTGAAAATATTTTTTTTTTACAGTGTAAAAGTGAATTAACTAAGTGTTAAATAAGTGTTACTATTATAACATGGCTCCATATTGTCAAGTGTTACCAAAATGAAATTTGGTCATTTGAGGTCAGTCAGAAACATTGACAGTAAATTGTTGGTTTGACTGGGTTGGCCTAACCTTTACATTGCAAAATAATAACAGTCTTGGCCTTCGTGCCACTGTTATTACATTCTCTCTCAGTATAGGTACCCAGGGCGGTCAGAGAGATGGATAATTAAAATTCAGAAGGGAAAACATGACCATTTCTCCCCCTGCAATTGATTGGCGAGGTGTTGTTCTCAACATTAAGATTTGATTACTGCTGACACGATGGCCTGAGTGGAAAACAAAGTCGCGTAATGCCAGTGATGCAGTGTGCATATTAAATATAGCACGGATCCTGTCGCTGTAATTAATATGCTGCTGTGGTTTATGAACTTCCTGTCAAAAACAGAGGACCGCAGCAGCATGGACAAACATATGTGTATTCATTCACTGTTATATGCTTAATAGGTGGAAAAAGAGTTTGGCATCGCAGCATTTCTGACATGTTAACTGACTCCATAAGGTTCCCATATTGAAAAGTATGTACTTATCTGTGCACTATTCCTGTTGAATTGGATCGGTGGTGAGGCCAGAAATCTCCAAGTGGATGGACTTGGATTTCTATTTTGTATGTTCTCTCTTATTTCATTGCGAATAGTATAAAGTGTTCCACATTTCTTTATGAGACCATATTTGATATTTTTACACAGCATGAATGTATAGTTGCACAAAAGCTTGTTAAATATAAATAGCATGAAAATATTTTAAATAACTAAATGTATACATTTTATTCTATCTTGAAAACAGAATAATTACATTTGAATAATAAACAAATATAATTTATTATTTATATAAAGATATATAGAGCAGAAATACTACTATTCAAAACGTTGGGGTTGATAATATTATACATTTGATTTTTTAAAAAGATATCTCTTATTCTCTGCGAGGCTACATTTATTTGATCAAAAATACAGATTTAAATATATTACAATTCAAAATAAATGCTTTTTATATTTTAAATTGTATTTTATTCCTGTGATGCAAAGCTGAGTTTTCAGCATTATTACATTACAATCTTCAGTGTCACATGATCCTTTAGAAATCATTCTAATATGCTGAATTGATGCTCAAGAAACATTTCTTATCATCAATGTTTAAATCAAGTTGTGCAGCTTAATATGTTTGTGGAAACCATGATACATTTTTTCCCCAGGATTCTTTGATTAATTGAGTATTCAAAAGAACAGCATTTTATTCAAAATTGAAACATTTTTTAACAGTATATAAATGTTTTTTAATGTGCTTTTTAATACATTTCATGCATTTATTATGAACAAAACTGATCCCCAAACCTTCAACCATAATGTAAGAAAACCTAATACTTTTGAATATAATATAATGCAGTTTCAGACACACTTCTTACCATTAACTATTAACTAGGAATTTTACCCCATTAAACTCATAATTACTATTTATTAGTAGTTAGCAAGGTAGTTTTTAAAGGGATAGTTCACTTTGAAATTAATTTTTAGTATGTTTTAGCTTACCTCAAGTGCATCCAAGATGAAGGTGTCTTTGTTTCTGTTGTAATTTCAGTTCAGATATTTTTAGGTCAAACCGTTTGTATCAGTCAAATAATGGAGGTCTATGGGGTCCACCTCAAAGAGCATGCACAGAGAAGTCCAAATTAAACATGATTTAATGACGTGTAAATGTACACATTAATGCCTAAGACACGAAACGTGCGGTTTGTGTGAGAAAGCGAACAATATTTATATCGTTTTTACCTCTTGTAACCACAGCCAAGTGATCTGAGGGCGCAGGCGCTTTGTGGTTGTGGTTACAAAAGGTAAAAACAATATAAATACTGTTCGTTTTGTCACACAAACCACTCGTTTCGTGTTTTAGGCCATCAATGTGTACTTATATTTTGGAGTCATTAAATCATGTTTAATTTGGACTTCTCTGTGCATGCTCTTTAAGGTGGACCCCATAGACCTGCATTATATGACTGATAGACACGAACGGTTTGACCTAAAAATATCAAAATTGAAAATAGTGTGGAAACAAAGACACCTACATCTTGAATGCCCTTGAGGCAAGCTAAAACATATCAAAAATTAATTTCAAAGTGAACTATCCCTTTAAGTTCAGGTATTGGGCAGGATTAGGGATGTAGAATATGATCACGCAGAATAAAGCATTAATATGTGCTTTATAATAACCAATATCCTATTAATATACATGCTAATAAGCAACTTGAGAGTTGGAACTAAAGTGTTACCGGAGGTTCTTATTATTTCCAAACAAATATTCCACCAACTTTGGGATCAACCGCCAATCTGGATGGATGGGCCCGTGCGATTCTGTCTTTATGTGACCTCACCGTTGTTTCACTGACTTCTGTTTCACTGATACCCCCATTGAAAAGGTCCGTGTATATAAAGCACATATTTCAGTGCACATCTCAGGTCAAAAGCACTGCTCCTGAGATTGTTTGAAAATAGAAAAGTTCTTTCATGCATTAGCCCTACAGAGCAGTTTTGTCCTTTTTTCCCTCCTACCGAGGAGAAAATGAGTGATTCGGCTGTATCTGGGCTCCTTCCTCACTTTCTGTCATTTTCAGGCCAGCGCTCCCCAGAGAGTCCTCCAGCCGTAGGCGTGACATATATAACGCATGGACTCTGTCACGCTGCCTTATTTTAGAGTGCCCCGCTTGGCTGCGGGAACTTTAACTTTATGTAAATCATATTAATAAATTTGCACCAAAGTTGCTCAAAGGATTTTCACCCACGTTACTGGAGGGTGACAAAGGGGGGCACCGTAATCCCTTTTGTTCAGTTCCGGCTCGCTGCGAATACTCTGTGTACTTTTGTATAAACGATTGTAGTATGTATGTGCGCAGGCAATCCTTTTCCACCTAATGTCATCTTTTCATTCATTACTCATTAGGACAACACACAATACAGTCTCACCATAATAATTACAGATGTGCCAAAACAACAGTGAAGGCATATTATGAATAATTGATTCCGTTTTACTCTTTTAAGACCTAATTTACCACCTGAGCACCGTTTGCATTCGACTTAAAACAATTATTTCAGCATTGCTTACTGAGTTAAAAGCATTAAAAGTGTTCCCTTGGTAATGCAGGAGTGGAGTTAAGAGTGATAGATTGATTCAAACTGCTGACATGAATGCTAATCACATATGTAAATGTGGTTGCTCTAAGTGGCTGGTGTCTTCTGCGTAGCTTTCTTGCTGTAAAGAAAGATTTGTTGATTGGTCGGTTAGTTAGATGGTTGACTTACTGGTTGAGGGAATTTTTTTCAGTGCTCCTGCCACTGTCAGATTGGCCATTATAGTCCACACACACACATACACACTCAATTATCAGAGCTGTTAAAATATGGAAGTTAATTAGCTCCCTGCAGGGGGGTTTAAGTTTAGAACTGTTAAAACTTAAATGTGTCTTTTTTTGCATGAACTCAGACTTACTGATTATACACACTCATACAAACATTGATGTAAGGGATAATGTAGACTGTCATTATCATAATTATTATGACAAAATAAAGCCTGACGGGGGTCTTGTGTCACCTTGAAGAGGTTTATGTGAGAATGACTGCATTATTCCACTTATTACATAGCTACTCTCTAAATAAATAACGAAATGTTTATTTAAGATTAAATTATTACTTGTAGTGATCATTGAGAGACATAACACAGAGACAGGATGAGAATTAGCCCTGGACAAAAGTCTTTATTTAGAATGAACTGACCAATCAATGAAAATGACTTTTTTCTTTTTTCAAACAGGATAACAGGTCTCATTGCATCCGCTTGTCAGAGAGAGTGAAATATATTTTTATTGAAAACAAGGTAGCCAATTCCAGATAGTATGTTATAGAAAGTACAATATTTTTGGATTATTTCTGTACTGCAAACATACTTAATAATAGATGATGAATTTGTATATGGTTCTTAATATCTGCTAAATTTGTGTTTAGAAGCTGTATCAGAGTGTAAGTATAAAATCATAGTACATAGTATGAAATCCAAAGACTGTGATATATTGTTCTTCATTTAAATCATTCATTAACAATATTTTCTTTATAAAGCAAACAGTCTATATAGCCAAGGATTTTTTTCATCTAGTTTAACTATCCTTCCTCAAAAAGCACATTAGGAAATATCAGGTTGCAACAGGGGACGTACAGTCTTCAAAAGCTAGTGACATTGAATCTAATATTCAAATAGTCCCTCAAGGCTTATTTTTTTCTTTCCATTTTAGATTCTTTTTAGACCATTATTTCAAGTAGGACAGTGATCCAATTCACCATGGACTAAAGACTGGACAGAGGGTGTTTCCAAAACCTCAAATTTACATGCTATCCTAGAAAATATGCTGTGTGAGAACTAACTGTATGTATGTATGGATTTATGGATGAATGGATGTATGTATAGATTTATGGATGGACGGACATATGTACGTATGGACGTATGTACAGATGTATGTATCGATGGATGGATGTATGGATGTACGTATGTTTGTACTTCTTAAATTAGCAGCTGTTTTTGCAACAGTTTAGTCTAGTTGATATTATTATAATATTAACTATATTTTTTAAATGCTACATTATTAATTCATAAATACAGTAAATCACTCCATCATTTTCTGAATGTGGTGTGTTTAAACCTGTCTGTCAAACATATTGATTTACATTTTGAATATGCATATTTAAATATATAAATATGCATATTTAACTAAATGTAACTTTAACCACAATATATATATTTTTTCATAGTCCTGAAGAAATGTCTCAGGTTATGACTAACCATGGTTCCATAAGAAGGGAAACAAGACACTATGGGTCCTATCTTGCACCCGGCGCAAATGACTGTAAACAAATGCATGTTTCATTCCTATTTTGCACCCGCACAAAGCAGACTTTTCCTTCGACAGACGCACGTCGGTAAACTAGGAAATGAACTTGCGCTCCCTGGGCGGGTCGGCACAAAAAGGAGCCGTGTTTCAGTGCAAACAATCCCTGGAGCTATTTTGCAGTTCCAGAAAACAATTGCGCCAATGACCAGAAAAAAAACTAGTCTAAAGTCAGTGGCAGATTGCGCATTCATTCAGATGCTATTTTAAGCATGCACACTTGGCCATAATACAGAGTGTGAACAACACGCACACACTGTAGATGAATCTCTCATCTACACAGATGCGCCGTTAAAATAGAATTGCGCCATGGAACAAGCACACCTCTTTCATCATACTCTTAAAGGGAATGTGATATGACGCTCTTATTGGTTTGTTTCTGTTACGCCCAAACCACACCTATGAATAATGCAGCTACTTCAGTCCAACCCCTTTTAAACTTGCGTCAGGCGCAAGAGTCATTTATACCGCCGGTAAAATAGTAACAGCGCCCAAGACCCGCCCACAAAGTTACTTGCGCTTCGCGCTTAATACATGCATTTCAGATCATTAAAATAGGGCCCCATGTCTTGAATGGGTACGCCATTGGCATGACCGATGTCTGAAGCACATGTGCCAACACAACAATTCCACTGGCTGACAACAGTCCATAATGTCACTACCGAAGTACCCGTGAGTATAAGATGGCGCCTGCAATGTACATCATCAGCTTTTTTGTCTTCAGGAGCTGTTTGTTTGTGTTAGCATGTGTGAAGGCATCTATCATGGATAAGTACTCGAACAAGCTCAGGAAGTCTATGCTTCTGTGCCCAGGTTTTTGACATATGACGACACATGATTGGTGCTTTATGTGTCTGGATGAGGAGCTGTGCGTTCAGTTCTCGGGAGATCTGAATAGGCACATTATGAGACATTCACAATGAGGAAGCTCCGTTCATGCTTGGCTCTATTCTCGAGGGTTGTTGGACAAGTGTCTGCACCCCTTTGCTCAGGCCCAGCGGTACCTGAGGCACAGCGGAGACTGAAGTCATGTGGAACATAGGTCGATCTGGCCAAGGAGTTCAAGAAAGGTATGTCTCTCAAGTGTTCATAAGTCACTGGCTTGAGCGATCTGCTGGATCAAGATGTACTCTCTCTTGAGTCTTCAGATACTGGATAAGGTGGATGTGGTTGAAGAGGGTTAAGATAATGCTTGTAAAGAGCCCTCTAAGCTTGACAGCCCCGCATGATGGTAAGCATGATTGCTGATGGTAAGTTGCTGGCCCATGCCACGATTAGATTTGATGAGTGATGAGCGATACCTAACCCGCTCCAACGTCTGCCTAACAGCAAAAGTGCAAACAGGTTGTGGCTGGCATGATGCTACCTGCCCATTCTTCACTCTTGTGTTGTACAAGTCCCGAAGGTTGGGGTCCTGAGAGATAGTGGTGCCCAGGAACCTAAATGACTCCACTTCTGCCCACTTCTTCCCTCTGTTCATGATGCTGAGTGGGGGAGTTTCTCCTAAAGTCCACAATCATCTCCAAAGTTTTGAGTGTGTTCAGCTCCAGGTTGTTGTGACTGCATCAGACAGCCAGCTGCTCAACCTCTTGTTTGTAAGCTGACTCATCAAAGTCTTGGATGAGGCTGATGACTGTGATGTTGTCTGCAAATTTCAGGAGCTAGACAGAAGAGTATTTGGAGGTGCAATCATTTGTGTAGATGGAGAACAGCAGTAGGGAGAGAACACAAACCTGAGGAGTGCCAGTGCTGATAGTGAGGGTCATAGATGTGAGTTTTCTCAGCCTCACTATAGTTGTTTCCTGTCTGTACGGGATGATGATGTTGAAAGTCGAGTCCACTTTCAACATCATCCACAAACAAGATCCTTGCATAAGTCACAAGTTTGCTTAAGCAAAATGTAGGGGGTCCAAAAAGTGTCCAGTGATGTCCTTCAGGTGGGCCAACACCAGACCTCTCAAATGATTTCATGACCACATACACTGCATCATTTTGTCCTGTCATTTTTGGTTTCTTGGGTACAAGGCTGATGGAGGAGAGAATTCACACAGCTCCAGTGATCTTTTGAAGATCAGTGTGAAGATGGATGACAGCTGGGCAGCACAGGCTTTGAGACAGTCTAGTGAGACACACTCTGGGCCTTTTGCTTTACATATCTTCTGTTTCCTGAGGACCCGGCATACATCCTCCTCACAAATCTTAAGTGCAGGCTGAAAGGCAGGAGGGGGTGTTGATGGTTGTGTGGAGAGACAGTCAGAGTGGGTGTGGGGTGTGAGACCAGGCTTATTAAATCTCCAGTTGTTGATTCTCAACAGTGCTGGGGAATGGTGTCTTGTGGCTGGTGATGGCTTTTCACAGTAGCTTCTCTTAGCTACTGTTATCTCCTTATTCAGTGTGACTTTGGCCTGTTTGTTCAAGGCTTTGTCCCCGCTCCTGCAGGCATCCTCTTTGCCCTGGCGAAGCTGTTTGAGTTTTGCAGTGAGCACTGCAAACTTATCGAGTTATATGTTAAATAAGTCCTGGTGGGAACACAGTCCTCACAGAAGCTGACATAGGATATCACGGTGTCTGAGAGCTCATCCAGATCAGTGGCTGTACCCTCAAAACACTCCAATCAGTTGAAATAGGTTAGTAAATCCTGCTCTATTTCATTGGTCCATCTCTTTACAGTTCTTACTTCAGGCTTAGCAGATTTAAGTTTCTGCCTAGGCTGGGAGAAGACGAACCAACAGTGATTAGAGCGTCCCAGAGTCCCTCAGGTGACAGAGTGATATGCATCCTTTAACATACTGGACAATTGCTACACTGTTTTACTGTCCCTGGTAGGGAATGTTATGTGATTTGCTGTATTTAGAAAGTTCACAGGTGAGATTAGCTCTTTTTGAAATCACAGAGAACAATGTAAGAGTCCAGGTAAGAGTCCAGCCAGCTGTTGCAAAGCCACACTCACACATGTGTCAGGAGGGATGCACACTCTCACTAGAATAAACCAGGAAAGTGCTACCAAATTAGGGCTGCACATCTTCTTTACATCTGTACACCAGCTTTCGTTCATACAAAAACATAATCCACCACCTCTTATTTTCCCAGATAACTTCGCTCTAAACCACTTGAAGCCTGTTATATGTAACATGGACTGTCAGCCATGTTTCTGTGAAGCATAGAGCAGCAGAGTTTAAAAAGTCCTTGTTTGTGCGGGTGAGGAGGAATAGTTTGTCTGTTTTATTTGGTAGGGAGTGGAGATTCACCAGGTGATTGCTCGGCAACAGAGTCCTGAATCCGTGCTGTCAAAATTTCACAAGCACACCAGCCCGTTTCCCTCATTTACATCTCTTTGAGCACTTATCCAGGATTGTAGCTTCGCCAACTTATAAGTCCATTAAATGTCTGAATGCTCAGAAGGCGGCAAAAAGTTGTTTGGTGTGCTGTTCCTGATGTCTAGGAGTTAAAATGGATGTGCTATGGTCCTCGAGTTTGACAGTCCAGTCCAGTAGTATCAACCAAATAGCTCCACCTATAACTTTCTTGCCCGTCACTCCAGCTCCCGACAAATTTGCTCTCCTTAGATCCTCGCCCCTTTGGCTCCACCTGGGAATGTCATCCCTATGACTCCACCAGGCTCCCTTGTCTCTCTAGCTCCACCTTGGTCAGTCGTCACTCGTTCTATGCCATGGATTTAAAATAAATTTTGTTTTTATGAAAAATGTATCAAAATTAAGTGAGATTATGCCTAAAACAAGAACAAATAACTAAACGAATTAACAATTGAATTTTATTAATTAACAATTTTCCTTAATTCACAAGGAAAACAAGTTTATTTTATTCTTACCCCATTGGCAGATATTTGTTCTTGTTTTAAGCATAAACTCACTTAATTTTGATATTGTTTTTGCAAAACAAAATAAAAAACAACACTTTATTTCTAGTGACATTTCACTTCTTGAGTAAATGTGTATATTTAAGAATGTTTAGATATTTTAGTAAAAATGGGGTATTTTTTTCAGGAGAAAACCTCATAAGAAGGATAAAGTCTCAAATTGAGTTCCATTTAACTTCATTGCAGTCTAAAAGAAGCATTTGTGATTTTTCTCTCCTGTTGTCAATTAACTTTGAGGTGTCAAGTGTTCTCTACTGTTTACAGCTGTGTTTCTACAGTTTTATGTGTGGTAAGTATCTGGTGTTACACCTTGAACATACTCTTATTGTGAGGGTAATGTGGGCTCATAGAGAAATCTCTGGTTGGATCAAATCCTCTAATAGAAAATGGGCAGCTGACTTTGTTAAGTGGATATGATGAAGAAATAGAAATAAAAAGAGATAAAGAGTGGGGAAGAGAACCCCCCACAGCGTGCCCTTCATGTGCTCCTGAGAGCTTTTAATGGGAGTAAATGTTGCCCTGTCTGACTTCCACCCTAAACTCACACACTCGCCCCCCACAAAGACCCCTGCTGTCCTGTCAGAGAGAGTGTGTGTATGTGTGTGTGTTTGTGTAAGTGAGCAAATTGCTCTAAGGGCAATGTGAGAGGCTAGGGGGGGTCAGTCATGACCATTGGATGCTGTGACTGAGTTTGTGACCACCTGCGGGGCAGAAAGTCTTCCACTCTGCTGAATCAAAGCTTGTAAATTTGTTTTAGTTGCATGATTCATAAAGCGTGACATGTATTGGCACAGCATGAGGAACTGTCTGCTTGTGAAATGATGTGTGTGTGTGTGGGGGGGGGGTTGGGGGTTGAAGAGAGACGGTTAAGGGTGAAGGTGACATTGCTATTGTAAATTAAATAAATATTTATATAATTAATATTGATACAAATTATCAAATTGATTATATGCTGTTTTATTTAATTAATCACAATTACTTTGTTATGAATTGCATAATACTGGTTAATTGCTTAATACTGAATAAATAATTAATTAAATAACAACTAAATAAATATCGTGGTAGAGATATTAAATATATATCAAGAAGTTACAAGAAGTAATTATGAAAAATAACTTGAGTCCATTCTTTTGTTGTAGCTGTCCAAGAGCTTGTGCAAAAAACATGCTTGTGCACAGCGAGATTGTAAAATACACCACAAGATTGTTTTGCCTAATGTAATCGGATGTGAGATGGTAAAGAGCAAAATCTCCCCAGAAAAGGTCAAAGAGATATAAAAATGTGACTCAAAGACACTGTCTGTCAGACTCTCACAAACAATAGGTTACTATTGTAACCCTAGTTCTCTGAAACATCGAGTGGAGAAATCCACCTATGGGAAAGGCATCCGTACCTGATCTCTGCAGAACCGGGGTTATGACAGTTACCTATTATTATCTCTTGTTCGAGATCCATCTATGGTAGAGACATGGACAGTTCCCCAGTTGCCCAATACACTCACTGTGAGGTTCTGTAAGCCAGAGAAAGACTGTACCCCAAAGGGGCAGTGCCTGACACAACCCATAATCACGAACCCACAATACTGACGCACACACATACTGCTGTGTAGAGGCAGGACATCAAAAATGTGTGTCACACACAAGAGAAGGAAGGGTTAAGAAGACCCCACCCCCAAAACAGAATGTGCTACCTAGATTCTAGTGACATCCAGCAGGTAGAAACACACAAACTCATGGGGAAAAAGCTCAGGTACCAGCAGAGCAGATGTCCTGCAGCGATACTCCCTGAACAGAGCCCAAGAGGCAGCTAAGCCCCTCATGGAATGAGCTCTGATGTCCCTTGGGGGCTGCACTACTTTCGATTCACATGCCAAAATTATAGTTTCCACAAGCCAATGTGAGAGGTGTTGCTTAGATATGGGATTCCCCTTGCGAGGGGGTGTCCATGAAATAAAGAGCTGGTCACTCTTCTGGAAAGTACTTGTCCTAGCCAAATATGTCTGTAAGGCATGGACAGGACACAGGGCATTCAGGCTTTGATCCTCCGAGGTGAAAGGTGGATGGTGAAAAGCAGACATCTCTAACACAAAGGCATGAAGGCCAGATTAGGCTTAAGGAAAACCTTCTCTCCACCAAGAGAGAATTTAGTGCACGAGGAATGGACCGAGAGTCCATGTAGCTCACTGACACATTTAGCTGATGCCAAGGCCAAGAGCAAAGCTGTCTTGAAATACAGCAGCTTTAAGCAAATACTTCCCTGGGGCTCAAAAGGGAATTGAGACAGAGCCTCCAGCACCATGGAGAGGTCCCATTCAGAGACAGTTCTTCTGATGACTGGAAAAGAGCGACTGGCACCCTTCATAAATCTGCGGATTAGAGGATACTGCCCAACTGTTGAGCCCTCAAAACCCACATGACAAGCAGATATCGCTTCCAGGTAGACCTTAATGGTGGAAAAGGACCTGCCCTTATCCATAAGGTCCTGAAGGAAACACAAAATATCAGGAACTGCACACTGATATGATGTTAGAGTTTGCCCATCACACCACCCTTCGAATACTTGCCACTTTTTAGGACAGGCATATAAGAACCATGTAGAAACGGCCCTGGCATTCTGTATAGTAGCAACCACATGAAGGGGAACTCCATATTGATTGGATAGCATCTTGCAATTGATGGAGATTTGTGGGATGCACATCCAGGCCACAAAGCTCCCGTTCCACCACATCCCAAAGATGCTCTTTTGGGTTGAGATCTGGTGACTGTGGGGGCCATTTTATTACAGTGAACACATTGTCATGTTCAAGAAACCAATTTGAAATTATTCGAGCTTTGTGACATGGTGCATTATTCTGCTGGAAGTAGCCATCAGAGGATGGGTACATGGTGGCCATAAAGGGATGGACATGGTCAGAAACATTGCTCATGTAGGCCGTTGCATTTAAACAATGCCGAATATGCACTAAGGGGCCTAAAAGTGTATAAAGAAAACATCCCCCACACCATTACACTACCACCACCAGCCTGCAGTGGTAACAAGGCATGATGGATCCATTTTCTCATTCTGTTTACACCAGATTTTAACTCTACCATCTGAATGTCTCAACAGAAATCGAGACTCATAAGACCAGGCAACATTTTTCCAGTCTTCAACTGTCCAATTTTCCTGAGCTCTTGCAAAATGTAGCCTTTTCGCTATTTGTTGTGGAGTTGAGTGGTAATTGGTAGGATCTTCTGCTTCTATCAGCTTGAATCAGTCGGCCCATTCTCCTTTGACCTCAAGCATCTACAAGGCATTTTTGCCCAAAGGACTGTCGCATACTGGATATTTTTCCGTTTTTCACACCATTCTTTGTAAACCCTAGAAATGGTTGTGCATGAAAAATGTTTGAAGGCTAACTAGAGGTAGTTTATGGCTTGGTTCAATGAAGGGGAAACTTAATATATCACAGTATCATCTGCATAAAGGTGTAGTTTAGCAGTTTGCACACCCTTTCCAATATTATTTATGAATATAGAAGATAAAATAGGGGCTAAAATCAAACCTTGAGGAAACCTTCATTCTGTAAGATTTTGAAGTTTTTGAACCTATTAATAGCCGTGTTTCCTATTCCAATGTTCCTTAATCTATTTAGCAATAGATCATGGTCAACAGAGTCAAATGCTTTGGACAGATTCACAAGTAAAGCAGCACAATGTTGCTTTTGTCCAAGGCATTGATTGTGTCATTTAATAGCAACAGAGTTGATTTAACTGTGCTCTGTCCAGCTCTAAAATCTGATCAGTTAAAATATTGTGCTCTACCAAGTATTCTTTTAATTGATAGTTTACTTGAGCTTCCTTTTTTTTTGCCAGAATAGAGAATTTGTAAATTGGCCTATAATTGTGAAGATATGAAGGGTCACCACCCTTTAGCAAAGGAAGCACCTTGGCCTTTTTTTCAATAATTTGGGAAACTTCAATAAAAAGGGTTCTAGGTTGTCTGGTCCTGTCGATTTTTGGGGGTCAATAGCTTTAAGAGCAATATAGACATCCTCTTTTAAAATGGGTCTAAAAACATAAGTTTCCGGTGGTGCTTCAATGTTGGAGTCAGAACAATGACGGAAGAACAACTTAATTTGGACTCATTAAGAATACAGGCAGCTGATACAAAGTGATTGTTAAAATGTTCAATTTTGTCAGTTTTGTTTTTAATTTCAACTGAATTTGCAAAAATATGTTGTGAGAGACCTAAAGAAGAATTAGAGCCAGACAGATGGCTTATTTTACTTCCAGAATTTAGAGGGGTTATTAAGATTTTCAGACACATTTTTAAATAGTATTTTTGATTTTTCTGATTTTGCATTTCTGGTCATGCTTGTGGATTTAAGTTCTAAAAACAGTCCAGTCAGCAGTAGAATTTGTTGCCCCATGCAACATTACTTTATCTGATCATAAAGCTTAACTCTTCAGTAAACCATGGATTATTCCTCCCGCTAATCTTAAATTTCTTTACAGGAATATGCTTATTACAAATAGCTGAAAAGGCATTGTGAAAATATTCCCAAGCATGTTCCACATCAGATATCAGACAGACAGTCTCCAAATTACAGTCATGCAGATCATGAAAAAATGGCTGTTCATTAAAACACCTAAGCATAACAAGGTTTATGTTTAGTTTTGTATCTCTTATACAAGCAATCGCATGGTGATCACTGACATCACTGCAAAAAACAGCAGTCGGTGTGTATTTATGTGGCATGTTTGTAAAAATGACATCCAACAATGTTGATTTGGTATGATCTCTTGGATTTATATGAGTTGAAATGTCAATAAGTTGTGTAATAGCATATTCTAAGTCAATATGTATTCCAGGCTTAAAAAGGGTTGCTGTATTTAACTCTTTCCCCGCCAGCGTTTTTAAAAAAAGTTGCCAGCCACCGCCAGGGTTTTTGACGATTTTTGCTCAATTTCAATGGCCTGTTAAATATTTTCTTCCATGAATATATGAAGAAGCTATATATCAAAATAAAGATCTGAGCCTCTGCTTTTAGACAAAAAAA
>JAOTRC010000017.1:14463795-14475362 GCA_027497675.1 Cyprinella lutrensis | reverse complement strand
AATGTCATATTATGGAAGTAACATGAGTTTTTAATGCATTTTCATGTTGATTTTCATAGAGGAGCAGCAGAACTACAAATAATCAGGGTTAATGTCTAGCACATGGTTGTGTTTCATTGAAAATCTTCCCTGTTGAGTGCAAACCTGAGCATTGTGGCGGTCCAGAAAGTGAGGGCTTGACCTAAGTTACGAGAGACAGCGTGCCTCCGCAGCCACGTAATGAAAGAAACATTTCATGCGATTCTCATCATCTTTCTATTACAAGGCAAAAGAGGTGCGCTGATCAGACACAGGCCTGCCATCAATCCAAGCCATTGCAAGCCAAATTACGCTGACAGTAATCTCAGTAAACACCTCTCAGACAGAGAGAGAGAGAGAGAGAGAGAGAGAGAGAGAGACCGGGATATAAGTTAAAAGTATTCAAACGCACTAATAGAACTACACCAAATCCAATTAACATGGTTGCAAAACTTGAGTACAGAGTCGATCTGAGGTTTACAGTGATGCGGCTAAATGTGATGTGATGTAAAGATTGAGGAGCCTTGGGTGAGTGTGACGAGTCTGTCGGCTTGCATCAGTTTTTATCATACATCATTAGGTTAATTATGGCATAGGCCCAGGCCCACAGAAGGTCACTTCAGGACCAGGGTTTCCACATGGCCCCCTCCTAATAAAGAGAAGTACGAGAAACCGTAGCTTAAGTATCAGCCTACAGGCAAATCAAGCTCTAGACTGAGATGAAGATGCGAAGAGAAAGAGGCTTGGAAGATTATGGTTTATTGATGTAAACAACTAAAAAAAAATCCATTGGCACATCTAAGCAGATACTGGCAGGGAAACAAACCACCTAAATGGAACAGAAAGGCGCTTGTGTGGAAGCTAGAGGCAGAAAAACACAGAAAGTCCAACTATTTCAACAAACGCTACCTTTTTGAATATTTGGGATTGATGTGGACTGGCCAGAGGGAGGACGTTTCCCAGTGAGCTGGTCAACTTTGGGCCAGCTACTGAAAACAAATGCATAAATAATATGTGAATATACAAAGAATATTTTAGAAGGAATGAGTCCTAGCAGGTAACTTTTCCAAAGTAGTAATGCTGTACTTCCCATGCCAAGACAGATGTTATGAAAAAACTTCATCAAAATTGTAAAATAAATGGAATGAAATGTCCTGGATTTGAACCAGAGTCTTTCGAAATTCCTTAAACAAAAAGAAAGAATCTAACATTACGTTTTTATTTATGTTAAAGGCGAATAAAATACCAAATTGGTTTAAATGAATTTGTTACTTGACAAAAATAAAAATATAAATGTATTTTTAAAAAGTTCAGTTTATGTATATCAAATTAAATTGCTCTGAATTTGCAAAAAAAAAAAATAAATAAAATTGGTGTGTTTTAGCTTACCTCAAGGGCATCCAAGATGTTGTATCCAGTAGTTTCAATTTGGATATTTTTAGGTCAAACTGTTCTTGTCTATCAGTCATATAATGCAGGTCTATTATAACCACCTCAAAGAGCACAGATAAGTCCAAATTAAACATGATTTAATAACTCGTAAATGTACGTACACATTGACGGCCTAAGACACGAAACGAGCGGTTTGTGTGAGAAAACTAACAGTATTTATATTGTTTTTACCTCTTATAACCACAGGCACGGCCAAGTGATCTGACGAAGCGGGCGCTTTGTGGATGTGGTAACAAGAGGTAAAAACTATATAAATACTGTTCGTTTTCTCACATAAACCGGTCGTTTCGTGTCTTCAGCCGTCAAGTCATTAAATCATTGATAATTTGGACTTTTTTGTGCATGCTCTTTGAGGTGGTGACCATAGACCTGCATTATATGACTGATAGACAAGAACGGTTTGACCTAAAAATATTCAAATTGAAACTACTGCGGAAACAAAGACACCTACATTTTGGATGGCCTCGAGGTAAGCTAAAACATACCAAAAAATAATTTCAAAGTGAACTATCCCTTTAAAAAATAAATTTGCTAGGAAATCTAATCGAAAATGAGTGAATTAACATCAAAACAACTTGCAGATTTTTAAGGTGAGAAACTGAGAACTACTGCAGAATGCAATAGTTATGCATTCATGTGATACATATAGCGTGGGATGATGTGATGGGACGGCTTTAATCTGAATAGATTAAAACAGTTCTCCTCTCCATTTGCAAACCATCTCTACTTCAGAGGTCTCACAAATAAACAACCAGATGATTATTAAATTACTGAAGTGAAATTTACATTCCACTGCAGTGCATGACTCACACCTAACTTAAAGGCATTTTGCACACGTTAGTAGGTCGTAGCTGGAAATGGAAAGCCTTTACTGGCGGAAGTTCAGATATAAGGCTTACTTGGTTCATTTTAAATAAATACGCAATGGTTGTTTGTAAATGCACACCCGTGACGTGAACTAACGCTTGTGGCTAGCGCACAATAGTGGGTCATTAGCTTAAAAGCTGTATTGGGAATTGAAGGACATCAGTCAACTTTCTGCTTCATAAAGCTCATCTGAACAGTATTAATGCCATTGATTGTAGCCACCAGCAAAGAAGGAGATCTCTTGAACATATTCATCAATGCATCCCTCTTTGTGGTGATTGTGGCAACAAAAAACGCAAACATCTGCTTCATTGCTTTTGAACATATGATAAACTGTGAGTGTTCATGCCATAAGGTGGTATGGATAGATTGGACAAGCATATGACGATGCAACAATGGCCAAGGGCCAATGGTTGGTTGTTGCCTTTATTAAGTGATCTAAGACCATAATCAATGAAAACGACTAAAAATAACAGATTCTGCAGAACAAACTAATTACATACACGGAAACAAAATACATACACACATGTTGGGTTTAATTTTTTATGGGGGACATTCCATAGACATGATGATTTTTTTAAAAAAATGTATAAACTGTATTTTCTATTCCCAAACCCTAAACCTACCCATTACAGAAAACTTTCCGCATTATCAGAGAGAAAAAAGTCCATTCATTCTTTCTTCAGTCGAAAAGAAGTTAAGGTTTTTGTTGAAAACATTCCAGGATTTTTCTCCATATAATGCATTTTACTGGTAACCAAATGGTTTAAGGTCCAAAAGACAGTTTCAGTGCAAACTGCAAACTGTTCAAAGGGCTTTAAACAATTCCAGACGATGAATAAGAGGCTTATCTAGCGAAACGATCACTCATTTAAAAAAAAAAAAAAGTTTTATAAGCTTAAATGGTCGCCTTTCTCTGTTCTGTGATGCCCGTTCGTGACTCTCCTGTTCGAACTCGTTTATCAAAATGAACGAATCTCTTTCTGTGTCAATTCGTTCATTTCGTTGGTTGAATGAACCAAATGACACGAAAAAAGATTCGTTCATTTTGATGAACGAGTTCGAACAAGAGAGTAACAAACGCGCATCACAGAACAGAGCAAGGGGACCATTTGAGCTTATAAAACTTAAACTTATTTTTTTTTGTAATGAGCAATCTTTTCAATTGATAAGACCCTTATTCATCATCTGGAATCGTTTAAAAAAAAACCTTTGAGCAGTTTGCAGTTTGCACTGAAACTGTCTTTTGGACCTAAAACCGTTTGGTTATAAGTAAAGTGCATTATAAGGAGAAAAATCCTGGAATGTTGAAGAAAGTTTTTTTTCAAAAGTGAATTACTCCTTTAAGTCAGTTTACTTAAAATAGAAAACACTGAAATTATACTCCTTTAAAATGACTTATACGTTGTTAATTTTGTCTCAGTCCTTGCTATTTTTGACACATTCATCATTATTACTTTTGCCGGTTCTTTGTGGCAAGCTTTAACCCTGCGGTCTTGCGCTTGAGTACGGCTATATAACGCTCATAATCGTGTATGGCCTATAGCCTATAATTTAAGTAATTAAATTAATATAAAGGGATGATTTTTCCACTAATGCCTTAAATGAACAACTAGCCTACTAGTCGACAAGAAAAAAAAAGAAACCTTATTTAACATAGCTAATTTCAAACCAGCAGACCATTCTGGAGTGAACGAGCGACCCTGAGTGGAATGCTCAGAAATGCGCTCTCTATTCACATGCTCTGAAAGAATGAATCATTAATGTATATCTTATATCTTATACACTGCCCATCATTTCAATCCCATATCAAACACAGTGTGTTATGTCTATTTATTTCACTTTTTTAAGTACAATATTATGTTAGTCCACAGCCCCCGCCACACCCCCCTTCCCGCGCTACTTCTCTGTTGGTCGTTTTTCCAAGACATTGGGTGTCCGAAATGTTTGTTTTAATGCCGCAACCACTTGAAAAGGTTTGTTTCCCAGCTAAAGACAGTCATGATGAAGCCTTTATAGAGTCAAACTCATGATGATACAAAGGAAGCGATCAGAAATATCTAACTGGTCTCATTCTGTCTACCTCCATGGATTGTACTGGAATGCTAGCCTTGCACTGAACTCAATCAATGGGGTGCTAAATAGACAGCACTGAATATACCAGGATTAGCAGGAAACTCTTTGAAATGGTGAGGACTGCACTAGGACTGCACATCATAACCTTCCTAATGTTCCATTTAGCAACAGAGGCAATAATCGCCAACTAAATAGTCTGAGGTACCATGCTCGAAATTGTCAACCGTAGGTGTTCATATAATGGCGAGGGTGCAATGTAAGGTGGTGGAATGAAAATTGAACAAATTGGATCTCATCTTTACACCCCAGGATCCAAACTCCATCCATTGTTATTGTTATGTTAGCGGGGGAGGATTGGACACGATCCACACTAATGAGCAAAATGAAAAGCCAATCAATGCACTGCACAGTCTGAGTGTATAATTCACTTATTAGTAGGAATCAGTAGCTACGTTCACATGCTGCCCAATAATCTGACTGACAGCTCACTCAGAAAATCATCAGACGGAGTGCAATCTAAATGTATTTCTATCTAAACGAGAGAGGTGGCGCATATGTTAAATAATCCATTTAATGGAAACATAATTATGATGTATACTACCTTCATATCTGGATATCTTGAGAAAAATATCTTGTGTACATGCTAAAAGCAGTGCAAAATGACTATCTCCCACCAATTTCAGTCAGGAGGTTTATTAAGTTAAATCGGCAACATGAGAAGAACGCTTGCTTAGCATATTTTTAGATATGTTCAAAAAGGCAAACAAAGCAATTATGCACTGCAGTGCCATGCCGAGTCATCTAATGTCTTTAGTCAGCGGATTGGGTGGACCACTGACAGGACTCACAAGCTTCTTTCTGTTGTGTTTAACATTGACAACACTTGCTGCTTTGCACGCATACAGAATGCGGTGCAAAAGTAAACATTGCAGATGTCAGGGAACATAAACAGCCAACACATTCTCATCCTTTGGCGTCATATAGGTTACACCATATGACATTTCGTCGAAATACGACGCACATGGAACCCTTTAGCGTCAATATAACATGCACTGTTATGGGTAGGTTTAGGTCTGGGGTAGGGTCTGCGTCTCATATTGATGCTAAAGGATGCCAGTCACCTGTATGACGCCTGGGGTTCTGCCTCTCATATTGATGCTAAAGGGTGCCATGTGCGTAGTATTTCGACGAAATGTCATATGGCGTCACTAATATGACGCCAAAAGGATGAGGGGGGCTCAAATAGTACATTTAGAACCTGCAATCATATTGAATTGATTCAGATTTTCAGAGAGAGATGATCATAGCTAATCTTAATATTTTAAAAGTATAATATTATTAACGGAACTTAATTGCAGTGACCATTTCAACGAGATTTTCTGTACGCTGCGTTTTAGATTTTATTATAAATTATAGAAGGCTGTTTTCAAAATTCAGTCTGAGAACATATGGCATTTACAGGATACATATCATACTTTTAAATCATTCATTTTCACATATAAATCATACATTTGTGGTCTATTTAAAGCATATCTGCAATGCTTGGGTCTGAATTCCAAATTATTATAGCTCCACAGGCCCCTTTTCTGATGTGTGTCTGTGAGCAACTCGTTTTGAAGCGGCCCCTTTAAATAAAAAGGAGATGTCATACCCCACCCACTCTCCAGGTCAATGAGTTCAACTCCACCCCGTTCGGCCATGTTTGTAGTTTGATTAGAGATATGCGATTATATACTATAGCTTCAAATAACATTTTTATTCGCACGTTAATAAAATGTCAACAACGGAAGACGAGCGATTTGAAAAAAAAAGGACGACGACGAACCTGCAGAACAAAGTCTTCATATGGATGTATTGCAGTGGTATGTAACTGTATTGTGTTATAAGTGAAAGTCGATTATTTCTCTCGTTAAAACAAGTACACTGACAAGATAAATGACTACGGTCTAATCTTACCACTAAAAATCTGTATTATAATATGATACGTTTAGAAAAGCATCAGAGAACACAGCAGCTAAATGACCATTGAAAAAACTCAAGAACAATTAATACTGCAGACGTGATGCGTTACTTCAAAACAAAAATGAAAGACAAAGGTAATGCTAAACCATGACCACCATGTGTTTTAAGAAAGTAAAGTACTTTATTTTTATTAACGATATTTACAGCTTATCAAAATGCTCTGTTCGTCGTCTCCAAAGATAGAAGGAATTTACCCCTCATTCAGATGAATTCGTTTAGCAAACCCTTCTTTATACTGGCGGAGGTTGTTGAAGTTGGAATCGTTGAAGTGCTTCAGGTCACTACATCCAACAACCGAACATTTTGACTTGCCCTCTCGTAATTTCTGCATCATTGAGCTTGGACTACAAAATCGGAGCGAGAAATAATATTGGCGGATTGCTCGAAGTGTTGGACCGGTAGTCAATGTCCTTATTTGTCAGTTCCGCTGCAAATACTGTGACGTAATTGTTCAAAAAACGTAATAGACAACAGGAAAATCCAAACAGGTTGAAAAATATGACCAAAACAGAATATAAAGATATAAACGAAGCACCTGAAGAGAATAATTTCAACTTTTCTGTACTTATAAACACTCCAAGTATACAACAAAATGCATTTAAGAGCAAAAAAAAAGTGGATTTTGCATGATATGTCCCATTTAAAGTGTTGCTATAAATGCATTATTATCGCATCACTAATGGGGCAAATATTCATGATTATGTAATGCAGACAGTGCTGAAGATCAGGTGAGGTCACCCTCAGTAAAGGACACACTGATAAAACCGAAGCTTAGAGTTCTTTATGAGACCGTCTAAGACAGAGTTACTAATAGAGAGACATTTGAAGTGAGAGCAAATGTCACATAATTGAATTATGACACACTCTGAGTTGGGTTTTATCATAACACAATGGGATCAGAGAAATGAGCAAATAAATCTTTAAAATGAAAATAATTAAAAACAAATCAATTCATTCATCGGTTCCTGTCTACAAATGATTAGGGTCAATAAGATTGGTTTATTGTTTTTGAAAGTCGTATACTAACTCTTTCCTCGTCAGTGTTTCTCAAAAAAGTTTCCAGACACAGCCAGCATGTTTGATCATTTTCACAAAAGTTTCATGGCCTCTTGAATATTTTGTTCTATGAATATTTGGACATGCAAGATATCAAAAGAAAGAATAGACCCTCTGCTTTTAAACGAAACACTTTTATTGTAGCTGTATGCATTCTTTTTTTATCAACACTTGAATGTGGTTTCATAAAAACAATCAACATTGAGCAAAAAGCTGGTTCAAGTTTTTGTCAAAGACTACAATCATATTCAGCATATAGACCCCGTTTCAGTTGGTAAACATGGTGTCGTTTTTTGTAGGCGGAGCTTTGGTGGAGGCAGACCGATCCCTCTAGCCGCTTCACTAACACTAGTTAGCAAGTACTGTTAGCTTGTTTTTTTTTTAACAATGACTGAGAAAATCCGATTTTATCTTAATATGGAAGTAACTCAGTGTTGAGGACCGCGATTTTATTTCCAAAAGTTATTTTTAACGGACAGAACCAGATTGGCCGACCCATAACCGCCTACACGCTCACTCAATGCATGGACGATCTGACAGGATTAGCGCTATGTTACCTCGGTTGAGTGGCCTGACTTCTACAGAGAAACTGATCGTAAAGAGAAACTGAGGGCATATAAATCTTTAGATGCCTACAAGACTCGTGTGTACGATACGAGTGTTCTGCCGACCCAGCGCCGAGACAACAATGTAAAGAGTGACATTACCGTGCGATTTTAATGATGTGAATATTTTCTATAAATAAAAACTCCAGATATATTCATTTTTCATCAATTCTTGCACCAATCAACACAACAAGATGACATTTAATAATAGTAACAATATTTTAAGCTCCTTATTATGTAGGGGAATCTGTGCTTGTTTTTTATTGGCCGCCTCTAGTTAGCGCCGTAACGTAACTGTGATGTCCGCGCAAAAGGGGTCTATATCAGCATGTCTTCATTTATTTAATAAAAGTACAGTTAAAATAGAAATATGATTACAATTCAAAATAAATGCTTTCCTATTTTAATATATTTTAAAATGTAATTTATTCCTGTGAATGCATCATTAATCCAGTCTTCCGCGACACATGATCCTTCAGAAATCATTCTAATATGCTGATTTGGTGCTCAAGAAACATTTATTACTATAACCAATATTTAAAACATTTGTGCTGCTTAAAAAATGCAAACATTTTTTACCAGGGTTCTCTGGTTGAATTGAAAGTTGAAAACTACAGCGTTAATTTGAAATATAAATCTTTCTATAATTGTTTTAATGTTTAAACACATCCTTGCTGAATATAAGTATTAAAAATCTTACTGACACCAAATGTCTGTATAGTAGCTGATATATACTCATTGAATATTACAATCTATGATCGAATGTTACCATAAAAAAGAGCCGAAAAGACAAGAAAATAGGGAAGTTGCAAAAGTAAAGACGTTTTTTTCCTGCCTTCCTGACAAGCGAAATATGACCATCCCTTGTGAAACATCTGGCGATGAACTAAAAACTTTCTCCAGAAAATATGAAACTTTCAGCTCAACACACATGCCTACTTTTCAATTTTTAATGGTATTGTGTTTCTGAGTGGTATGGAGGAAAAAAAACACACACAAAAAAAACTCAGGCCTACTGAGAAGAAATGGTCTGCAGTTTTGCTAGTGGGAGCGAGAAGTGCTGGGCCTCGACAGACTCACTTCATTATGGACTTAACTCCCTTTGGTCCCTGTGAGGGAGAGCGGAAGATGAGACTGACTCCAAGAGAGAGAGAGAGAGAGAGATGAGAGGGTTGTAAAGGGAGAGAGGATGAAAAAAAAGAGAGAGTACCGCTGTATCTGGGACAACCGTTGACATGACAAAACGGTTCTCTACGCAATAACAGTAAAAGAACGACTCAATTAGTGTGGCTCCTATCTCGGCTCCGTTATCGATCTTCTCCAGATGAAGAACAGCAGACGAGAGTTTTCAATCAACCGCTACTTTCTGAAGAAGGACAGAGACGGGGTTCACGCCGGGTGAAAATCCATGGCTGGAAATAGAAATAAATATGCAAAGCATACATACAAACGATTGGTACGCAGGGTGTGTAGGTTCGTCTGACCCGATATGTCGCGATTGAAATGCCTCTTCTTTCATGGTTGTGTCCAATACAATTGCTGGGCCCGAGTCGGACACAAGCGGTAAGTGTCCCCGCGGATAGATCAATCGGACAACTCATCAGAGGCAGGGGGCACTCAGGACAATTCAATCCCTTTCAAAATTAACCTTCAAGATAAGAAGACAAAAAACCTCGACTGCTGGATACAGCGCTGCGACGCCCCCAAAGGGAATGTTTTTCGGGTTTCATGCCGAGTTTAAATGCTACGGCAATCTCTTCAAACCAAGTGGAAAGCAGCATGTAATGAACGTAACTGAATTTGTGACCGTTCTCGCGCCGTAATTTTCAACGTCATTTAAGTAACCGGCGGACAGATGGTTTTAGTCTCAGCGGTAATACGGACATTTTCATGCGTTTTTTTCAATTTGCGGGCCTGTAATTCACGCCGCCCTCTTGGTTAAGGAAGTAATGAAGGTGCAAATTTTCAAAAGATGTGCATATGAGAATTTACGTTTCTATTGGTACAGATGTGTGTGCGCGAACGAGTGTTGTTCTGGCGTCGCCATCTGTCCCCGGCATTGTGTGAGTGATTGTGTGTGTGTGTTTCTGGAAGACCTCCAGGCGAGGACTCATCTGCTTCATCAGGCCTCCATCAGTCCTTTGACATCGGAAAAGAACAGCGACAAGCGCCCGAAAGCCCAACAATGCTCCCTACAGCTGCGCACCTCGCAGACACCGTCTAGTGTGTGTGTGAGACGGACATGAGCTAAAGGAACATGTCGAACATCATTAGATGAATATATTGTACCTCTCTTAGCTATCTGAAGTCACATCCACACACAAACACACAGTCTCACTCACAAATTCGGTCACTGTACGCACTCATACTCTCTCACACACACAAAACCACTCACTCGCACTCTCTTTCACACATACTCGCACACTCTCTCTCTCTTTCTCTCTCTCACACACACACACCCCTAAGGTAAGCTGAGGAGGACGTGACTAAACAAGACTAGGATATTTCATCATTCATAAAACCCATCGAACAAACCCATAACTAAAGGCTTTCGAACTCATTCTTTTCTTACGACTTCTTCATCCACTCCACAATGCTCTCTCGGGCCCTGGAACGCCAGTATCTGGCAGCCATTGATAAATGAAGTAAAGATAAAGGAAAGAGCAGCTAATTAATATCGAGAGGAGCTCCAGGTTGCATATTGATACAGTGGCTTGAAATATGGAGAAAGAGAGAGAAAGACAGGGATAGATAACGCAGAGCCACGTGTGTAATGATCGCAGGAATAATTCGGAGATTGCAGGGAAATATCGGCTGAGCATTTTAGTTTGCATCTCCTGTGCATTGTACGTGCTTGTGTAGGACTAGATCAGATTTAGCATTTGTATTGGACAGCGATACACTCAGGAATACACGAACAGACCTTATCGGGCCGAGATTTGTGTCGGAAGGAAAAAATAAAGAGCCCCAAAGGAAAAACTTCATACGCCGCGATCAATACCTAAACCAAATTAGACAAGGGTATAAAACGCCAGAATTGCACTTAATGAATAAAGTGTAATCTATGATAAAGGATGGAGTGATAGTAAGGTTATCTAATTTCAGATGGTGAAGCTAGATAAACCCAGGATCCTTCATTATTTCTAAAGTTTAGTATACAGATAACAAGTTAAGTTTGGGATTGATCCTATAAGTGTCCTTAAAACGATACCAAAAACGTTAGTAGTTGATACCAATTCAAGTGAAGTTTCACAATTCTCTATACCAATTTTTATACAACATAACATCTGTAGAAGAAATTCGATTTAAGAAATTACCAATTTTATTATTGTAATACATATTATATTTAAGTGTGTATATATATATATATATATATATATATATATACACACACACACACACACTCTAAAAAATGCTGGGTTGTTTTAAACCAACTTTGGGTCAAATATGGACTAACCCAGGCGTTGGGTT
>JAOTRC010000017.1:14345511-14358146 GCA_027497675.1 Cyprinella lutrensis | reverse complement strand
TCAGTGCAGCTTCAAAGGGCTTTAAACGACACCAGACGATGAATAAGGGTCTTATCTAGCGAAACGATCGCTCATTTAAAAAATGAATTAAAAAGTTTAAGTTTTATAATCACAATTGCTCGCCATGCTCTGATCTGTGATGCGCGTTCGTGACTCTCCTGTTCGAACTTGTTCATCAAAATGAACAAATCTTTTTCCGAATCATGACTTGAAGGGTCCTAGATAACACCCTTATTCAACGTCTGGTGTTGTTCAAATCCCCTTGAGGCTACAAAGAAACTGTCATTTGGACCTTGAACCGTTTGGTTCCCAATGACGTCCATTACATGGAGAAAATCCTGGAATATTTTCATCAAAAAACTTAATTTCTTTTCGACTGAAGAAAGAATGACATGGACATCCTGGATGACATGGGGTGAGTAAATTATCAGCAAAAATTTTTCTAAAAGTGAACTACATCTTTAATTGGAACGAAACACTAGAAATAATTTATAACTCTCCAGCATCATGATGTTGGCAAATTTTCTCCAGTTCATGTACAATGTTCCTCACATTTTGGCATCATTCGTGGTGTTTTTCAAAAATCTGAAGCACGCCACTATAGATGTTAAGATGAGCGTAACCACAAACCAACCTTTTCTCACAGTACTGAGATAAAATCTCAAATGAAAAACATTTGCGTATGGTTGAATCAGCTTTGGAAACAGTCATGCATAATCATATTCAGTGTAGACAATCTCTGAGTATAATACAATAGATTTGCATTCTGTGTATAATGTTTCACAGCCCCGTTTGTCACATCCCTTGAAGTGCTTGTAAATGCGCGTGCTCTTTAATGTGTCCACACATGGAGTTATTTATAAAAACAAAATGCATTGTGAACTGCGGATGTGTTGGAGAAAGGCGTCAATGCTTTCACTTTGCAAACTATAAATGGTGAAATTAGACTAGTGAGAAGAACCACACATCGGTTCATTTTCTCTCAGCGTTATTCTGGCATTAACCTCTACGTAGCCAGTAATTTAGTTAGTAGACCTCAGGATCCACCAGAGATTCATCTCTGTCTTTAATGGGGCAATTTCCCAAATCTCTCCACCCCTTCCATCCTTCTCACCCCTCTTTTGTTCTCCTCCCTTTTCTCGGCCTCTTGCTCTCTCCTCCTTTTTCTTGGCCTTGCGTCTGTTCTGTTGGTTTTGGGGGTTGGAGAATGAGGCCTGTCATTACATGATGTCTAACGGTCTCTAAGAAACCAATCCCTGCTGTGTCCTTTAAATTTGAGACGACTCTGAACCATATAGAAGCCTGGATGAGTGAAAGGAAGCTCTTTTGAAAATAACTATAGAAATATTGCTTTGATGTATGTGCCGCTTTTGTATCGCAGGAAACATTTACTTACCAATGAGATTTATTCCATTTCACAGAGAAAAAAAA
This sequence comes from Cyprinella lutrensis, assembly GCA_027497675.1. Taxonomy (NCBI): domain Eukaryota; kingdom Metazoa; phylum Chordata; class Actinopteri; order Cypriniformes; family Leuciscidae; genus Cyprinella; species Cyprinella lutrensis. The sequence goes on along the minus strand of JAOTRC010000017.1, from coordinate 14,356,715 downwards.
CAGACGCTCCACATCACATACATTCCAGTACTTGCTTTGTTTGTTTCCAGAACCACAATCTGAAGGAGATCTTGACTGGCTCAAGAAGAGAGACATTTCTTTTTTTTCTGCTTTTCTGTATATATCCTTGTGTTTACTACAGATTTTAGTCTTAACATGTTTTTGGAAAATTATCATCAGCATGGCAGTGTTATTTCCCTTTAAGAAGCTCTTCTCCATACAATGAAAGATTTTAGTGACCAATAAATGGCATCATAAAAGAGGTCCATGCACTATATTCCAAGTCTTCTAAAGTCCCAAGACAACTTTGATGCTGAATGCCATACTTAAAGGGTTAGTTCACCCAGAAATGAAAATTATGTCACTAATGACTCATCCTCATGTCGTTCCAAGCCCGTAAGACCTCCGTTCATCTTCGGAGCACAGTTTAAGATATTTTAGATTTAATCCGAGAACTTACTGTCCTTGTCCATAAATGCAATACAGACATCATCAAAGTAGTCCATGTGACATGAGTGGGTTAGTTCGAATTTTTTGAAGCATCGAAAATACTTTTTGGTCCGAACATATTAAAAACAACGACTTTATTCAGCATTGTATTGTCTTCCAGTTCTGTTGTGGATCCGCGTTCAGACGCTGCTGACGTGAGACACGACCGAAGTGTGTCTGGTGTTTCCGTGTATTCGGGTTCAAATAAATATGGGCAAAAAATGCATCTTCCTCTGTGTGGAAATCCTTAAACATGTTTGCGAATATTGTTTTGTACAGCGTGCATCTCCCTCAAACTGTGAACGAAGCTCGGACGTACCAGACACACGTCAGCAGCATCTTACATCAGCAGCGTCACTGAACGCGGATCCAGAACAGAACCGGAAGAGGTGCCAGAATGAAGAATCCTCCGCGACCCCCGTCGGCTCCTGTTTGGGATCTTTTGTTGGTCCTAATTTACCTAATTTGGTTATTAATACTTGAACCTCTTGTAAGAGAATATATCGGTTTCCTAACATCAGTTCTCTAGAGGAAGGGAACACGTATTGAGTAACCTGCCGTGCGCGCGCCATTAGTGGCTTTCGCTTCTGTCGATGAAAACCAGAGAAACAGCCTTTAAGCCCGTGATTATATACGCTAAGCCACGCCCATTCTGGTGGGCTGTGACACAATAGGGGCGCGGGTGCCCTTTATTGGGAAGGACATCACACCGGGCTCAGTGGTAGGCTTCTGCAGTTGCCATAGGGCAGCCAATGAGCACGCTAGTCAGCCTGCTCTTGGTCTGCTAGCTGCTGTTGACAATGGATACACAAATTAAGGATAATTTTTGGCTTCAATATCTTGAAAAGATTAATCATTCCAGTAGCGTAAGCTAACTTACGGAATACTCGATCCTTCTTGTAGAGACAACCAAGGTTATGTTAGGTAACCGATATATTTTAGGGCACCTTTACGCGACAACGATTTGCTTGAAACTGAAAAAGTTTTTCCTTTGTGTTTTCCACATACAGGTGATACTATTGTCAAAACGATCCCCATTCACACGGATCCGCGAAAACGACTGGACAAGATTAGGTGGAGTCTAACATAAATATCAGGTAAATAAGATTTGGTAAATATCTAACAGTTAGAGATTAAGAGGAAACTTTTGGATGTTTTGATGATTAGAAAAGTTCTATAATAGCTCCACTATCAAACAAGAGAGAATAAAGCCACTGCAACGTTCTTGGCCGAGGGGTCCGCTGGTTTCTGAAGAAAACCACAGAGGTGATTGTGAATGAGCCTATTGTTTTTAAAATGAAAGCGGACACATCCAAAGCTCCGCTACCCGGGCAAAACAAGCCCTCTTCACCTACGACTCTCCCCCTCAGATGTGTGGCAGCGTGTGTCCCTCACATCCTTTCACCTTAGAAAAAACAGAGAGATGTCATAACCTGAAAAGAATAAGAAGGAAGACAGAAGGAGAGAGAAAAGGCCTTGATAATTAAGACACCAGCTGTCACGGTATATTCTGAAACCCACCAAGAAGGTGGTGTTTAATGTGACAAAAGATTGACATGCGGCTGTGGTGAGCAACACATCGGCCGCTGTGCATCGAGTGGGTGTAGTGTGTGTTAAGATCCAACAAAGTATGTTCTTGATGCTATCATTATATGACCAAAGAACATTCTTGGAGGTGTTGCTGTTATGAAACAAAAAAACTGTGGGGAAAAAAAATCAATTTTGTTTGTTTTGGGGGGTTTTTTATCTTAGAGTTAACAAGCGCATTAGTAGAGAACCATTGCACCTCTCAGACAAATTCCCATATGTATAATTTCTTGAAATATAGCATCTGCATTTCTCCCGAGCAGATTTTCCACATTGAAATTCTTCATGTGTCACACAGCATTTAATGGGAGTCTTGATGATTACAGATCGGAGGCTGGGAGTTCCCCAGGTGTGTAATTGCACTTCTTCTGTTCTTTGCTCTTCTGTGGAGGAGTTTGAATTAAAACAGAATCCATTAAAAAATAAGAGCGAAATCCTCTTTGTTTAATCATTTTTATTATTTCTAGCCTGCTCCTATAGAGCCCTCTCTGACCATGTTTTATTTTTTTCTCCCTTTTTTTTCCTTTGTTTATATATTTGTCGATTTAAGGGATTTGGCTGAACGGGTCTAAAGAATATGGTGCTGTTCCCTCCCACTGTTTATGACAGGTATTCCCAGAGGACTGCAACTCATTTCTGGAAGCATGTAGTGTAGAGATGGGGCCATCTCATCTCAGTCCGCTGAAACCCCTCTGGGGCTAAAGACACTGTCAGGTACCCTCCATCTGACCTTCCTCAGGTCTATGTTCATGGCACTACTCTCCTCCTTTAGCGCGGCAAGCGTGAACTACCATCGGGAATCCTAAGTGCGGCCTAGAAAAATCAGTCAGGCTCTGACCTCTGTGCAAAAAACAAAACAAAAAAAAAAACTATATATAGTTTATAGTTTACAGAACAGACGCTTCATTACATTAACGGTTTAATATTTAAATAATTATAGATATTAATTCTTTAATAAATATTACCTCATAATTGAGATCTCCAACTAAGGGGGAAGGTTTTGGGATGATAACATCTGTGTGAAGCTGGTTTATCGCTGGTTTTATGGGTGTTTTGTTTTAACTTACGTTTGCCAATCAATGAACGCCATTAGGAACAGACTTTCGGCTGCTCGCTGGCGAATTACTAGACGCGAGTCAAATGTTAAAAGCTTTCCCCCAAACTCAGAATAGTTGCGTCATGTGAGATTGTCCAGATACACTACAAAAGAAATTTTGCGATCACTCACAACGAACTCAAAAATGTTTGCAAGTGATCTCAAAGTTTTTTAAGAGAACGCGAAACATTTGTGAGCAAACTCGGGTTCTCAGGGGAACGCAGAAGCATTGAATTATTTTTGTGAGACAGGAAGAAAAAAATATTATTGCTTCATTCAACAAAGGAGGTCGACGTTCTGACGTGGAACCCGAAATCTCTGCGCTACAAAGTGAACGGCATCAGAGACTGACACGGAAGAGACAATCCGATCTCAAGACCAAATCGTGCGAATTCGACGAATGATTAAAAAGTGGCCACTGGTACAAATTAGTACGATTTTGACCTCACTCGTACAAATTAGTATGATTTTGCTAAATCGTACATATTTTACGAATTGGCCAATTCGTATGAATTCGTACGAATGACTTACCTCTTACCCCGCCCCATCACGTGGGTTTAGACAATTCGTACGAGTGAGGTCGAACGAATTTGTACGAATTAGACACTTTTTAATCATTCGTCGAATACGTACGAATTGGTCGTGAGATAGCGTAGCAAGAGAAGACATGTTTTAAAAAAGTCGTTAATTTTTTGCACACAAAAGGTTTCTCGTCACTTCATAACATTAAGGCATAGCATCAAGGGTGAACCACTGTAGTCACATGGACTATTTTAACGTCTCTACTGCATTTCTGGGTGGTAATTCTGGGTTCTGCATTCAAAGTGGTAATAACATTGAAGTCTATAGGGGGGTCAGAAAGCTGATTTCGTCAGTAATATCTTAATTTGTCAGTAATCAGTAATATCTGAAGTTGAACTAAGGTCTTACAGGTTTTGGAACGACATGAGGGTTAGTAATTAATGCAAAAAGAAACATTTTGGGTGATTAACCCTTTAAAATGGAAGCCTAAAATGGATGACAAGATCAACAAATGTAAGATTTTCAGTGAAAATGCAGCACTGCATGGCCCAAAATAGTAAATGACAGTAGTACAATAGTAATATTTTATTATAGTATACATAATATAAATATAAAGTATTATTATTATTATTCATTCCAACTTCAAGTGTGCCTTAAGTGTCCAAACAATACTGGATGCATTGTAAATCAAGTGTAAGGGGATAAGGCTGGAGATAATTTTAAGAAAGATATACTTACTCCATTATTATATCCTTCCATTAATATATTACTTCCATTATTATAAAAATGGAAAAATTGTAGAAATATGTAGAGGCATTATTTTAGATGTGTGACTACAAACTTAGCTTGGTCTAACATTCCCACAATAAGGTTTGAGGTTAGGACTTGTTTTGCTAAAATCAATGCCTTGTTTAGTCTTAACTGACAGGGTCTCTGATTGGGTTCAAAGTGTTGAACAATCTCTTTTCAGTGCGACCACCAAAGAAAACTCTTTTTGTTGTTTCTATCAAAGCTTTTTCACTGCATGCAGTGCAACCTTGTATTTATTATATAAAAAAGTTATCTTTTCTATTATTAGACTGTCTGCTTAAAGCAACACGAAGTAACTTTTCCTCTGCGGTCGCCCTACAGGTTGGAAACAGAATTCTCCATTACCACTGTCGTAAATAATTTAGCCTTAACGCAGCCTACTGTCGCACGCACGCTCGTTATTTATCCAGCGACGGCTTTGGAATGAACGATGTCCACAAGGAAGTGTATGTCGCATGATTTCATGAAAGTATGATGTATTGCGACATCAGAAACGAAGAAAAACAAAATAATGACTATTGTAACACGTCAACTTTGTAGTTGTTTCCTTATGTCTCATTAGAACAACAGAAACGCGACCTGATCTGGCAACCTTACATAGTGCGGTCATAACAGATATAGGACCGCAAAGCGAATCCAGAGGTGCCTTTCACCCTGTTATGACTTGATGAACCACTGAAACGATTTTGTAAACATTATTTTAAGGTAAAAAAAAAATCTTGATGGTGATGGTTCTCCAACAAACATTCTATTCTATTCTATACTATTACATCTCTAATAACATTAGAGTTAGAGTTAGTAGACATGTAGGTGCAACATTAGCCTACTTATAGAAAGTGTTAAGAATGTGGACCATCAAAATAAATTGAAACCATTAATATAGATAGAGATATAGAAAATCCATTTCACAATTACCAAAGATAAGAGTTTTGCTTTTATTTTCAGATTCTTGAAGCTATGTACATTCTGTGCCCTGGTGATATTCCACCTGCTCCTTTCATTTTTCACACACTCTTTTCCCACAGACAAGGCAAAGGAGTGTCTAATCTGCACACCATTTGCAGCGTAGGACTCAGGTGCATGAACAGTACCCTATAGATTTTCGTCATCTCTGTAAGCAGACCTCGGCTGTGCCCATTTAAAGGGCATCTGGTGGGCAGACATTCTGGAAGGAACTAGTAGCATCATGTCACAAAAAGTGAAAGGCATTTCCAGTGTGACAAATGATGTTACAGGAGGGAATTTACCTCTATTTTGATTTAATTGAACTGTAAAAAGTTCAACAAGAAATGCAACATTTTCTATTATACCCTTTTTTCTACTGTCCATATTTCAAATAATCGAAAAAAGGGTTACAATTTATTTCCAAGGTCCACTTTAGATATTCTACTAACTATAAGTAACTTTGCTACATGTTAACTAACTCTCATTAGAATACTAAAGTACAATAAAGTACACTTTATTTTGATGGTCCCCAACAGGTATTCTACTGACTAGCCTATATGTAACTCAGCAACTACACGTCAACTTATTCGACTAACCAAAACCCTAACAGTCTAATAATCTGATGTGAGTTAGTTGATACAGTGCACAATAGTTGCCAAGTTTCTTATAGTTAGAATGTCAAAAGTTGACCCTTAAAATAAAGCAAGCGAACAAAGGATACGTCCATGCAGGGAAAAGGATGACCACTTCAGGATCGGCCTCATCTCATATCACTGGGATTAGCACAGTATAGCAAGCACCAGGAATACTTTAGTACAGGGATTAGCCTAGTCCTCACTGTCAGGTTTTAACATTGTACATGGAAGATAACAAAAAATTGTCATTTTGAATACACGAGGAGATCTATGTGGAAGCATATGCAGTACTAAGACCTGTAAGCTGCAAAGCTAAGTGAGATAAGCAAGCAGTAGCTTATTGAAGATAATTAAATTTCTAGCAAATTGCCTGATTTGTTACTTTCTCTCTCTTGTCTTTGATGAAAGTAGTTTGCAGTTGATTTAGTCATAACGACCGTGTGCGAATATGCTTTTGGAATATTACAAACTACATAAAGAATAGATAAATATCACTAAGTATGTTGCTACTTTAAATTTTCCATGTAACAATGAAGACAAAGCTGTTTTTAAAGAAGCTCCTTATAGAATGAAAAGTATTTTACTTGAAACTGTATGACTTGTTTCTTCTGTGGAACACAAATCGAGTTATTTGTAGCAGTCCAAGCTGCTCTTTTGAATACACTTAAAGTAAATGGTTTACTGTGACTGTCAAGCGAGATTTACAGTAATTGATTATATTTCAGGCTGGTCCTCAAACAAAAGCATCATATGGTATAATGAAACTTGGAATATACAAAAAAGTCACATCCCAGCAAACACAGAACGTTCCCCTAATGTTCCCGAATGGTCCCATGAGGTTATTTTTTTGGGAACCAAACAAGAACGTTATAGGAACATTCCATGTAGGTTATTTTTAGGTTCCATTTTTATAACGTAAGGAGAATGTTGCGTTAAAGGAAAGTTTGAGGAACGTTCTGGGAACCAAAAACGAACGTTCCCAGAACCTAAATTTGTTTGCTGGGTATAAACTACATGCTTCAGTTGTTTTTAACCATATATTATGAGAAAAAAATGTTGTGATAATTGAGAGAATAACTATGTAGTTCCCTACATAGCCAAGATGGTCAATTAAACATTTTGTCAAACTGTTTGGTTTGGCTCAACTATGCTCCGATTTTGTAAGAAAAAAAATTCTGATGTTGATAAAAATTCAGCTCCAAAATTTTGAATCAATTTTTCTTAACTCCAATGTCAGATCAGCTTGTTGTCTTTTTAGGGCAGTGTACTGTAGGGAATTGCTTAGGTTATGGGTTCGATTCCAAGGGACACACATACCGATAAAATAAAGCATGTGCCCAATGAATAAACGCATATGTAAATTAATTTTTGAAATGATACTAGTCGATTTACCGTCAGGTTCCTCACTAGTCTGAGCATCATAACCAGGTGCGCCCAGCATTATTCTCAGCCCTCATGCATCTCCATTGAAGTGTATTCGGTCCTCACCGATATTAAAGTGTACTTAAACACTGCTCCGACTCCATGCTGCGCAGACAGCCTTCGTTTCCAGCTTCAAAGTCGTTATTAGTCCGCTGACCCCACCCTAATGACTTTCTAAACTGCGGCGTGTCAATATCTGTGTATAAAGTGAAATTAGTTCTAGTCTCCAGCACTGAGGCTCTCTGCAGCCGGCTGGTATTCAGCAAGTTAATCGGGGTTGAATGGTGTGACATTACTCTCCTCTCACCCACTACAAGCGTGTCCATCCCTGCCTGCCAGCCAAATATTAGCGGGGAAGTCACACGCTAAAATATTCCTTTGAAGGAGAGGCCGCACGTTTATGAGCGATGTAGTGGAAAGGAAGAAATGCAGAAATGGGTCGTTCACCAGAGAGAGCGAGAGGGAGAGAGCTTCCAAAGACAGGCGAGGTTGAAGATCAGCTGTTGTATGGTTTGAAGATATGCAGAATATGATTCGCTGGATTATTGGCTGGTTTTAAACTTGTATTTCACGTCTGTACTCGACAAGACTGCTTTGATGCCATCTGAATACACATGAAAAGTAATGATGCTTACAAAATGATTTCTTCTTTACACTTCATCAACTTTCTTCGTCATTTTCTGGAATTTTCACATAGAGGACGCTTTGACGTGATATCCAGAAGATTAACTAAGGTTGTGTTCACACTTGTAGTGCGGTTCGCTTGGTTCAGACCAAAAAAAACCCTAACAACATTTAGTTTGTTAGCGTTCACGTTGCCATTTTTAACACCAAACCTAAATGCGTATAGAAACTGTATGTTCACAACCTGACTGGATGGTTTTTATTACGTATATTTCTTACCGAACTTCCAAAACAATGCTGTGTGCTAGGCTGAAGGCATCATCAGAGTTGGTTTGTAAGCGGACTGTGATCCATCTTTTCAGCATCTCGTTTTGGTCCTCTTATTTGGTGCTCCAGAGTTCGGATGGCAGCGTTCACACTTATTCAAATGAAACAGAGCAAACGCAAAGTTCGTTTTAATCGAACCAAACATGCCAAGTGTGAACACACCCTAAATAACTAATTAAATGACATAACATTTTGTTTTCCACCCTATCAGCTTCCACCCTGGCTCCTGGGAAAGAGTTGCCAATGAGGAGATGTGGCAGGCTAGGTAATACTGCCCTCATCACTGTCAGCTTCATTGTTCAGTCGTGTGTATTAGTGACACAAGACCCTCATAGATATAGTTACATGTTTATACTTAGGTGCTTTTACTTTCTAGGATGAAGACAGCCTTCTTCCTATTTGACCTGGCTGAGAACATGGAGAGAGAACAGCAGGCCCGTCTCTATGAGCTGTCTTACTATGTGAGTAGGAAATGACATCATACATTTTTGGAATTACAGTGCTTGCAAAACAGCACAGTATGTTCAACTTAAAGTCGGAAAGTCATGAAATGAAATACTTATTACCCTTATCCTTTTCTAAATGCATGTTATAGGTCTTATTGTGAACAATTTTCTTTTTTTTTTTGACCTTGTAATTTTAAACCAAAATGTCATAACTGGACCTTCCAGTGAAAATGGCAGACTTCGCTCTGGTGATGTATGTAGGACTCCTCCAATTTTTTTATTCATTTATACCCTGCCCTTGCAAGCTTAAGTTCCTCTTCCTCTATTTTTGATAGCCCTATATCTCAAAATACAAGCAACAACTGATACATAAAACTAAGCAACACATTTTCTTCTTTGATAATCTGTTTTATATGGACGCTTGTTTCTGCCACTGAATAAAAAATTAAAAAGGAATTTACTTTTCTCACAATTCTGACAATTTTTCCCTGCAATTGCAAGTTTGTGTCCTGCAATTCTTACTTCTTTTCTCAGAATTGTGAGATATAGTCGCAATTGTGAGTTATCAAATCAAATTGTTAAGGAGGAAGATATATCACACAATTCTGACTTTATAACTCTCACAATCGTTTACATCACACAAATCTGAGAAAAAAGTCAGAGTTTCGAGATGAAAAGTTAGAATTGTGATAAAATATTCACAATTACTTTTTTTTCATTTTGTGGAGGAAACAAGCTTCCAGTTTCATTAATTAAATTTAGTTTGGTTTAAACTTTTTTCTTGTTATTGTTGATAATTTCAGTTAGATGTGCATTTAATTTTAAATAAATAAACATTTTAATAAGAACTTTAAGTTTGAAGATTGAAAGTCTCCATTTGGCATAATATGATAGAATATTTACTATCCAAAATTCATCCAATAGAAATGTGCATGTTGAATTTTTCCATGTTTTAATGTCAAAAAACGATGCACACTGAGTATTACAGCAGCAAAGCAGCACTAATGCAGCATTATACACAGAATCAAAACCTAAAACCCAAGCTTACCTAAAACCTTTAACACTTTTCTCTTGCTACTACTGTTCCTTGCAAGCTCTGCTATTACCTTCAGGAAATGAACAGACTGATGTGTCACGTGAGATTATTTTGTAGACTAATATAGAAAATATAGTCATGATTTAAAAAACTGCATTTAGTGTTAACTGTTGACTCAATGTTGTATTTTAAGTCTTATGCAAATAACTTTTTAAATCTTATACACATTTATTATAAATTTGTATAAAACTTAAAAGGTTTTTAAAATACAATGAGTCAGCAGTTAACATGAATTATAGACGACAAGTTAAATTAATTGAAATCTTTGTGTTTTTTTATTTATTTATTAACAGCTGTATTGTCAAATAGTGGATGCCCAGGTAGACTACCCAGCGAATTGGGATAAGAACCTGGCTCTTGCCGCAGAACGTCTTCTCCAATCAGGGGGCAGAGGTTACGGTCTGGATTCCCTCCTAAGTCGCAGCATCCGCCACTTCAGCCGTTACCTTCAGAGAGAACCCACCGATCCCCAGAGCAAAGCCATCCGCTCCGTCATCTCACACCTCATGAAAGAGCGGGACAAAGTCAGAGACAGGCGGAAGGGTTGACACAGGAAGAGACAGAAACTCGAGAGAGAGCCTTGAAAACACTGAAAACCCCTACGACACATAAGTGTAGATAGCACAAGAAGGTAAGAGGGAGGGTTATAAATATAAAGAGAAAAGAGAAAATACATAGACCACTCATTAATGTGTATTTTACCAACACTAAGATGCATCTCGCAGCAAAAATGTCAGAGTTTTATACTAAGATCTTTTATATTGTTGGGTATGAGCTACTCATCCATAACCGCATCATTGTAACATTCATTAGTTTAATTTCATTAATAATATTTATAGGTCAGTTTTACAAAAATCAGGGATTAGGGAATATTTCATTTGTTATTGTTAACCAATATCTGTCCTACATGAGGAGAATTTCCTCAGTGAATGTAAGGGACTCAAACTTCTGAACAGAATCTGAAGTGGAACTCTAATAGAATTTGCTATATTTGTGTGTGTGTGTCTCTCTTTTGTAATAAAATTTCACACTTTCAATATGTTAATATCCATTGAGTTTATGATCAAAGGTGTGCTGAACCTCATCCCACCTCTATCAATCTTTCCCTCTCTTCTCTTTTTGAATAATTACTCTTTGCCCCCTGCTGTCAGGCATGTCTCTCTCTCGCTTTAGGATCACAAAGGTTTGAGATTGACATTGGGGGG
>JAOTRC010000017.1:14319457-14331512 GCA_027497675.1 Cyprinella lutrensis | reverse complement strand
TTACCTTTAACGTCAGTTAGGTGACGAGTTGGGTTTAGGGTTAGGTTTAGGTCTGGGGTAGAGTTAGGATCCCATAATGTCATCTACCGACGTTTAAGGGGGGCCCTAAAAAGTCATATATTGACGAATGGTCAAAAGACCTCCCAAAACGTCAATTATATGACGAATTGGGGTGAGACTGTGCTGTTTTAACTTATTAGTGAGGTTGAATTAGATCATAGAAGGTCAGCAGCAAACACATTGGTTTATAAAGTAAGATCAAATACGTAAAGTATTTTGTCTCTGCATGCACATACTCTCGATTTTATCTTAACAAGAGCTGTCAGTCAATATTTGGGAAAACAAAGTAACTTGGGTTGCTTATTTAAAAAATAACTCTGATATTTATATGTAAATTTAAAAGTTATGCATTACTTAACTAATTATTTAAAAAATTAAATTTCCGTTACCCCAACAATGCTAAAGACTAAAGCAAACATGCCTATGAAAAATTTGCGTCTAAATAAACATATTGGCTCACCTGAACATCCACAAAAGCTTCTCTATCTACTATGAGATGTCTTTACTGTGGCAGTCAGCAACAGAGGAGCCAATGTCATTTCTGACGTCCATCTTTCTGCAGTCTTCACCGTAGCCTCGTAAAAACAGCACCAGGACTGACGATATACGACATCCCATAATACCCTTGTCATGCATCGATAGGTTGTGTAAGACGGGTAAAATCGTTATGATTAACTACTTATTTCTTCAAGTTATTTATGCATGCCCATTACAGGAAAACATGCCTAGAGAGACACATTGATCCCATCCTTCCGGAGTAAAAATGTCTTTATTGTATTTCAGCTAAGCAGCTCCTTTATCTTGCTTACAGTATCGACATCAAAGAGGGTTTGTTTACAGACTAGAGCCCGTCCACATTGATGACTTTGATGGGACATGGAGCGGTGAGGGCTTTCTTGTGATCTGCATGCGTGTCCTGGCCCTGCTATTGGAATATATTTATTTTTTCTTGAAAGAAAATAAAGAATTTGAATAAATAAATGAAACGTATAACATAAAACCTCAGTTAACTCACCAGACATTTTTAGAGGAAACCAAAAGTTAATAAATCTGAAAATTAATTAAAAAAAAATTGTAATTTTGTCAAATATATTATATTTCTTAAGGATATATGGTAACGGAATGGCTTTTTATCCATTATTTTTATTGTTAGATTGTAAAGTGAACCAATGTGTTTTGTTGCAGACGGAGCTGCTTGGGCCCAAACTGTCGTACAGTAGGCTTTGTATTTTACCTTAGTGTAACTAATAATCAGTTTACATTGTATTTTGAAGGTTATTATAAAAAGAGAATGGAAATGCTAAGTGTTTTCTACAGTGTGATTAACTGTTTTCAGTTAACTAAGAGCCAGAGCTCTGTACAGCTCAATGAAAATTAAATTTCTGTTTATTGACGCAATTGAGGAGGTCTATAATAACCCTAGAGAACAGTATTTGTTAGAAAAACATGGGTACATTTTAATAGCTGAGGGCTGATAGGGCGATACTAACCTGTATAAATATTATGTGTTAAAGGTTGCAGTCCAAGTTTGCTGTCTGCAGTATATACTCGCCAAAGTCAATTTTATTTGCATTTTTTTATTTGTGAGTGTTCATTTTAGACCCTGGATTGGACAGAAAGAGGGGTAGAGAATGAACACGCTGTGGCTATACCACTCCCACAAAATAGAATCAAAATCAGTCTTTGCTTTGCCAAACAAGAGGACTTATTTACATTCGTGTGGGTTTGCGCTTCCTACTTACAGATGGAATGACTAGGATCTGCATGTCTAAAAAAGCTTTCATACTGCAATCAGCCACTCGACACGCTCTGCCAAACAAAGCCATCAATATACACTCATTTCACCTGGTTAGTGCAGAATACTTTGACACGCACTTTACGTGAACACCATTTTATCACTCTGCTCTTTCATGTGGATATCTCACCATGTGGCTAACTGGACTTATTTCTCGACAATTCTCGACTCATAGCAGGAGAAAACGGCTAATAGGATCTCCGGGATGATTTACGGCACATCCGAAATGTTGTGTGATAAAGGGAGTGTAATATCGCTGGTGATCCATCTTCAGATTTGTGATGTAGTGGTGCAACATTTAGGGGGGTTCATAACTGTAATAGATAATACAGTATCATGGCATGATTTCACTGGAACAGATTAAATCGTACTGTATCTTAGTGAGACTTTGAGGGAATCTCAAACCAAATACGATTCACATCAATCGGCTTTATATTTTGCTGATGACAGATTCTGGATAACAGGAATTGCAGCGTCAAAATTGGAGTTTTGCATTGGCTGACATCATTCTTATTCAAATATCCTTTATCTTTTTAGGTTATCGATTTTTTGTCCACGTTGGCCCAAAACTTAAACTTGATCCAGAAAAAGACCATATAGGCAAACTTTACTGAAAATATCAGAAATAGAGAGGATCTGGGAGTCGACATCACTAGAGCAGTTCTTCCACAAAACTTTATTGTCAGTATGACATACTACAACTATCTGCTCTGCTACATAAAGCAGCCACTAACTGAGATTGATGTAGATGAGTCCTTAGAGCTGGTCAGATTCTCCCACTTCTATTTGGGAATTCAGTATGCACTCTGAATTTCTTAAACAGCGGGTGATGTTAATGATATTACATCAGTCAAATGAATGGTGTTAAATGTAGGGATATGATATATGGCAATGGATATATGACCTGTGGTGATACCAATTTCTAGGAACATTGTGGCTGATACCAATATAATAGTGATTCAAACATAAAAAAATTCATGTAGAACATGTTTTTGAAAAGAGTCTCTTAAGCTCATCAAAGCTGCATTCATTTATTTACATGTGTCACATGATAATTCATAAATCATTATAATGTACAGATTTAATGCTCAATAAACATTTCTTATCATCAATGTTGAAAACAGTTGCTGCTTAACATTTTTAAGGAAATTGTGATATGGTCATAATCTGGCCTTGCACTTCTGGTTGGTCACTACCAGGTCACCCACTCACAACATGGACTTCACTACACTACAATCCCCATCATTCTTTGCAGTGACGACACACTCAGCTGATTCCACTTATCACGCTCACACCTGAGAACTATCTCACACTCTTTATAAGCCCTTGACTTTCTCTCCTTAGGGCTAAATATTGCATTATTTTTAGCACTCCCGTAGTGTTAGCTTCTCTACAGAGCTCACCCAGTGATTTTAGTCCTTCCTTGTCCTTTGTGTTTTTCGATTCTTGCCCATGTTTCCAGGATTCACCCTTAGTCTAGCCATTTCGACTCTATACCTCTTTTGGTTTATTGCTGTTTACCTGGATTATCTCTCTTTGCCTTGCCCCCTGTTGGATATTGTTCACTGATTGTCTACCCACGTTTGCATGAGGCAAGCCAAGGCACAGTTGATTGTCATGGGTCAAGGCAAGGCACAGTTGATGGTCATGAGGCAAGCCAAGGCACAGTTGATGGTTATAAGGCAAGCCAAGGCACAGTTGATGGTCATGAGGCAAGCCAAGGCACAGTTTATCGTCATGAGTCAAGCCAAGGCACAGTTGACGGTCATGAGTCAAGCCATGGCACAGTTGATTGTCATGGGTCAAGGCAAGGCACAGTTGATGGTCATGAGGCAAGCCAAGGCACAGTTGATGGTCATGAGGCAAGCCAAGGCACAGTTGATCTTCATGAGTCAAGCCAAGGCACAGTTGATTGTCATGAGTCAAGCCCAGTCTCGGTTAATCATCACAAGGCAAGTCATCTCTCAACTCATCATCACAAGTCTCTTCACATCTCAGCGGATTCTCCAGAGTCTCATCATGTCACAACTGACCAGCCAGAGTCTTCTCACATCCTGTCTGCCACACCCGGATTTTCAAGGTCAGTGCATCAATGTCCAAATTGTAGTCTCTTTTTCCTATTTGTAGTGGAGATGAGTGGTACCTGGTGGGGTCTTCTGCTATTGTAGCTCATCCGCCTCAAGGTTGTGCATGTTGTGGCTTCACAAATACTTTGCTGCATACATCGGTTGTAACGAGTGGTTATTTCAGACAAAGTTGCTCTTCTATCAGCTTAAATAAGTCGGCCTATTGTCCTCTGACCTCTAGCATCACTAAAGCATTTTCGCCCACAGGATTGCCGCATACTCAATGTCTGAAATACTCAGACCGGCCCACCTGGCCTGTTGATTACATAATTGCTTTAATGAAAAGTTGAACAGGTGTTCCTAATAATCGTTTAAATGAGTGTGTATATGTTTATGTATCGTTGTATGTGTGTGTGTGTGTGTGTGTATATATATTTATATATATTAATGCACATTTATCTTTACTAACAATTATTGGCGTAGACATGCTGTAATTCTGCCTTGTTCCTCAGTATGTGAAAAACCAAGATCCAGCTGAGATGAGTTTGAATGCATTCTATTGATTCACCACGTCAAAAGGTCAAAACAAGAAGTCCAATGTCTTTTCACATGGTGAGAGAGCTGAGAAACCCCGCTGTGAGATTTGGCTCTGTGTTTGTGGCATTGTGTACGCAAGACCAAACAAGCCCTTACAAATGTCATCTCTCCTTTATTCCCTAAAAAAAGACCCAATGCACCCGCACAAGAGGGTCACCAGGGAAAGCCACACACATTTTGTAATTTATAAAAGAAATTTATTATGACAAAACTTCATCTCTAGCCATTCACACATATTAATCACCTTATAATGCACATCCACAAACCCACACTGGATTTTTCTTTTTCACAAATTCGCAAGTATTGGTATTTTATTACAATGTTGCTTCTCGCACGTAACATCTAGATCAGGGGTGCCTAATCTGGAGATCTACCAACCCGCATACAGTAGTTCAGATATGACCTTTGACGGCTGAATATGTAAACACATATCAATCCTTCATTAGGATAAAGTGCATAACCATTAATTGTAGGGAAAACACACATTGCCCATGTGGATATATTTAAAGTTAAACAAATGGTGAAATGTTAAAGCTGCATAAATACTGCTAAAATGCATATAATAAGCAATCATTTACATACATACAATAGGTAATAATGGTACAAAATGCATGCATTATGGAGGCAAGAGTCAACATCTTGACTGAGGTATTGTCCTTCAGAATAAATAAATAAATAAATAAATAAATTTAATCGTGGACAGGGGTTCCATGTGAAACCTAATAGAGTCAACCATTCAACCATTAACTTGAATGAATGTTTTAGTTTAGTTTAACATAAATGGTTTTCATTTCAATTGAATTATTCTAATAATCCAACAGTAGGAATTGAGGGCGAACCAAACAGATGAATCTTCCAGGTGATTCATTCAAACATAGGGTTTTGTACCAAGCTCTCAAGTTCCCATTAAGCATACTGCCATCTTTAAGCTCAGATTATAAAAACGAAAAAGCAATGCATTTTCCTGTTTGATGTTTTAACCAATTTATGTGTTTGGTATTACCAACCCGATCTCACGAGAATTCGTACAAATTTTACGAGGTGGCTAATTCGTAACAATTCGTACGACCTCACTCGTACGAATTAGTATGTTTTTGCTAAATCGTACTTAGGAATTGGCCAATTCGTATGAATTCATACAAATGACCTACTCCTTACCCCGCCCCTAAACCTATCATGTGGGTTTGGACAAATCGTACGAATTCGTACGAGTAAGGTCATATAAATTAGTACGAATTAGCCACTTTTTAATCACTACAACTTATTAGCCACTTTTAATCACTACGAATTCGTACGAATTGGTCGTGAGATAGCGTAGGTAGCCTATTACATACCTCCTGTAATTTTAAACAAATCAGACCATTGCACACTGAGATCCATGTGTTCACACTTTCTGGCGTCCATTTTGAAAGCTGTCTGAAAACTTTCACCAGAAGAGGAGCCCTCAAATGTGCTTTTTTAAAATATGTTTAAGCCTTTATTTTGGGTAAGTACATCTACTTATTGCAAAATCTAGAGATTAATGTTTAGACTTTTACATATTTGGGAACCTGGAACCTGGTTTTAACCTTTTAACCTGGTTTTAGCAATATAGCGCAGATGCTACAGAACATAGCCAGCTTACTAGCTGTATAAGATTGTGTGCTACACTAATATATTTCTTTACAAGCATTAATAGCTTACTTTTATATCCCCAACATTATAATTGTACATTTTATTGATAGTCTGTGGTTTTAAACAGCTATAATTTGTAAAGAATTAATATTAGGTATTGTTAGATGAGCTAAAAGGGTGCACTAAAATGAAATCACACAACTTCAGTGTGACCTCAATTAGCATCATTTCATATTGTCAATAATCGTTGTTCATATTCAAATTGGTATAAACTTAATACATGACCTGGATTATTTATTTAGCTACATATTTTCTTTTAAATTTCCTGTAATATGTATTAAATAACAAAAGTTTTTGCTTCAATTAAGCAGTAAAAAAAGTTTCAACTCAATTTAAGTGATTAATTAATCGCATTTGAACCAAAAACTATGATACAATGTCAGAAGAAATTGTTTAAATAAAGTGAACATCAAAAAGTATCAAATTGATCAAATTATTTATCAAATTGAAATGTTCTAACAGAACAAATTAAAGGATGAAAAATTTAAGGGGGGGTGTAAAACTAGCATTTCAATTACATTATGGCAATTGTTTTTTATCTTTGACGCAGGTTAATGAAACTAATTAGTCTTCGCTGCGCAGAAGCTTCTGGCACCCCAGATAATTGCTATTCGCTGAGATAGCAAAAGTCAATTTTGCCTCACACAGCGTCTGGGAAAATAAACATTGAAGCTTATCACTTCTGAAGCCACTACATGAGATGTTTTACATCAGCTCGCCACACTCTTTCAGTCTAGGTGGCTCCAACGAATCCTGTAACCTTAAAGAATGCACTTGGCAGGGATACTTGCAAGTTCACAAACAGCAACCAAAGATATGGTTTTAAAAGAGAGTCTGATTAAGCAAATAATGGTGGACTGTCTCACTCTATATATTTTTCTCAGGCAACAAGGACTTTACCCTTACATTGCAAGTACATTGTATCCATTGCACTTTCAAGTAACAGCACTCAAGCTACTTTTACCTTTAGAGTTTAAACAACAGATTAACTTAAAATTCATTTATCTTCAGTAAAATAACCCTTATAATCTAATGGTTCCAAAGTTAAAGGATAATGAAGAGGATACTTAAGGATAAGTAGTTCAAGTATATTTTAAGTATACTGCAGTATGTATTATACAGTACTATGAGTGTACAATACTTGTAAGTTTACTATTTCAATATTACTTTCTGGACAAAAATAACATTTGTGTGTGTAAAAAGTACATTAAGTAAGTGGAGTCAACTATATTACAACTGCATTTTTCGTTTGTTCTGGAGATATTCTACAAGTGATCCTAAAGGTATATTGATTGTTTACCATCAAATATTTGTAGCACATTTTTTAGTTTATGAAAGTAGACTTTTAAAGTACTCTCACTAGTTTAGTAGTTTTATACTGCAAGTTTCCATTAGTAATCATTTCCATTAAAATATTTATCTGCTGAGAATTTCTAACAATAAAAAAGAAAGAATGTAAAATATATGTTGAGAACACATTCTCTGCAAAATTAAATGAATGATAAAATAGCTGTTTAACTTACTAATCCTACAAACTATTGGCAAATTTTAAATCAACTTTGTGAAAAAGCTTTGGAAATCAGATTTGAAAAGCTTCACAGCCTGATGGATATAGGAATGAAAAGCTTGGCTCTAAATGGCCACTGCTGTTCAGGATTTAGATTGTTAACATATTGATCTAAAAGTGCCTCACCTTGCTTTGCCTGTTTTTTAATGGCATCCATCGATAGTGTGACCTTCATGTATACAAATGGCTCAGGTTCGGAGAGGGGAGAGAATGGATTATGTCCATATGGATTATATTTAGATGTCAATCAAGGCGCCAAAACTCAAGCTAAGACTCTTCGATCCACATCTGAAATAATAACACACTAGCCTATATAAAACGAGTGGGCCAGAAAAACTGAAATGAAATAAGGTGGAGAAAACACAGCAGAAGATATTCAATCAGTTTCGTTTGATATAAAGTTAATCTCCACATTGGATTTCTACATTAGTGTCTATGGAAGTTTCTTACAGTTTGAATGAGTTAAGAGTTTTGTTTGTTTTGTTTTTTTGCATTGCAATGCAGGCCTTAATATTATATAAGGAAGCGGACTGTTTCAAACAAATGCCTTAACTGCACACTATGAAAAATGAGTGCAGGTCGAAAGATGTCAGTAAGATTTAGTGTGTACATTTTTGGAGAGTGCCGCATCCGGTTCGGAACCAGGAAGAGGAGCGAGTCAGGAGTTGCTGGTGAGCTGCAAAGCTGCAAGTAGGTCAGGACTGTTCTCTCACCATATGTTAAGAGATGTGCAGAGAAACAGAAAGAGAGGGATAGTCAGACCGAGAAAGACAGAGGGATGGAGGAGAAGAAAGAAAGACTGCATAAGACAGACAGTGTGAGAGGTAGAGGAAGAACTTTGAAGTAAATGATGGCAGGGAATCAATCTGTAAATGCACCAGCTGGCATTGCAGCCCAGCCAAACTCCTGCCGCGAAGCTCCACCACAAATTTTTGGCCCACCTGCAAAATGCTTTTCACTCATAAAAGAAGAAGAAAAAAAATATGTTTTTGCTTGCTCAATGTACTTAACTAAAAGGAGCTACTGAAACTCCTTAAAATGCAGTCAGATCTTGCATCCATTTAGGCTAAATGTGTAAAAAAATACTGTATTAATATTAAATTAACAGTATATTTATTATTAAATGAATATATAAATTCAACAATAAATCACTCATTTTAGAATTTTTTATTACAATATTAGCATCAATTATTTTATAAGAAATATCTTCATAAGTTAATTTATTTTAATATGATATAATATAAAAATACATTAATAAATCCGTTTTGCTCAATTAGTTTTTTTTTTTCATTCTCCAGTACAAATATCTCAGCTTATGTAGCACCTATGTACACCAAACTTTCCAGGTATACACTTAGCAGTATTCTGAAGATGTCAGATTAGAGGGATTTGTTAATAAATCATTCCTGGCCTGATTTATGTGACATTTTAGTCAAACAAATTTGTCGAAAATCCTTTTTTTTTTTAAGGCTATGGACAGTATTTGATTTCCTATGAAAGCATATATCCTGAAATCCCTCTGAACTTTTTTTTTCTTCTTGTGTGTAAACATTTGCACTTGGCTTTATCATATATTCAGATCTATCAACCGAAAATGTAAGCAACATCGCAAATATTTAATGTGCTAATGCATAATTAGCTTAATTAAAGGGATACTCCACTTTTTTTGGAAATAGGCTCATTTTACAACTCCCCCAGAGTTAAACAGTTGAGTTTTACCGTTTTCGAATCTATTCAGTCGATTTTCAGGTATTTAGAAGAATATCAGTAACCAGACAGTTTCTGGTCTCATTGACTTCCATAGTATATTTTTTTCAAATCAATGAGACCAGTTGTAAAATAAGCCTATTTCCAAAAAAACGTGGAGTATCCCTTTAAAGTTTTAAGCATTTCAGAAAACGAATGCAGTCCCCATGCATATGGTTTGCAATCAGTGACACCTCAGAATAGGGAAGCAACTTTACAGCCATAACAACCAGGCAATCGATAACACATTAACCAATGTCATCATCATCTGCCCTGCAACAAACCTGCCAGATCCATACTTCCAATGCAAACACGCCCGGCGCTGCTCGTAACGGCTGTGCTAGTATTTACTCAAGTGTCCAGTCCAGTGGTGCACAGTCTAGTTTTAAGATATTAAGCATGTAAAAGTGCAAGACTTTGCGTCGAACATCTTTTCTGGTGTCTTGATGCTGAAGTTTCAGTTGAGCTGTGACTCATTCTCACTTCGAGCAGACTGACTTTCTATCTCTCGTTTTCATGAGTGGGTGTATTGTTTGTTAAGCATACGCTCTGTGAATTCCTCCTCTAAAGGCCATCTCTTCATAAATGCATGTTTCACCCAGAGAATATTTGTCGAATGCATTATGACTTGTGCATCGCCCCGGGCTTATTCGCTGCGTTTAAAATTGAAGTTGGATAGGTTAAGAGAAGATGGACCACTTCCCCCTCTTCACCGGTGTTACTGTATTAATGCAGACAGAGATAGGAGGGAGACCACAGCGTGTTAGAGACAACCCAACTACTTTTAACTCTTAGATCATCAAGTATATTCATAGCGCTCACTTGTGTTGCCATGTCAAGAGGGTTTGATTTTGAGTCCATAAGAAATCCAAGTTGGTTTCTGGTTTTATTGGGATTGATTCATCACCAGTGTGTGTTTTTCAAAAGAATAAAGATTGTCTTTCATCAAAATGCAATCGTTTGCCCCGCCTTTGAATTAACGTCGCCATCCAATCAGTTTTGTCTCATTTATAAATAAGTCGTATTACAACACGGTGATCTTTGCAGTCGTTCCTTGCAGTGAGCTTTGACTTTCAATTTCAATCGTACGTCCAAGTGTCAGCCGTCAAAAGAAAAGGCACCTCAGATGTTAAGCGGCAGCCAAAAAAGCGTTATCGCTCCTGAATCAGATCCCTGTAAGTGGGTGGCAGTGGCACATTACCAGCTGTGTGACGGCAGAAAACCTTGATTCGTTTAAAGCGAGTCTGAGCCTTAACTTATTATTTAGTCCGTTCAAAGAGTCTGTCTCTCTCTGTCTTACTCTTTGAGCTTGTTCTTCGCTGCTTTAACCGTCTAAAAATAACTCGTAGGCCTAGCAATTACTGGAAACGGGTGCAGAGTGGTGCATCTACGAGTGCAACTGTCTTTAGCTTAAATGATACTTTAACCGAAATGCATCAGTGCAGTGGAAATAAGAGATTTTCTCTGTGCATGCTGCGCTCATAAATGGAACTTTTTTTGTGCATGAATCGTTGCATATGGTGTATCTATATATGCATTTCATCCTGAGGCAGGGGTGTGTGATTTACATGGGAAAGGTGTGCTGTTCTCACACTGATTCAGCGTTTTAATTCCAATCAAGTTTCAATGTATACATGGTGAATCAGTGCAACAGCAGCACACCTGCGAAACTAATCTGTTTTCTTTATATGTTCATTTCATGTTGTATAATCTCAAATCAATCAATCTGGTTTGCATTTCACTTCAAATGCTTGGTTATTCAACCCAAATTTGGGTCAATTATGGACAAACCCAAATGTTGGTTTAAAAATGTAGTTAAAAATGTACAGTTGAAAGCGAAAGTTGAAGTCGGGTTCAAATTTTAAATGACATTTTTAACCCAACGTTTGGGTTTGTCCATATTTGACCCAATTTTGGGTTAAAACAACCCAGCATTGTTGACCACACTCTAAAAAAATGCTGGGTTGATTTAACCCAACTTTGGGTCAAATATGGACAAACCCAAACGTTGGGTTAAAATGTAATAAAAAAATTAACCCAATGGCTGGGTTTGTCCATATTTCACCCAAAGTTGGGCTAAAACAACCCAACAATTTTTGGAGTGCAGAGAAAACAGCAACACTCTAAACAATGCTGGGTTGTTTGAACCCAAATGTGGTTAAAATATGGACAAACCCAAATGTTGGGTTAAAAATGTCATTTCAAATTGTAACCCAACTTCAACTTTCATTTTCAACTGTACATTTGAAATCACATTTTTAACCCAACATTTGAGTTTGTCCACATTTTACCCAATTTTGGGTTAAAACAACCCAGCATTGTATAGAAGACCAGAGAAAACAACAACAACACTCTAAACAATGCTGGGTTGTTTGAACCCAAATGTGGGTAAAATATGGACAAACCCAAATGTTGGGTTAAAAAATGTCATTTCAAATGGTAACCCAACTTCAACTTTCACTTGCAACTGTACATTTTTAATTGCATTTTAACCAAACATTTTGGTTTGTCCATATTTGACCCAAATTTGGGTTAAAACAACCCAGCATT
>JAOTRC010000017.1:14121008-14131501 GCA_027497675.1 Cyprinella lutrensis | reverse complement strand
AGGAATCTCCATTGTTATGCTGTATAATCTGACAGGGAGTAGAAATTTGGCACAAAACCAATGCTGAACCCTGATAGGACAATCCAACACATCCAGGGGACATCCAAAATGGCATGCTGTCTGAGTTTTGCAATATTGTAGAACTGCTTATAGCTGAATTTGAATTGCATCGATTCTGTTATTGTCCACCTTATTACTGTGACGCTATACTTTGAAACAGTCTGTATTTTATAAAGTGGCACAAAACTAAAGATGAGTTGACTGGTCTCTACATTTCATGAGGAATGACTTTGAGATGGCTTAAAAAAGTACTTTTTATATAGAATGAATATGCATACTTAGTCAGATGGAAGTAGGCATAGGTGCTCCGACATCCAAATATACTTGCTTCCTAGTAGAGGAGAAGCAGTAGGTAAAAATAAGTAGTGTGTTCGAATTCACAGTATTCGTAAAAGTGAGCTCTGAGCACATGAATGACCAAGTGAAATCGTATTCACAAGCCGGAAACTCAAAATTAATGCAGACAGGCTTTGTTTTGTTTTTTGTTTTTTCAGAAATATCCTTGATTCAAATTAAAGATTTGGGATAGAAAATAATATTACCATATTTTCAATGTTTAGGCTAAACTGGGGTATTGGCAAATTACATGCAAGCCTTTGTTTTCCACTGTGTGAAACTACAAATATTTGCATTATCGTGTCTGAGCTCTATCCTGTGTATCATGTCTGGTTTTTGTGTAAGCCAACACAATATTATTATTCATCAGAGGAATACATGTAAACAGCTGCAGGAGTGTTTGAGTGAGTGTAGGCTGATTTATGAAGCCTTGTTTTGCGTCGTCTTCATGAAATCGAGACAGTCGAGTGATACAGATGTGGAGGAAGTTTCTGCTTCCCTTATGTGTGTTCTGGCCTGGATATATACTCATCTTCTGCTTGATAATAATACTGTCTTTATGAGTAACGACTCTGTCTGCTGAGCCTGACGGAGACCTGAGGGAGGACCTGCGGGGATGGACTCAAACACACTGCTGCTGTCACACACGAGTGCGCTTATGCACATAGTCACACCCCACACACACTTGCAGCACACACACTGTTTGTTACTGCCTCATCTCTCTCTATTACACACACACTCACACATTTTGTGTCGCCCTACTAAAATCTGTCAGCGAGTGGGCATGGGGTTCACATCCTTCACACGTGCCAAAGAGAGAGTGGCTAAATTTGGAGATTCGCCCTCCTGTCGTCTGACTTTTCAGAAGTCGTTTAGGCAAAGTTATTAATGGGATAGCAAAAACATACATTCTCCTTTTCTCTCCACCTGAAGGGTAAACAACAAACAAAATATATGAAGTTCTTTCTGCCGAGAAAGTTAAAATATGTTTAAAATATTTAATTCAAACTGGCAGGGAAGACACAAATTTACTAATTTTGTTTTTGTTTTTTGTTTTTTGTTTTTAACCGAAAGCTGGTTTGCTGGTTTTAAGTGGTCTGTTGCCTGGTTTTTCAGAGTTTTTAGGACTTTTCTCTAAACACAGGCTTGTCCAGTTTGGGAAACCAGTCCAGCAAACCAGTTTGAATGGCTAAAGCAATAAATGCATTTATTATTATAACTTTGAAGCAAAATCACCTAAATCCAGGCATGTGATAGACAATCTTGAACCAGCTCCTGCAAACCAACGTGGAACAGATAAAGCGTTTTTTTTTTTTATTATTATTTGTTGTTTCCATAACATATGTCAAATCAGTAATAAAATCTGACATCAACTGCCATAATAAATAAAAAATTGACCAAAAAATTGCATATTTTAAGATATGTTAGTGCAAGTTGCTTTTAGTTAAAACAGGTCAAACATGCATTTTAGAACTAGTTAGGCCTGGTTTAGGGCTAGACTTTCATTTTTATAAACATGCCACTTTACCAAATCTCTTTCTTTTTTTTTTTTCTTTTAAAATCCACTTAGTCTAAAACTCTCAAGGTGATGATGCTTCTTTCATACAAAACGTGCCCCCACTTTCCACCTGAAGGGTAAACAAACAAAAAATATGTGCTGAAAATCCCTTAATAAATTTAATTCAAACCAGCTGTAATTCAGTGAAGACGTATTTTGCCAATTTTGTGTTAGATTAAAGAATGATTGTTTTGGGAGATATGTTGCTGTGTGTATATAGACAGTGGCACTATTAGTGGGAGTGTGCTGTCAGATTATTCCAGCATGGGAATTGATTATTAGCTTTGACAAGGAGAACTACGTCCCAGTTATGTCAGGCCCAACAAGACTCTTAATAAAGAACATCCCTTTTAACATGTCAAATGCGGGGCTTATTCACCACATACACACATATGGGGCCATTCACACACAGCTTTAGACCCATTTTTGCTGGGTCAGAAGAGCAGAAAAACACTCATAAATGTTACATCTTTTGCTAATATTGTGCAAGAGTCTACTGCCATTTCCACTTTTTTTAATCCGTTCTGTTCTCTTCAAGCTGATTTCTGTTCGTTTTTCCCATTTCCACTTCTCTCTGTTGTATACAGACACTCACTCTCACATGCACACACACGCATTCACTCTTTCTCTCTTTCCGTAAGCACCACTGATGTAGAATAAGCCCTTCTGTTTTGCTGGGGGCCGTTAATGCAGAGCATGACAAGTTGTCACGGTGCATTTGATAGAAGCCCTGCGAAACATACACGTATAAGATACACGTTAAGAGTTGAAAATGACTTCATAAGCTCATCAACACCCACTTGTATATAAACAACAACAATGTATATGATTATGAATGTTTGATCTTTCAGACACGTGGAAAAAAATTGTACAGCTTCATACACAAACCCAATCAGAAGTGGTGGCCCGCGACACTATTAAACCAGCAAGTACATTGTGGGATGCAAGCTTTTTAATTACCATTATGTGTAACTTCATAATTACGACTACACCACTCTCATAATGTTTATGCATTTGCATATTCTGTCTGTTTGTTTAGTCGCAATTAAACTTTGCCCCAGTTCTGAAGATTAATTGCATATTTATGGTGTCATTCGCTTCTCACCTTAACAACATTTTTTTTAACGGAGCATTTAGTGCTCATCTGAGGCAAGGGGAGGTATTGTGACTGCTGGGCGTCTGATGGAAGTCTGAAATAATGAACATCAGTGGCAGCCTGCAAGGACGCTGTCAGAATCCATGAGCACACAGTCCTCTGAACACCTGGAAAGAAGAACTCAGAAACAGCTCTACCTGTGAGTCAGGTGCCCGCAGAGAGGACGGGTCAGGATTAGAGCAACTCTGCACCAATAAACACGGACTTTCATTTTTCCTCTTGCTTGCTCTTTCTATATATGTCTCTCTCTGTCTCTTATGGAAGCTGTTTCTGCCTCAGAGTTAATAAGTAATATAGAAAAATACACTAACTGTGAATTTAAATCTCACAATTGTGATTAATTCGTGAAATTTCCTCACTACTATGTAAATAGGGATGCTAACAATTAAGGAACAAACGATTAATTGTCGATAGTATATTTAATCGCTAAAACTTAGTGATCGTCGATTAAGCAGGGTCATGAGTTATGTTTGGGATCATTTTACAACTTCATCATGGCTATAGGGAACCGCGACTTCAGATTCCAGACTTGGAAAAACAGGTGGCTGGTAACAGCGAGAGGCCCGTGGATGACACTGGTAATGAGTTGTGTGCGTACTCTACCATAGTAAGTTGTTGGCTCTGGGATGAAGGATTCTTGGACCCCAAACATCACAACACTCTTTCCAAATCTTGGTTGGCGCGCTCGGTTTGACCATTGCTCTGGTGGATGATTACCCCAAGACAGACTGTAGCTCCTAGTAATCTACAAAACTCCTGCCAAAATTTGGGCATGAATTGGCGACCCCCATCTACTACAGTTGCTGCTGTCTCCTTGGCAGAGGGTAATTTGGGCAAGGGAATGAAATGTGCTGCCTTCGAGAACTGGTCCACTATCGTTAAATCAACTGTCATGTCATTACAGGGCGGGAGGGTGGTGACAACATCTAGGGCTATGTCGGACCAGGATCTCAAAGGGACAGACAGCAGTTGGAGTAACCCATCAGGAGGATGGTTAGACATCTAACCAGTGGCACAAATCGAACAAGCCAACACAAAACTGTGAATGTCGCAAGCCATTTATGGCCACTAGAATCATTGCTTGACTAAACAGCGGGTGCGGTTTAATCCTGGATGACAAGCCAGGATGGAGCAATGACCCCTTCGAATAATCAAAGGCCATCTTGACCTTTGTTTCGATCTCCCATGTAAGTGTATAGATAACTGTTTTCTTGGGTAAAATACACTCTGGAGTAACAGGGCGTTCAGATGGATCAAAATTACGAGATTAGGAATCAGACTTGATGTATATGGATCCCATCGAGCCTGCCTGGACTTAGTCTTTTAACATATCTAATATATTCAAGGTTCTTGTGGTCGGTCCAAACGATTGAAGGTACCCCAGAACCCTCTAACCAATGACGCCACTCCTCTAATGCCAACTTGACCGCCAACAACCAATGGCGGTAGGCAGGTGATAGAAGATGGGATAAAAACGTGCAAGGATGCATCTTGTAATCTGCAGTAGACAGATGCCAAGAACGATACGAACGAAATAATAGGCATTACGTAAATCCAATTTTGTGAAGACATGCCAGCTACCACTCATAGGCTGAAGACATCAATGGCAAAGGATATGTATTTTTTACTGTTATGTTACCAACCTCTACCACAAAATGACTTGATGAATCAGGGGGCGACTAGAATGGGAGCCGAAACAAAGCGGCACTTGAATCTGACGAACACATTCTCAGCTGTGTCCTACCACCTGAACATCACTCTGGGAGAAGTCAAGGCAATCAGAGGGGCTAGTTGACTGAAATTGCGTATGAAACACAGATAAAAGTTGTCGAACCCCAGGAACCTCTGTAGGGCCTTATGGGAATCTGGCCAATCTATCACAGACTTAACTCTGTCAGGATCCATGCACACTCCTTCAGACGAGACAATGTAGCCTAGGAAAGGAACAGACTGTGCATGAAACGCGCATTTCTTCGCCTTGACAAAAAGCCCATTCTTTAGCAACCTCTGAAGCACTCGTCTAAAATGTTGAAAGTGTTCCTGGAGAGACGACGAAAAAATCAATATGGCATCCAGGTAAACATAAATTGATCTACCAGGTCTACACGTCATTGACGAATGCCTGGAAAACCACTGGGGAGTTGGACAACCCGAACGGCATTACCAAATATTCAGAGTACCTCCTGGGGGTATTAAAAGCAGTTTTCCATCCATCCCCCTCCCTGATACAAACCAAATAATAGGCATTACGTAAATTCAATTTTGTGAAGACAGATGATCCCTGCTACCACTCGAAGGCTGAAGACATCAGCGGCAAAGGATAAGTATTTTTTACTGTAATGTTCAACTCCTTGTAATCAATACACGGTTGCAGAGATCCATCCTTCTTACCTACAAAAAAGAATCCCGCCCCCACTGGAGAAGAGGACGGGTGGATGAATTTGGAAGCTAGAGAATCAGAAATATGTTTCTACATGGCCTCTCTTTTGGGAACAGAAAGTGAGTATAGTCTGCCCTTAGGCGGAGACTTACCTGGAAGGAAATCTATAGCACAGTCATAGGAAGAGAAGCAGCATGGGACTTACTGAACACCTCCTGCAGGTTGCGATACTCAGCGGGCACGTTAGATAAATTCACTGCTTCCCTCTGAAAAACAGAACTGGACACAGGCTCCAGGCTGAAACAGAATTTTGTCCCCAGTTATCCCTAGGACTATGCTGCTTCAGCCAGGAGTGACCGAGGACAATGGGTGCCATCAGTGAGTCCAGGAGGAGGAATGAAATCTGTTCAGTGTAATTGCCGGATGTGACGAGTGCCAAGGGGTGGATGCTGGTAGTTCTTGACCATTAATTGCTCTGACTGAAATGGTGTTCTTGAGTGTTGTAATGGGTGATCCGAGTGTCAGGGCCAAAGTTGACCAAAAAATTACTCTCAGCTCCTGAGTCCAGAAGGGCTTGCATGATATGGGACCGGGTTCCCCACAGCAGTCTAACCGAAAGGAGAATAGAGGATAAGGTCTTGTTCATGGAGATCCAAACAGACAGTAGCCTATCATTCGCGGCTGGACCTGATCTTTTACCGGGCAGGTGTTTAAGTAGTGACCCACCCTGCCACAATAAAAGGCAAAGGCCCCTGAATCTCCGGGACACTCTTTCCTCCCGGGAAAGCCAGGCTCTACCCACCTGCATGGTTTCGGGATCACAGACGGGGCTGACCGCCTCACTACTGTTGGACGCCTGCTACTCCAGTTGGTGTATGTCCACCCTCAGTGCTAATTCAACGAGTCAGTTGAATTTCCCAGGTAGGTCCAGCGTGAAGATGGGGAACCTGCAGTGGGCTGGGTGCAGTGGGAACAGCCAGGTGTTGGAGCCATTGGTTGAGCTCAGACATCTGTGCTACCACGGCTTGAACTGCACGTCTAGTGATGGCCAGATTCTCCTCTTGTCAATCCATTCTGGCAATGCTACCAAGACATTTTGGACAATTTCATGCTCCCAACTTTGTGGGAACAGTTTGGGTGGACCCTTCCTGTTCCAACATGACTGCGCTCCAGTGCACAAAGCAAGGTCCATAAAGATATGGATGAGCGGAATTTGGTGTGGAGGAACTTGACTGGCCTGCACAGAGTCCTGACCTCAACCCTCAAAAATGTGCTTCTAGAAGAATGGTCAAAAATTTCTATAAACACACTCCTAAACCTTGTGGAAAGCCTTCCCAGAAGAGTTGCTGTTATAGATACAACAAGTGGGGCAACTCCATATTAAACCGTACGGATTAGGAATGGGATGTCATTAAAATGAATGTGCATGTAAAGGCAGACTTCCCAAAACTTTGACAATCTCTGCATGTCAAGATAGCACCTTTATTGTATTTGTCACTTTTTATATACATTTTATAGTACAGATTACTTTTTATAAAGATGAACACAGAGTATCAACACTTTGAAAAGCTTTAGTGCACTCATTGCAGACTTACAGTAAGCTTGTCTTGGAAAAAGTTTAAACATTAAATTAAAAGACATTTATGTATTTATATGGTGGTCTGTTTGCTAAAAAAAATGCTTTGATGCACTTAAACAGAATGTACTGTAGATGATAACAAATGACATAATATATAAGCAAATTTAAATTAACATATTTCAAATAAAAAAACGATATACTGTACTTTTAGCATTTTCCGCTGAAAATTAGTTGGTAACTGCTCACAATTGTGAATTCACAAGTGCATGTATATATCTAACAAATGTGACCTTATGTCTCACATTTGTAACTTTATGTATCATAGTTTTTATGTCAGAATTATGAATTTATCAAATTTTTGTGACCCTTTATCTCAATTGTGACCTTATCACTCTTTATCTTGCAATCTTATATTTCACAATTGTGAGTATCTCACATTTGACACTTTCATAGTTGAAACTTTTATTCACATTTATACATTTGTCACATCTCACAAAGAATTATTTGGACCAAACACACTGATGATTAATCCCGAAGAATGAGAATGTTCCTGCCCATTCACAGCTGACTAGCAAATAACAAATTACCTATACCTATTCAACTAACCTAATGTACTGCCATTCAAAATGTCCCACCTACACATCCAGTTAAAATAGGAAACAAGTAAATTCAGAAAAGAAAACTGCACTTGTCAAACAAATTCACAGGGTTTTAAGTGGCTTAGCAGCAGGCATCGAAACAGTTGATTTTACATAGCATAATTTATGTGTTGAGAATTTTCTGAGCCTATAAATATTCACAGATTGTTTTGTGAATTTGTTGAGAGCTGTGGACAGTTTGTCAGCATAATCGGCCAAACAATGCACTTGTCATAACACCACGGCTGAGTCAAGTGTTCCATCGAGAACACACACTAACTTCGAGACAAAAGAGGATGACTCTCAGTTCTATTCATTAAGAGTGGAGCGCTTTGGTAGGGTCGTGATTGAGAGGCCTTTTGCTGCTCTTTGAATCTCTAATCAAGCCACACTTCTTTTTCTGAGTAAAACACTGACTAATGGAGAATAACGGCGCTCCATTCCTTCTGAGGTCGGACTTCTCTGACCCTCAGACAGGGACCTGATCTCGGATCCCCTTTAATTACACCCCAGGTTCATTAGAGCTGTGCTTCTCGCCCTCTGACCTTATCTGGCTTTATTGCAACCGTTACCTTTGCATACTCAAAAAACAAAACACAGTTGACCCTTCCACACCAAGAGCCCAGCAAAGGCTTTATTTAATCAACAAGGTCATTAACAGACAGTTTCTCTTTGCAGGTAAAGTAAGAGAGAGTGGCTGTAGTGGATTTAAAGAGCAAGTTCATTCTTCACTTCGATGACGTGCAGGACAGCAGGGGGAGGGGGAAGATCGCCATTATCTGCACTGATGTATCGATCCGGACCCGGCGCTGTGAATTAACACCTGCTAGAAAAGCACGAGAATTTAAAGTGTAATTGCTTAGCGCTCTTAATCTCCGCTGGAAGTGATCGATTGAGTGACGTTGGGAAAAACGCAGTGTGCTGCTGAGTCCATCCAGTAGACCCTGGTGCTGTCATATAAAATTCAAATCTAGATGAGCGCACATTGTTTACAGAAAAATGTGACACTTTTAGAGGCTGTAATTGCCATTATTGTTTGGGTGTAACACGTTAAGTCAGACTTTACTTATAGAGCACAATTTTACACAACCATAGTTGATCCATTGTGCTTTACAGTGAGAAATATATTGAGAATTTAAAAGGAAGAGAAAAACTTAACTTTAAAATGAAAAACTGAAACTATAATTAATTAAATTAACAATAAAAGTGTGTAAATGAAAACAAAAATTGTCAAAGTAAAAAAAAAAAACTAATTAAATGACTCAAGACTTATGTAAACAGTAATATGAGTGGAAATGTCGATGTATTATTAAGCTTATTAATATCCACAAACAATTCTAGGAATAAAATGTGATTTGTGCTTTTAAAAAGTTTTTTTTTAGTATTATTTCACATCTTCAGTGAAACCATATAATTGCCCATGTGTTGTTAAATAAGTATTAATATTCAAAAATTGTATTATGTTTTTATTATAATTAAATATACTATACATTTAAAGAGTAACTAAACACTTGACCAACTTTTTTTAGTTAATGATCTGTAACAATGAATCTTTATTAATACCAGTCATTGATATGAGTAACTTTTTTGACATTTGTTTATAAAGTGTTCTATTTCTACTATATATGGTGTAAAAACGTCTTAGTGCTGCCCTCTTCAGGTTGAACGGTGGCTACTGCAGTTGAATTTTCCTATTGGATGTTCCGCACTTCGTGACGTACGCAGGTTTCAGCTCACCACGCGAGCTACGCCCTTGGCAGTATAAAAACCATCTTGTGTCGTCAAAACCACTGTAGGGAGTCAGGAATTGGAATTGTGAGTATTGAAAACGGCCAAGATAGAGTGTTTTAGCATATTTTTCGTCCCCTCTATCTCCGCTGGGGTCAGCCCACATTTTCAGCATTTTCAAATATTGCCAGTGGGTGAAGTCGGGCTCTGACCATGGGTTTAGTTACCCTTTAAAACTTATCTGAGGCACGGCAAGAGAGTGACAGGTAACAATGGAAAGAGGGTTTTATTAGTAAAGTTGAAGCAGTCTGTAGAATTTCTAATGTCAGAAATAGCCCAAAACGTAGCACTTTTAGCACCTTCTAACATATCATGACATTACTGTAACAATATTTGTGTTGTATGGATGGATTATAAGATTTGAATAGCAGACTGTAGAATTTCTAATGTCAGAAATAGCCCAATACGTAGCACTTTTACCACCTTCTAACATATTATGACATTACTGTAACAATATTTGTGTTGTTTGGATGGAATATTTCTTTATAAGATTTATAAGAATAGCAGTCTGTAGAATTTCTAATGTCAGAAATAGCCCAACACGTGTGGCTTTTACCACCTTCTTACATACAGTATTTTTACAGGACTGGTGATCGACTTTGAAGTTCTATCCTCCTATTGCCATGCGTGTGCCCGTAAAGAAGCTGCCAGGCATGAAGGAAAGATCACAGATGAGGAAATTTACAGCTGGAGAGAAACTCATGACTGTGCACAAAATTTTAGGGGCTCAAGCAAGGCAATAGAGCAGGAGGCAGCGAAGAGGATGTGGGCCAGGTCCGTGAGTCGCCACCAGATGATGTCAGAGGGGGGCAATGCTGCATTCAGGCAGGTGGTATCCCTCAACCCATACCCTGGGCATGAGGTGGAGAAATTAGAATGCATCAAACATGCCCGTAAGCGTATGGGCACAGCACTACAAAAATTGAGTGCTGAATGCAAATTGGGGGGGAGGGGCTGGGAAAATTAATGGCTAAAAAAATGTAAAATATTACAAAATT
>JAOTRC010000017.1:14100230-14120908 GCA_027497675.1 Cyprinella lutrensis | reverse complement strand
CCACTGATCTATATAATATATCATTGTGTATAGATGAGTGGTCTGGACTAGAGTGCTAGCATTCAATGTAAACAAATACTTCAACAGGAAGTAGAAAACCATTTAGTCAGTTGAACCCGCTATGAATCATGGGAAACAGAACGGGCGCAGAAAAAGGTGGATACTCTCCAGGAACAGGACTGACTGTGTTCTTAGAGCAATTGTAGTAACACTAACAGAGAACAGCATTGCAATTGTTTGCAAGTTAAATGTTTGGTCAAAATAAACCAGTAGCCTACTGTGGTTTGTCTCTCTAAGATGCCTACACCAACAACGAGGTTGTCTACATCTGGACAGCGGATGATGAGAAATCTGTTTCTGTGGCTCCTGATGGCTCTAGACTCAACCAGTATGACCTGTTGGGCCACGTCATTGGCAAAGAGACGATCAGCTCCAGTACAGGTAATTACTGTTCTCTTTTGTGCCAGTCAGATAGATTTTTCTTTCTTTCTTTCTTTTTTTAATATCCAATTGTGAAGGTCAAACTTGGTAGAGATTGAGTGAAATGATCAACATCCTGACACACAAGTCAAAAATGTGAGTGTGTCTGGTCACTTCTATTTCACCAGATCAGCAAGAGTGTGTGTATCACTCCACTTGTTTCTGCACATTCTAGACTGGCAGCATTTTGTCCAGCGAACGATAATGGTGGAGGAGAAAATCCATAATCATTTTCAAATACTACTGTTGTTGTATCGGAATGTAGTTTTAAATCTAATCTGCTGTTTACTTATAAAGATTGTGCATATTTGAGCATTTAGGTTGAGGTAAGGATGTAAAGCAAAAATGCCAATAATTACTGATGTAGTAGGGATTTAATAAAGTCTAGTAGTAAAATGTAAGGTAATGCAGCCCGCCAAGATGCTCTCTATGGTGCAACAAGTTAGATTTTTTTAGTGAAGTCCAACCTTTTTTAGCATCCACAGGAAGAAAAGACATTGTCAAGCTGCTCTCGCTTGTTGTGTCTTTATGGTGGGACCAGGAGAGATAACCAGACACCATGTGGACACCAAGGAACTTTTAGCTTTTGACCTTTTGAACCTCCACTCAGTTGATCTATAATCCACAATCATCTCCTTTGTTTTGCTGACATTCTGGGAAAGGTTATTGTCACCACACCATGCATTGAGTCAATTGGAGATGAGGCCTAAGCTGGTTGCAATCGTAAACTTGCAGATAATATTTGATCTGTTTTTCCATGCAGTCTTATGTTAGCAGGGAGTACAGAAGGGGGCTAAGAATGCATTCCCCAGGAACACCAATACTGAGTGTGAGTGTGGAGGACAATGCAGTTGCACTTGTGAGAAAGTCCAGAATCCAGTTGCTCAGTTGGCTTTTTATTATTTGGGGATGATGACGTTGAATGCAGAGCTAAAGTCAAACAGAAGTAGCAGAGGGCAGCTGTCATAGTCAGCAGTAACTTGCACCACCGGAGGTGTGGCGTCAGCTTCAAACTGAACATAGAAGTTGTTAGGCTCATCTGGTAAGTCTATGTAATCTAACAATCTCTCCTTGTAGGCTCTTTTGGCAGCCTTAATAGCTTTTTGAAGGTCATACCTAGACTTTTCTTGTAGCTATGAATTAACAAGAAGTCAAAAGCAGTGGCCAGGGCTTCTGGATGGGAAATGTCAGTACATTGACAGTTGTGAGAACATCCTCTTTGTTAACTGATCATTGCCTGTTGAATTCTAAAACATTTCCCAGTCTGTGGATTCAAAGTAATCCTGGAGTCTGGAGATGACACTCCATTTGTGGATTGGTCTGACAGGGTTTTTTTTTTTTTTTTTTTTTAGTTTGAGCCATTGTCTGTATGCAGGTAGCAGCAGTATGCTAATATGGTCACCTTCACCAAAGGCAGGCCAGGGGAGGGATTTGAAACTGTCTTTCAGTTTCATATTTACATATTTAAGAATAACTTTTCTCATGTTATCTCTATTAAATTCCCCTACAACAAAAAGGGTGTTTCTTTTCCAGTCCATTTACAGTAAAATAGAGATAATCTAGAGTTTTGGTTTTATCCATTACATGTAGATTGCAGTTAGAATGATTAAACTGAATTCCAGACGGACACACTTTAATCGTTAACAGTTCAATATCAGCAGAACAGTCCGTTGATAATATGAACTGTGTTGGGCACCATGTTGTGAAGCAACATTTCACAGAAAGCCAGCACACAGCAGTTTCTTATCTCTCTGAAAGGTAATCCGAGCATTAACTTTGTCAAGTTTGTTATTGAGTGACTGTATGTTCATCAATAAAATACTGGGGGGAAAAAAATAGTCCATGCAGTCAATACAAAAACGGTAGTTGATTCAGGAATGAAATAGGGTTTTAAACTTTGATATTATTTGAATTTTCCATACCACCTTGAGCGAGACTTAACCGACAAATAAAGTACCATTGAATCTTCATAGAGATCAATTTATTGACCAGCGCTGATGTCTGTCATGTGAAATCTCCTTAACCCTTGAAAGGATGCTATGACAAAGATTCATCAGTGCAACCAGACATAGCAAACTGACTTATTATTTTTTAAGAAATTATGTTTTGACCTAGAAAATGAAAGCTTAATCAGACGCTGGCATGGGCTGAGGTGCCCCTCTTGTGGACAGAGAACTGTATCTGAGAGGGGGAATGTCAATCTGTGCCAAATGCATTCTGTAATGACTCTGCTGCTCCAGATATAATCCAGGGTTTCCAATTCTCACTCGCACCCCAGCCGAGTTCCTTTGCTCGTCCATTTAGTTGACATTAATTTTACAAGTCAGTCTGTGAATCTGGAGAAACACCTAGACGGAGTTTGTTTTTATTGGTAGTGTTTTGCTCCTTGTTTATTGAATTTGTTTTCTTTGTACACGTGGACTAAGGGAAACCAATGCTTCATAATTAAATAAACGTCATCTTTTATTGGTGTGCTTGGTGTTATAGCAAGAAAATAGATATTTATTGCTGTTCATACTCATTATGGGCTGTGAATGATAGTTAAACAGATGCTTTTTAAGTTAATACTTGACGTATCCCTCACTGCCTAACATGGGACTCGGCAGACAACACGTTGCGACAGAAAACTGTACTATAAACCTGTTTATCAACATTATCTTTTATTCTTTTCTTTAATGATTTTCCCAAGTGAAAAGACAGACCAGGG
Source organism: Cyprinella lutrensis (assembly GCA_027497675.1). Classification (NCBI taxonomy): domain Eukaryota; kingdom Metazoa; phylum Chordata; class Actinopteri; order Cypriniformes; family Leuciscidae; genus Cyprinella; species Cyprinella lutrensis. The sequence continues at coordinate 14,117,721 of JAOTRC010000017.1, read as the reverse complement.
TCGGATATTGACATGATTGTTGGGCAAAAGTGCTATCAAAATGAATAAAAATACCTCAATTTCAGAAATGGGAGCTTTCCTCCCCAAATCACGGAAGTGACCACCAGTTATTTAGCCTTTTTTATTATTTTATGTCATGACATTGGAGACAAAAACAATATAATGGTGATATAGTAACCTGCTTTTCATTACAGATTTTTGCAAAACTTTTGAGATATGTACCTAAGCTGTTCAGAACAGTGCTTATCAATTTGACAATTGGTCTCTGGCCAAGTATTTTGTCCATTAGGTTGAATTTTTTTAAATTGTATTTTTCCTTTTCCACCAGCACAGCTTTTGCAGAGATTTCTCCAAAATATACTTCTGTTTGATAGCTTTCCATTTGGAGTATAGTAATTGCCATGGCTTTGGAAGTCCTTCTCCCTCATATACGCTTTGTGGTCTTGATAAATTGTGGCATTTCATTGTTGTTTAGAATTCCGTATTCCCCAAATTCCTTTTTTTATGAGTTTAATAAATAACTCTGTCTCGTCCTCTCTCCAAATATACCTATAGGGAATCTGCACTATCCTTACAAGGTAGATAAACATGTTCATGTTTAAAATTGAATGTATAGATCACACTATGCAATCCTCTTTCCTTATTTAGAATACTTCATTTATTCATGCCCTTTAAACTTATTAAAATGCATAGTACCACTGATTATGAATACTAATATAAAATAATTATACTAAAAATAACATGAAACAATAACAAATTGTGTCTTCACTCTCTAGTGAGTTCCTTTTTTTAACAATATATTACATGAGCAAGAGAGATGTTTTTTTATCTTTTTCTTTTTTTCCCCTTTCTGGAATCTCTGAACTGTTGGTTTAGCAGACAACACTCACAAAATAGAAAATAATCAAAACTGACTTTAAAGAGTAACTAAACACTTTACCAACTTTTTTAGTTGCTCTGTAATAATGAATCTGTAAGAATGATCTATAATAATGAATCTTTATTAATACCAGTCATTGATACGAGTAACTTTTTTGACATTTGTTTATAAAGTGTTCTATTTCTACAATATGTGGTGTAAAAACGTCTTAGTGCTGCCCTCTTCAGGTTGAACGGTGGTTACTGCAGTTGAAATTTCCTATTGGATGTTCCACACTTCGTGACATACGCAGGTTTCAGCTCACCACGCGAGCTACGCCCTTGGCGGTATAAAAACCATCTTATGTCGTCAAAACCACTGTAGGGAGTCAGGAATTGGAATTCGTGAGTATTGAAAACGATCAGGATAGAGTGTTTTAGCATCTATTTCATCCCCTCTATCTCCTTTGGGGTCAGCCCACTTTTTCAGCATTTTCAAATATTGCCAGTGGGTGGAGTCAGGCTCTGACCAGGGGTTTAGTTACCCTTTAAGTGTATTAGTTCATATATGTTTTTTGTTTTGTTTTTTTGTTTTTAATGGGAGGGGTTCAGTGAGACCACATAACCATCCAGAGCTATTTCTCATTGTTCCTCAAGGTGCTTCCTTCCACAGATGACTGACAGATACTTTGTCACTCTCACTTTTGCTTTTGAATGAGCATGTGTATGTGTGTGTAAGTGTCACCTCTGCATCAGTGATGGACAACAAAGTGTGATGTTAATGACAGACCCTTTTGACAGCTTGATTTATTTAATGCCAGACGACGAGCCGCATTGGCTGATCCATGACAGTGCTGCCAAACTGAGGGGTCACAGATCTACAAGCATGCCAAAAGGTCAACACCTGCTCCTAGTCATTCAGCTTTTAGAATAATCAAGAAATGCATCCACAAACCATTACAACACAAACGTGAAAAAAAAATTCTTAAAGAGTCAGCCTCTTCCTAAACTTATTGTGTGGAAGCGACTCTTAGAAGACAGATGACCAGGAAAATGTGACCTGGGCCCCACGAGTCCTGCTCTGCTCCAATAATCCACTTTTTCTTGCCCTCTCCTGGGAAGAAACACTATCCTGCTGAGGCAACGGTGGCAAAAAAAATTGCTGAAATTGTGACTTTGTGAAGGCTGGGAGGATCCAGAAGAGGGCAAGATGCCGGAGGGGACCATATAAGGATCAAAGCCCGGTGAGAAAGGCCTGGCTTCCTGGCTGAGAAGGTCACCTGAACGGGATCTGGCCTGAATCCAGACAGATAAAAGTCTGAGAGCAAAAGCACTGACCCTAGTGTCCTCTCTAGTGAGCTCTTTTCTGCTCGCCAAGTTTGCGATGAAAAGAGAGAGAGAGAACGAGAGAGTGAGAGAGCCATCTGTCAGATGGGTCAAACGCTGGTGCGGCAGACATCAGACCATTTGTCTCACTTTGACTCTGCTGTATCCACACATTTAAAGACTGGCAGTAAATGCAGAAAGTGTTCCAGAATTTGGAGAACATCGCTATGTCTTCAGTCATGTTGCTCAAGTTTTGTGTAAACTTATTTTAAGTTTATACAGCAAAAAGATATTGTTCACTATTTAAAAATTTGGTAATGTAATTCAAAATCATGGAAACTTAGCACAAGCAAATATGATCATACCTTATAGATAAAATTATTTTGAGTTAAATTATGCAATATTTTATAAAACGGTTCAATATATAAAAAAGTGAATACTGGGTAAATTAAATTTCAGACAAATTTGGCTTTTTTGTATATTTTAGCAATGGCTGCAACATTTTTCCAAATTAGGCCACAGCTGAATTAACTTTTGTGAGTATCCAACCAAATTACCAATAATTTATCCAGGAGTGCCAATACTAAATGATCTTTTATGAACAAATTGGTTTGTGTAAATGATTCAATAACTTAATCCTAAAATCAGTGGATCTGTTCCAAAACCCACACTTTACACTTTGGTCTTTGCACTTTACCACTTGTTTAGTACATGACATACTATTTCCAGTTTTTGACCAATGTTCAATTGAAGACCGCAAATGTGTGTAGAACTTTTGATCACCCAAGGGGTCACATTTACAACATAGTCTTATAAAATGCAAGTCTTTACAGAGCTTTATTTACACATTTTTAATACTTAGCACTTTTAAATAAAATTCTAAATGTTTTTTTTTTTTTTTTTTCAGTAGTAACTTGAAATTGTAAGAGATGACACAATTGAATTGTGGTCCTTCTAATTAAGTGATATATTTCAGTTGCAAATGTTTTACATAAACAAATCATTTCTGCACCAATAACATGTGCAACAATTTACGGTTTGCAACCAAATTGTATGATAAATGACAGGAAAGGCTTAGCCTCCAAAAATGCTCCAAAGTGGATTTAGTGTGCTTTAAAGGGCACTGAGTTTTGGAATTTTTAAGATCTGGTAAAGTCTTGCACACCTACTTCCTGTAACATACACATGCTCTCAAGTGGCCAAGACCACAAATGTTGGCATTGGGACAGGCCCAGTCACACCTCCATGTTTTGGAATGAATAAATGAATGATTCAATGATTCATAATAACTCTCCCTGAATCATCATTTGCATACTATCCACTCTAAAAATTATTTAAGATCTTAAAAACTATTTAGTATGGGTAGTATGCAAAGTGGGTCATTGTCTCTTAATTGTTTCCTTTATTAATGTACTAATGTCTTTGAATTAATTGGTTGAATGAATGGTTCAATCCATTTTGTTGTAAATTCACTTGACGTATCGATGTAAGCTACAGAAAGAGTCTCAGCCAATCGAATCCCAAGGATGGGAACTAACTTTTGTATAATCAAATTTATATAATTTGAATTTTGATGTGATCATTTCAAAACAGCATTCACTTATGCTGTCCTATATGTAAATTTAGCTACATTCTGCTCACACTGAGTGTAAATGCAATTTATTTTTGTACAAAAAAGGCTCACTTTTTATACTCCCTTTTAGGCTAGAGTTTTAATCTGGGCTGCAGTGTTTTCATCATTGCTCTCTTCCATGGAATTGATTTCTTTTTCTCTCTTTTTTGGTTTTTGCCTTTTGCAGGTATTACTTCACTATTTTCATTTTCAAATGGCTTCCACATTCAGAGTGTCTGAATATAAATCCTTCACGGCCTGGTAATGAAAAAGTGGCTAGTTGGTTTCTCTCGCATTTCAAGCTCAGGAACATTACATTTCAGAACAAGCACCCTGTGGCAAAACACCTGTGCAATATCTGCTTTTAAAAGACATACAACATTTAGAGTAGAGAGTGTCATTCTGCGTTTCAGATCTATTTTTCACAGTATAATAAAGTGTGGCCATTCTATTCAAGGAACAGGAAGAGTCTGTGGTAATCACTCTCCATCCTGTTCAAACCAGAGGGAGTTTAGTGTTTAATGAACCTTGGGCTAGTGTGTGCACCACACATGGGAGTGAGGAATTATGGGACAGATAACGCAGTCAGATTTGGAAATCTCTGATGGCTATTAGGCTCATATCTACAGTAGGTGGCATATTAGTCGTGTGTGTGTGTGTGTGTGTGTGTGGACATGATTGCTAACAAGGTAGTTTGTCATGTCAGAAAGGCCAGCAATTTTAAATCGTGTTTTTGAGACTGCCTTTGGTTCACTGCAGTTTTGAGGAGAAAATAAAACACCTCTACCTCCTCTATCTCTGAGGGGTTAGAGGTGCTGAGCATCGATGCGGGAGAATAAGAACTTGCCACCCTCATCTATGAAGAGCATGGTCATGTAGCTCTATATAAAAAGGAAAATAAGGGGGGCAGGCTGTGTTCATTCATCGTTCCCAAAGTGTATTTGTGTGCACTATCAGGAGTTTCCTCCTCTGCTGCTTACTTATTCTCAAAAAAAGACTATGCAATAAAATTTGAAATGGCTGAGGAAATGCATAGATTAAGAGTACATATTGTATTGCAAGCTATGAATTTATGATTTTTTTTTTTTGTATGTTAAAACTATTCTAATATAGTTCATATAGTTCATCCTTTCATCCAGACTACGTTGATCTTTTACTATGTTTAATTTTGAGGAATTAAATAAATTGGCTGCATTTAATTGAGGAAATAAATGCTGGATGCTTATTTGTCTTTCTGTGGTTTGATTCATGTAGAGTATAAGTTCAGCCTTTCATCCAGACCGTGTTGACTTGTCTGGTTGATATTTTACTGTTTAATTTAGAAGAAATTAAGTACTTTGGCTGTATTTAATTTTGAGGAATTAAATAATATGCTTATCTGACTTTCAGTAGTTAGATTCACGTGTATGTTCCTTCAGACGGTTTTGACTTGTCTGGTTGATCTTTTGCATTTAATTTTGAGTAATTAAATAAGTTGGCTACATTAAATTTTGAGGAAATAAATGGTGTATTACGGTGCTGCAGCTGTCCACCTCTGAGGAGATGGATGTTCTGAGCATCAAATTAAGGAAAATTGAAGATTCGGTATCTCAATCCCCTGAGTACAAGGAGATTTTGGAGTTTATAACCCAAGTCAGGGCCTTCCATTACAGCCCATTCTCACCCCCAAGGCGTCACTTACCTGACCTTTCCTTTAGCGTCAGTTAGATGACGCCGTGGGATCGCGTCATGTAAGTGATGCTAAAGGGCGCCTAAAGCGTCAAATATTGAAGCATGGTCAAAAGTGACGCCTTGGGGTGAAAATGCGTTGTCCATTAGATGGATCTAAAGACCGTTGTTCCTGCGAAATAGGCTTCGGCCAAAGAAAGCTCCTGACGCTACTAGGCAGCCCCGGCCAGGGCGGAGCGGTGTACACCTCAGTGTACGGTGCCTGTCCACCTCGGTGCCCTCAGGGGGCCGTTCTTCCAACCCCACCACCCTTGGTGTCTCGAGGTGTTGCAGTCTCCAGTTAGCACATGGCTCAGTGTCACCACGGCGCTGCGTCAAACTCGCACCCTCTGAGGGGAGTTCAAAAACAGTCAGTTTGTTGTTTCCAGACAGTATGCTTCAGGTCACCAAGGTGACTGTTCTAATTACACCAGAATCCAGAATCCAGTTTGGTTCTCGTCCGCCATGTTAAAACAGGGTGTTGCTCATGTTAGTGAATCCCTAGCAAGCTCTGGTAATGGACCAAGAAGTGAAAACTCTATTTGCGAAGGAAAATATAGAGCAGGTGTATTCACCCGACAGAGTTTTTACAGCCGTTACTTCATTGTTTCGAAAAAGAATGGGGGGTTGCATCCTATTCTAGGTCTTTGTCAGTTGATGCAGTTCAGGCTGCAGGGTATATGCATTTTTAATAATTCGTTACATTTGTATAGCGCTTTTCTGGACACTCAAAGCTCTTTACATAGAGAGGGGAATCTCCTCAGCCACCACCCATGTGCAGCATCCACCTGGATGATGCGACGGCAGCCATATTGCGCCAGAACGCCCACCCCACACCAGCTTACTGGTGGAGAGGAGACAGAGTGATGAAGCCAATTGGTATTTATAGGGATGATTAGGAGGCCATGATGGACAGAGGCCACTAGGTAAATTTGGCCATGATGCCGGGGTTAACTACACAGACGAATGGCTGATTCTAGCAGCATCAGAGCAGGTAGCGGTTCGGAATCGAGATGTCGTCCTCGCACATATGCAGAAATTGGGGTTGAGACTCAATGCCAAGAAGAGTGTGCTTTCTCCACTAAAGAGAACCACTTCCGTTGGTGTGGTTTTGGATTCAGTCACGACGCGAGCCGTTCTATCGCCTGCTCATGTAGCTGCCATCCTCAGAGCCACAAAAGAGTTAAAGCTAGGCCAGTCATGCACTGTGAAACAGTTTCAGCCTGCTCTGCCTGAAAGCAGTTTATTCCCGGTGTATCCGAATTTAGGAGCAGGCATCCTGTTGAGGCAAGGGCTGAGCCCCAGGGAATGCAGGGAATGGAAACTTCACCCTAAGGTGGTGAAATTATATGGGAGGTATTTCAGCCAAGCGGAAGTGGATCTTTTGCGTATCAGGATATGACGTACTGTCCACTTTGGTTCTCCCTCACACACCCAGCTCCCTTAGGGATGGACGTTGTCCAATAGACATGGCAGAGCCTACGTCTGTAAGTTATTCCCAATTATTCTGCTCCCAGGAGTTCTGGAGAAGCTCCATCAGGATAGAGTAACTACTACTAGTAGCGTTGTTGTTTCCCTCCTCAACGACTCTCCCTCTGTGATTCCGGTCAGAAGGGAGCTTCGGTTTGGGAGGGGTGACCCATTACCCCCAACTGAGGTTTTGGAGACCATACTTCACTCCAGAGCTCCCTCCACAAGGAAACTGTATGTATTGAAGTGATGAGTTTACACTTCATAGAGCGGACTTCCAGTTTGGTAAAAATATGCAAGGGAGAAAGCCTGCATTAAGTTCAGGTTCCAGTAACTGGATAAAACGTCTCAGGTTACGACTGTAAACCTAGTTCCCTGAAAATTGAACAAGACTCTGCATCACTTTGCCATACTCCCTGCATCCCTGTGATCGACTTGCTTCGGCTAAATGATGCCAGTCAAATCGGATGTGCTTTTATCCTTTGCTGGTTGTTACGTCACACGCCCGTGACATTCACTTTCGCCATTGGACTAGTTGACACAAGTGCTTCAGGTTTCAGACAATCATGCAGGGGTTTTCCAAAGCACAATTGATGCATTGAGACATTTTATCCAGCTACTGGAACTTCAACTTAATGCAAGTTTTCTACCTTGCATATCTATACCGAAAGTGTAAGCTGTGCGTTTCGGGCCTTCTCAGAGAAGTGAGAAAAGTAGAATGAGGATTTTACAAAGATCTGCCGTTAAAATCTGAAGGATGTAAAGCAGTGAGCTAAGAGTGCGTTTGTGAGGAGAAAGGAGTCAGCCTGTTCTTGGATTTAAGCTATAAGTGAGGATTTCGCTTAGACTTTATATATTGATTGATATTTACCTTTTAACCTTGGTGAGAGACAGCAAAGATAATGTTCAGAATAATGAAATCTGGTCTTTTAACCTTCAAATCCCAAACAATTTACCTCAGAAAATCCTCTTCACTACAGCAAGAACAAGAACAGTTGACAGTTGAAAAAGGGTTTGTTGGTGGACAGACTTAAAGGGATAGTTCACCCAAAAATGAAATGAAGGTGTGTCCATACAATGGGAGTAAATGATTACCAAAACTGTTGGTTATCACATTCTTCAAAATATCTTCTTGTATGTGTGCTCATGTCTATATTACAGTTTGAGGACCAAATGTCCCCACAATAATAGTAATGTGAAATCACCTACATTGTGAGGACTATAAAGGTCCTGTGAGGGAAATTTATTAAGGAACATACTAAATTATGTTGTTTTTTTTTTTTTAGAAAATGTGCAGTGAAAGAGCAGAAAGTTTTCTGTGTAAGGTTAGTGTAAGGGGATATAATATACAGTCTGTACAGTATAAAAATCATCACGTGTGTGGAGAGTCCCCTCAAAGATAGTGGACCAGACATGTCCACCTCATTTTTGATAGAAATGTAAGAACAGGAAAATTTCCTTGTTTTGTTTTAAGACTTTGCCTTGTGAATGTAAAATAACTTTGAAATAGACAATGTGAGCAATGTAAACCGAATTGTTTGACATTTGAATGGATTAAATTTTATTTATTTATTTATTTTCATTCAAATGTTAAAACGAGTACACCAGCAGCTAGAAGATTGTCAATGTCTGGAGGAATGAAACCTTTAACCTTCATATTTGTATGACCAGTGCAGAAAAGGGAATGTTTTGAAAGTCTTGGTTTAAAAAGAAAAAGCTCCTTACCTTACGTAATTGAAGTGATGTCCCACTGTAATCTTAGTGTATTACTTTGAAATAGAAGCTACACTGAAAGATAAACATTTTTAGAGCTTATTTCATCAAGGGAAAACATGGTGACTCGTGGCAGCCTCCATTTCTGTCGTCACCACATTTTTTTCTCCTGTAGTGTGTAGCAGTAAATGCGCTCTGACACGGACACAAACAAATTGATACTCAAAACCGATGCTAATTAGAAGTGGGGATTTATGTTTTGCTTTTAGACCAAGAGAAAATATTCAGCAAATGTCATCCAGTAAATATTTATGTCAAAATACACTGAATACTTTTTTTTCCATGTAATATCAAAGTAAAATACAAGGCTTTTCACATTGCACTTAAATCTGGGTTACCAATCATATGGCAATGTTATTTTTAACCCTGAATTTTGATACCCTATACTTGATTTTGCAGTGCTAACATTGAATTACCTTGACAAAGTAGTGCAATGTGAAATACAGTACTAGAATATTAAAACAGATTGTTTAGCAACACTCAAACAAATTATAGACTACGGACTATCAAATTAAAACCGGGCACATACTTGTTGCAAGTTCAATCAATATGCAAGTACATAATAAATATGCAAATACATTTAAGAACTACAGTGTAAAAACTTGAAACCTGAATGTCCAGGATTAACTTTATTTTAAGGTGACAAAGTGATACGCCACTACATACTTACTATAATAATACTATTACTTGCTATTACCTTTTATATGGTAATAACAGTAATTATGCATAATTACAACTAACCCTAAACCAAACCCTAACCGTAACTCTATAGTAAGTACATATAGTGTATTAATATTACTCAGTACTTGTTCTCAATTCAATTTAACTCTGTCACCTTAAAATAAAGTGTAACCTTAACTTCTAACCCATGATAAATTATGGACAGTAGCTCATCCAAAAGTTTCCAAATTTAACTTTCAAAGCGGCAAATTTAACTTACGCACAACATTTTTATATCACAATAAAGCACATTTTCCATCCCTTGTGTTCAAGGGAACAAAATTTTCACTCTCTGAAATAAATGCAAAATAATGTAATAAAAAATAGAAGTTCCTGCAATCTTGGAAGCCACTTGCTCTTTTTTTGTATGCAGGCAATACACAATAAATGCTTGCATTTTGAAGCAGATGCCTGGTGTTTGGGATCTCAATTGTGTGAGTTCTGTCAATTTGATGACAGACTTTGGCTCAGGCATTTTAGAATGACCAAGGTTGCAATTTTGAGATTGTGCAATGAAATTGGTCTTCGGATTCGCCCAGTTATCCAATCCTTTGTTGAGGCAAAGTCTCATTGTTTTTGTTGCACATCAATGGAGTTATTGAGTAAATATGTTACCATTATAGTTTATGTGCATGTCGTCTTATAAAAAAATAAGAAGAAAAAAACAAAAAAAAACAATATCTGCCTCAATTTGGCACATGAGTTTTTTGTGCAGATTTTTGGAATTTATGCTCTCTTGCTGTTTCTAATTTAATATCCAATATTTCATATATATAAAAAAGGCATTTTGCATGTTTAATTTAAAAAACCAAAAGTCTTTAGGTTCGTAAAATGTTTAAATGTTTTCTTATTTATGTATTTAATTTTTTTTTTTTACTTTTATATGGGCACAATATTTATGAATGCCATTTCTTGTCTGATGTGTTACATTTGTTGTCCCATATGGAATTAAACTGGAGTCTATGAACTGTTTATTTGACTTAAGCAAGGGCTCAAATGTTAAACTTGTTTTCTTGTTTGTTTGTTTGTTTGTTTGTTTACAAACAATGGATAATTGCTCCCAAACGTATCTACTGTTTCATATGGACTTAAACGGGAGGCTATTGACTAATTATTTGATTGTTTAATTATGATCACGATCACCTGAAGACTTGCTTCGTTATTTCTAGTCATTGCCACACTGATGAAGTCAATTAGCCGAAATGTTTGTTATCATTATCTTCTATTTACAATCAAAAAATGCATTTCTATATGGATTTCAATATCCCAAAATTCACATAAAAATAGGTGGATGGAAAAGCAAGTGTGAGACAAGATAACCCATGATTGCAATGTTTAGAAAAGCTTGGTTAATGGTTTAAAGTGTGAAAAGCCAAGATTTGTCACATTGCTAAAGATGAATTTTATAAAATCAGATATGGTACTCCTAATTTTTCCACATGTCTGAAACTTATTTCTCTCTCCCCCTCTCTCTCTCTCTCTCTCTCTCTCCCCTCTCGCACACACACACGTGTTTGTCTCTGCAGCCTCCATCGTGATTGGGAAGTGGTGGTGTGAAATGGAGCCGTGTCTGGAAGGAGAGGAGTGCAAGACACTACCAGACAACTCCGGCTGGATGTGTTCCTCTGGGAACAAGATCAAGACCACGAGGGTGAGGGCTCGGAGAATGCTGAACATCATTTCATACACGCACACATACATACAATTGCATCTGATTAATTTAAAAAAGAAAAGTAAAAAGTTCAATCAAATATAAATGCAATCTTCTGTATTTTCTGAAAACAGAAGTTTTACTTGTTAAATGATTCAGACACAAGAAAGATTGTTTTGCTAGACCGAGGGACACATTTAACTTTGGACCTCACTAACCTGTTTATTCTTCATGATGTGATGTGGCGGTAGCTCGTGTTCAGAAGACACATCTTCTTCATTTAGTCCTAATTCAGCGTTATAAAGGATGCTGTGCAAAGTTCAGCCTAAGAAATAAGAAACTAAATAACAAGTTTAAGACATTAGGACACAGGTCAGACAAAAATAATCTAAACATCATAACTCTAACAGGAAGTGTTCATGACACATATGAGCGTATCAGTATTCCCATACGCTGATTCAGTGGCAGACAGCGAATCTGTCACGTGACAGTGAACACAAGTAGATAGTATTACAGAGGGGTTGGTCCCTCCTTGGCTTCGGCACGTGTTTAAACTATCCCAAGCCCTGCTTATGGGAATCCGATGGTGGTCTGATGATTTTCAAGATATCCAAGGTAAGACCATGCATACAAACCTAGATAACCAGAGAAAGCCATCATTAGTGTAAAAATATCATTAAATAGATTAAATAAAATAGTGTGTCCAACTATGTATGTCAACCTTAAAGGGACAGCTCACACAAAAATGAAAATTCATACACATTCTTGTTGTCCTAAACCCATATGCTTTATATACGCAATAATTTCATTATACAACTCTTGCCTTACAACAACTATGATTATGGTCCATATTTTACAAGTGCTATATTTAGAACATTGATAGGTTTGTGAGGAACAGATAATCAGATCTTCATTATTTACTGATTATTTAAAACTCAATATTCACTGAATACTGAACCCCAAAACTCATGTCTAGCCTTTGATTTTCATCCATGTTTGTTTAAACACAGACAAGAACCAGTGTCGTTTTAGCGTCCAAAGCACTGTTTTGGAATTTGAATATTGTATGAAAAATTTGTAGATATTGATATTTTAAGTTAAGACTAAATCTGATCTGTGCCTCACAAATAATTCATTATATTATAGAAATTGTCACAGTTTTGTTCACTTTGATTAGTTTTCTTGGACTTTTAGTTTTTATTCTCTAGTCACATGTTCCTTTGTTTGATTTTTCCCATCTCTCATCTGTTACTATGGACACTACTCTATCATCACATCTGTTTGTCTTCTAGTTGATCACCATGTGTATTTAAGTTCCTCAGTGTTTGTCCGGTCACCGTTGCATTTAGTGTGTCTTGGACCGCCCGCCTGCCTGCTTGCCTGCCTGGCCGATATTTGCATTCTCATTAACCTTCGTATTGCAATGTTATTCTTCATCTTCATTAGTTTGCCTGCATCAAATTCTGACAGAAATATAGCAAACAAATCATATCTTATTTGGTGCTTGGCAGTTTCTGATCGCTATGAACTGTCATTGTATGGCAATAGTTTGTGTAACCATTCTTGGTAACACTTTACTTGAAGGTGTGTGCGAGTGGCATGACACCTTCATAACCATGACATGACATATGTCATGAATATGAAATGGGGTTTATGTATGTTTATGACAACTGTCATTAAGTGTCTTTCGCTCAATAATGACATTTTGAATGCAAATATGACATTAAGATGTCTTTGGTATGACACCTTGACATAAACCATAACATCATAAGCTGTCAGTGTCTTTGTCATGACAACTTGACATTAAATTAAGTTAAACTGTCATGTGGTTGGCTTTGACATTGGCTGTCATGAGGCCAATATAACTGTGTCATGAATATTTTTCGTGACCTCAACTACAGTGGTACACATTGAATTTGTCATTAAAAATTATAATGGCTTCATGACAGCCAATGGCAAAACCAACCACCTGACAGTTTAATGTAATGTTAACCAATAAAGCTAGTTGTTTTCTTAAGTTTGATAATTAATCTGCTATGTCATGTTTATGACAGGTTGTGTTAGTAATGTCAAGTTGTCATGACAAAGAACCTGACAGGTTATGATGTATTGGTTTATGTCAATGTGACAAAGACATCTCAAACAATGTCAAAATTTGTATTAAAAATGTCATAATTGAGCGAATGACACTTAAAGACTTATCATAGACATGCATAAAACTTCCTTCATATTCATAACATATGTCATGATTATGAAGGTGTCATGTTAGTCTTATGCACACCTCTTCAAGTAAAGTGTTACCTTTTGGGGTTACCAATTCAATTAAAATTGGAATTTACAGTAGTCTTTTTTTCCTTATTGTGATGTGTATATCCAAGTTCTAAAATATAGGACAGGACTTGATTTTGTCCATCAGCAATAGATGGAAAACTAAACGGTAAACATGCACACAGAATTCGTGCACCTTGATTTGTGTGTGCTTCCAGCAGATGGCGTTCACATGCTGGTGATGGTCCATGAGGCATGGTCATCAGGCTCATTATCAAAGCGGATGATGAGGCTGCACTTTGCTTGCAAATCTCGGCAGCTGAGTAAGCTAGGGATAAGGAGCAGGTCCAGAGGAAGGTGCTTAACTGAAAGCTGGCCATTTTCACTCAGAGGCCAAAGCCAATGTGAGCCATGCGTTATTTGAATCTGTAAATTTGGGGCATCATTGCATTGGTTGCCACTGGTTATCGGGATTTTTACTTAGCAGTTAGCCTCAGGTTATACGATGCTTTGAACGCTTATTTATGCAAAAAACAAATCCGTACTCTCACTTTACACCATATAAGCCATCGTATTTCAACATCAACCATCTAAAAAAAATACTTGCTTGCAGATTGGTTCCTTCTAGTACCTAAAGTAGATTTACAATCAAGTGGTGCTATAATAACCACCCTAGGCCTTTTAAGCGGAAAGTTTGATAAAGTTCAGACGTGCAATCTTCAGTGCAGTTCCCTTATTTCATGGGGGAAAAAAGCATTTAGAGTATAGGTTTTAATTGCAACTTCAAATTCAAGCCAAGCTGCTCTGTTTTGGTGTGTCATTGAGGTATTAACACTTTAGAGTGATATATTAGGCAGCATTTTGTGTTTCACACTCTTTTTCTATGTTAGTGTTCATTAATGACACAGCAGCAACACTGTGAAGAGAGAGCAATGGATGTCTTCTATGGTAACACTGCAGTAAAAAGGAGCGAAAGGGGGTGTTTAAGATCACCACCTCAAAATCAGCTCTGCACGCTGTTGGCAAGTCTTGTTGCTATGGAGATCGCATCCTACTGCAGGTGTAAGTAACGACAGAGGAAGTCAACTGTGTTTTCTCCTTCCCTCTCCTCACACTGCCGTTTTTTTATTCCTCTTTACTCTCTCGTCGCTCTCGCTTTCGTAGTCATAGATATGAAACTGCATTTTTTCATTCCGGTCGATAACGCGCAGGAACCTCACAGATCGGATCTTGCAGTTCAGTGGTCGGCATGTACCGTGAATACCTTCACATCTGTGCTGCAATTAGTCACCACCGAAACTAGCCATTGTTGCGTTGAATGATCGCAACACGAGTTGTCTCGCTAACCAGACAACCTCTGGCTAATGCTTCGGTGACGTTGGACACGCTGGGCTGTGTAATAGAATTAGCTCTCAGGCGGTGTGTAAAATGCACACAGAGCCAGACTGAAATAAATGAGCTGAGAAGCCTTTTCTTCCCATCTTTAGTGTTTGTGGAGATCCAAGCTGAAAAGATGCAGATCCAATCCAGCAGTGTGCATTATTATTGGCCTCATCCAGTCTATTACTTCTATACGCAATAATACATTCAAATAATGCACTTTTCAATGGTGACGATTAAAGATAACTGTTGAGTCTGTACCCTTTAGATGAGGCTTCAACCACAGAAAATCAATTGCGCTTTATGGTGTAGTGGAGTATGATCATTTACTATACAGCATGTATACGAGTACAATCATCCAGATAATGGCTATAGGGCATTAAACTCAAATTTATTAAAGACATAATGACAGTGTAATTCTAACAGGATTTAGTTTAGATTAGTTGACCCCAAAACTGTAAGATGTTCGTTCATCTTCAAAACACAAATGAAGATCTGTTTGATGAAATCTGAGATATTTCTGTCTCTCCATTGACAGTTACACAACTACCAATGTGACACTTCTCAAAGAGATTCTAATACTAATCCATATGATTTTAGAGGTTTTCGAAGACCTGATTTCCCTTTAAGAATTCTAATATTATACATACTATTGTTAAGAAAAAGTCGGGTTGGTAATATTTAAAAGCATAAAAGTCTCTTATGCTCACCAAGATTGCATTTTTTTTGTTCAAAAATACAGTTAAATATTATTCAAAATAACTGTTCTATTTTAATATATTTTAGAATGTTCTTCTACAGTATCCTTGTCTATCCAGGAGCATTAAAATGACATTATTTTCAATTTTGTACAGTCTTTTTTCTGTTTTCAGTCAAGTCTTTTCTATCATATGTGTTAAAAACTAAATGCAGCCATACTAAACATGGGCCAGTAAATCTAGACAGCACAAAGATCTTTAAGCTCAAAAGTTTGATCATACGATTTTTCTTTAATGTTTTTTTTTTAAAGAAATCTCGTATGTTCACCAGCACTAACTTGATAGAAAACAGAGTAAAAACTGTAATATTGTGAAATTCTATTACAATTTTAAACATATTTTTAATATAGCTTATTTAATTTATTCCTATGATGGCAAAGCTAAATTTTCAGCATCACTCATTCACTCCGGTCTTCAGTATCACATGATCCTTCTGAAATCTTTCCAATATGCTGATTTGCTGCTTAAGAAATGTCTTATTATCACAGTTGAATACAGTTGTGCTGTTTTAGAGGAAATTGTGAAACTTTCTATTTTTTGATGAATAAGAGGTTCAAAAAGAACAGCTTTTTAAAAAAAAAAAACAACAACAATGTTTTGTAACAATATAAAATACTTTACTGTCACTTTTGATCAATTTAATGCATACATGCTGAATAAACGTATTATTATAAAAAAATATATATCTTACTGACCCTAAACTTTTTAACTTTATTATATATTTTTGTTTTGTTATTATTTACTTTACTTTACCTTAATGTCATTACAAACCTGCATGCTGTTATTTTTTTTTCCTGTGAAAAAATTTAAGTTTATATGAAGTCTTATCGAGTGAAACGATAGGTTTTTGTGAGGAAAAGACTTAAGTTTTTATTTAAAAAGTACATTTTAAACCCCTCAGTTCTCGTCATCTCTAAAAAGCTAAGCCAATGTTGATTCTTGTTTTATTACAAGCTACGTTGATCTATTTTTACCAGCCGACTCTCCTGTGTTCGGTGTTTTTTGAAACAGGTGATTCCCCAGAGGTTTGACACTTAGCATGTCAACCTTTCCCGCTTGTTGTGACAACTAACCTTTTCCACTCCCACACCAGAGACACGTCAAAGTAGCCAGAGATATGACGAGACACGTATGGGTGTGAGTGACAAGGATTGATGATGCGTTGACTCATTGTTGAAATAAAGTTGCATGGTGTACCTTGAAAGCAACAAAGAACCTACCACATACTGAATGCAATAGAATTATTTTTCCTGCCTCTCCTCCAGAAAACTCGCTCTGTAGCGCTGACTTGTCTTACTCTATCAGTTTTGGAGTGCAGTGTTGTGCACTGCAGGCGGCCGCTGTTCGGCTCTCCTGTGGAGTTGAGCCTAACCGAAGCGGACTGAAAGAGGCTTATTAATCCTACCGCTGCACATGCTCTCTTCAGGCCATGACAGTGCAGCACAAACGTCCAGCCACAAATAGATCTCCGAATGTAGATTATCCAAATACATGAAGTGCAAACTGTGAGGGGATTCATCCTGTACAAAGTCAAGCGATAGCGGCTGAAGGAATCCGTCGCTAACAGGGATTGACATTGTTGAGGTTCGCAGTCAGGAAAGATGGGTGTAGGCTTCCACTTCAGATCATATCTCTCCTCGGTCTGGATGTGGACAGCGGCTGTGCAAGTCTCTTGTCTTAATTTGTTCTTGGTAATGATTCTCACAAAACCTGTCAAGAACCAAAATCAAAACCCAATTCAAAAGAAAATAATACAGCTTAAAGGGATAGTTCACTTTGAAATAATTTTTTGATGTTTTAGCTTACCACAAGGGCATCAAAGATGCAGATGTCTATGTTTCCACAGTATTTTCAATTTTGATATTTTTAGGTCAAACCGTTCTTGTCTGTCGGTCTATGGTCACCACCTCAAAGAGCATGCACAGAGAAGTCCAAATTAAACATGATTTAATGACTCGTGAATGTAAG
>JAOTRC010000017.1:14055399-14068737 GCA_027497675.1 Cyprinella lutrensis | reverse complement strand
AACCACCAGACACAGCTGAAGAAGGTATTTTAAATTGTTAATAATAAGTATTTATTATTATAACATTTTATAAAATTTAAAGGGTTGGCATGCTGTAGCATAAAAGTTTGGGATGCATTTGTAATTAAGATGTATTTAAGGACAAGAAATGAAATACAAAAAAAACTTTTTCATCATGTATTTCCATCAATCTAACTAATTTTTCAGATGAGATGCGCCCTGGGGAAAAAAACCTCTTCGGCAACATCTTTCAGTTGGTGCCAGAGACCTGTCCACTATAGTCCCTCGTGTGGTCAGCAGAGACGAGGTACTTAAATACAGATCCATTGTTCCTCTACCACTGACAGAAAATGCACTGGGCTGGTAGAAGTCCCATGAGACAGAACTACCAATCCTTGCAAATCTGGCAAGAAGTTATCTTTGCATTCCTGTGTGGCCTCAGAAAGAGTTTTCAGCACTGCAGGAGACATAGTGTCTTCTCAGAGAAGCAGTTTACGGCCACAATGTGTTGATCAGTTAATATTTTTTTAAAAAAAATCTCAAGTTAAAAAACAAGTCTGTTTGTTCAAGTTTGTCTTACTACACTCTCTACATTATGGCCAAGCATGTGCGCTTAAAATAGAATTATTAACAATGCGCAACGCGCCACTGACTTTAGACCAGGTTTTTTTCTGGTCAGTGGTGCAATTGTTTTCTGGAAGTGTGAAATAGCATCAGGGAATGTTTGCGCCGAAACACACCTCCTTTTTGTACCGATCCACCCAGGGAGCACAAGTTCATTTCCTAGTTTACCGACATGCATCTTTGGAGGAAAAAAGCCCGCTTTGCGTGGGTGCAAAATAGGAATGAGACATGCGTTAGTGTATAAAGTAATTTGAGCCGGGTGCAAGATAGAGCCATATGTCTTTTTTTTTTTTTTGATAACTTGTTTTAATATTTAGATCATCCTGATTTTATGGTAATATCAATCTTCTAACTGTTTGAGTGTCAATAGTGTCCAGCCCTCAGTGAAAAATTGATTTGGGTGAACTTGGGTCCTGGGTTTTAGTAAACAACCTAGGTGGTATAGTCGGCTATTTTTATTTTTCAGGGTTTGAATACCAACAGTATTGCTGATTTGTCGTAGAAGTATAGAAGAACAGAAACACTTTTAATCATTTCCTTTTGCCACACCCCAAATCGCGCCACAATTACTAGCCAAAAAAATCAGTGTGTCATTGGATCAAAGACTTTGACAGCAGATCATTGTTGCTGAGACTCATCAATCATGGAGGTTCCTACCTCTGACTGAGCAAGCACCCAAAAGATCACATTCAGAATGTTCGTCTGGCTGGTGACTTGAAGTCCCACAGTAAACATGGCAGATTTCATACACAAGTCTTGAAGGCTCATCTGATTGTATTTGAATTACTTGCTGTAAAGACTGACAGAGGTACATGACAGGCCACCTTGATGAATCAGACCTACACAATCGTACAGACTCCCATACTTGTCTTTTAGCTTATCAACCAAACTTCAATTTAAAAGTAAAATTGATTTTCCTTCCCACTCCTTTAAACATGAAAGGCAATCTGTCCTCCACCATCAGTCAAAACATATAGGCTACCCCAGGGACGTTTTCTCCAAACAGAGAAAATAACTGACAGTACAGAAATTTTAAATAAATAAATTACACAAAAAAATGACATCAAACTGTGTAAATCACGGTTCAACAGCAAGACCAGTGGATAAAAGGCATGTGAAGTATATCTAAGGTGGATATCTTTTTAATTTTAAAAACATTTTAAATATTGTAGTATTATAAATAGTACAGTATCATTTGCTTAAAAAAAGTAAAATGATTTTCAAAATGTCTTTAATTTGGAAGCACCAAGTCAGTATCACAGCTCACACAGGAGTTTTTAAGCAGCCCCCTTTACAGTGACAAAGATCACAGCAATTATAGCATTCACCAAGGTCTAAGTTACGTCCTTGCTTCAGGCTGCAGTTATTGATTGGCTAAGAACACACATAGTCTAAGTAATTTTCCTCGTATATACAGATAGACTGAAGCATATCTCCATAGATTATGCCTTCACGTTTAGGCACGTCATGACCGTCCATGTCACAGATGTTGGCTGCGGGGCGCCAAAATGTCGAAATCATTTGATATTTAGAAAAATATTGATTAATACCTTGACTCATTTATTACATATACATTGAAGCAGCAGTGGATTTCAATCCACCCCCTTCAGGTTGGGGCAGTCTGAGTGGATGCTCACCCTGAATTTCAGTGGGCAAGCTGCCACTCATTTTCTTCATCTTTATCTTTGTATGTTATGTAAGTGAATTTAATCCAATTCCTAATTCTTAATGATGAAGCTGAATAAAAGATCATGGAGGAAGGAAGGCCCGTTTTGACAGGTTGAGACAATATTCAAAAGCCTTATCTAATATTAGCACCACATCCAGCTGATGTGAAGTCTAAAGTACAGCATGTATTAAACATGCATTAATGCTAACACAGGCATATGTTGTTGGCACACACGTACAAGAACCAACCCATGAGGATCAGCAATGTAACACATGCATAAGCAAAGAAGATTGACATACTGGCAAACACATAAAGAAAACTGTGTGTGTGAAAAACAGCTGTGAGTGATGCATCCTTTAGGACTGCGGTGCTTAAAGGAATTCTCTCATAAATGTCACACAAAATTCTCTTGTATACCCTTGTGAAAAGAATTGTACTTAATTGTATTAAATGTGTACTGTTAGAGTACTTCAAATCTTAAAATTAAACTTTGTAAAAACTTTACTTGCAGATAATATATTACAATATTATTAAGTTTGTTAGTAGAGGAGTTTATTCCGAGGTTTACCACAGTCTGCCAGGCCATATCCAGATCTGATGAAGGACCTTGCATAGATTCTGTATTATACATTTTTCAAGGTTTGAACCTATTTCATGGTTTGCATTCTCGAGCCACCAGGCACTGTTTTGTGCAAATGAGCGGCCGAATCGGTGAATTTTATGCAAATGAGCGGCCGAATCGGTAAAGTCAGCTAAAACTTTAGCTGGACAATTCTTTATTCTAGAGTTGCTGTAAAGCCAAAACAATCTCTGTTATTTTAATTCCCTATTATCACTGTAAAGCTGCTTTGAAACAATCTATATTGTTAAAAGCGCTATATAAATGAAGGTCAGAATAAAATAACAAAAATAAATAAATAAATAAATAAATAATGCAAAACACTTAAAGTCAAAACCAATATAAAAAAGAAGAAAGGCCCAAAATAATAGCTTAACAACAGCCCAATGTGCAAATGATTAAAACGTCTTTAATTTTACAAGATATTAACATTTTATGGATTTTAAATGTGGGACACAATATATCTCTTGATGATGTTAGGTTTCAATGTTAACTTCCATGTTAATAATTTAAATGTATGCCAACATAATCCCTGGGGGTACAGTATCATCCCTTTAGTGCTATATCTGCGGAAAACATGCTAAAAGTACTGCCCTCTGGGTAACAGCCTAACTGTGAACCACTTGGCAAGACTTTTTTCAATTAACATGAACAGTATCAGCTAAAATTAGAGTACAATAGAACCATATGCCCCAACCCTCATGGCAGCATGCAAAGAGTTCATGTTTTCAAAGTCTTCTGAATCAAAACACACCAGATAAACCTCATCAGCTCTATAGTGAAGACTTCATATTTAAAAACCCAATATTCAACAGTAATATTGACTTGGCTGCACTGACACTGTTGGAAGAGTACTGAATTATGATCCTGTTATCACTGTAAAGCTGCTTTGAAACAATCTGCAGTGTATAGAAATTACAGAATAAATAAACGTGACATAAAAAGTTCAAAATTTGAAAATAGAATTTAAAGTGTTTTGCATTAGATAGCATGAATATCTTGTATATTCAGATTCATCTTTTAACCTGGTTTAGATGGGTTCATGTATTACACTTCGTCAGCTTGTCTGCATGCCGTCGCAACGTGTTTTACATTAATTCAAAATTAAGGATAATTTTTGGCTTCAATATCTTGTGGAAAAGAGGTTTTCCCAGGGCGTAAGATATTACGCAGTATGAGAGAACCTCTCGTAAGAGAACTCTTTAGTCAGGACTAATTCGATAATTAACTGATTAGTATGCAGTGACATGCTGGACTGTCCTGATACATGATAGTATGCCGTTTCACACCATTACTACTCACAGTTTGTTAGCACAGTCTTACATTATGGAATTGCTGATGATATCAACACTAATAACCTATTAGCTGATGACTGTGTTCCCGATGCTTTTGTGACATTAAAAGGCTATTAATTATTGACAATGTAATTATCATAGCATTGTTCCTAATGTAATTAAAGTGTCACTAATGGATCTTGGGACCTAATTGATCCCCATAACCTCTTTATTTGACACTTATTTATTTTAATGGCAGCTCTATTTTTTAAAAACAATACGATTCATCCCAGCTGGGGTTTCACTCGAAAACACTCTGTGCAGATTGCTTTCCTCTGTGGTCTGATAATCTGCGCGCACAGATACAGACACTTTATGAAATACACTGTCTAAATAAACTCTAAATTTCACTGCCATGCTCTAAAAAAGATATCATTTTAGATATCACCTGCTAAAGGTATCCACAAGCCTCCCTAGGTTTCGTTCTACAAAATTGTGTACAATGGCAAAACTGTAATTTCCAAAACTTCATAATTACCTTTGGCAGTAATTGGCATGATGATTTCTTTTATTGGAATTGTGTTTGATTTATCCCTGACTGAGAGGGAGTTTATTGTGTGTGGATGTTAAGCACATCATAATGTAGTCATGTTGTTGTGATTGTCGGAGAGACCTACGACACGGGCATATTGGCGAGACTAGAATCCTGCAGCGTGCTGGGTAACATGTCATTTCCATCGCAGTGTGAAATCTGGGTGTGATGAGTAAACAAGCTAGGATGTACCAGCTACAGTGTGTGGCAAACAGTGAGAAGCAGGCTAACATCTGCAGGCTAAGATGTCATTGAAAATGTAAATGCACCATAAAATGAAAACTGACCCTATTTTTGTTCTTATTACACATCTTGGTTTTATTGCGAATTATTCAGTGCACGGTCTTCCAAAGTAATGTTTTATCTTTGTACACCATCAAAATGTAATAACTTGCTCCATCTCTGAAGTAGACATTGAAACCTGGGCTGTAACCACCACAGAAATTGAATCACAAAATGTTTTCAAGCACAACGCTTCAGTTTTTATTAGAGTCCGACCTATAAGAACTGAAGATTAAAAGGCACAATTTGTAGTTGTTGTTTTTTTTCTGCCACAAGAGGGCGCAGTTTCAAACAGTAACAAATGAGTAGGTTTGTGACGCAGTGATGAGCTGAATAATGGGACTTGCTGTCAAGCTGGTGGATCTAATGTTTATGGATGAGTGCAAACATTCGTGTTTTTTAACATTACAGTGGTCATGAAGCAGGTAGCGATTGCTAAAGAGACAGATATCACATGCGAGTCCCACGGATGTACAGGAATAAGGACATAAGGACATAAGGTCAGTTTATTAGACGAATTTAACTTGTGAGGTAACACAGCGCTGCTTCACTTGGTCTAATGTTACAACACTAAACAGCATTTAAATGTGTGTTGAAAGTTATAATGTTATAGTACGTGTTAGTTTGCAATGCGAAACCAGAAAGCTAGATTAATAATAGAACCTACTACTGACCATATTCTAACATTTCATCATGTTGAGCTAAGAACATCTGTACATTTGCTCACCTGTCTATTAAAGCTCTCAAGTCATGACTCGTGAAGCTCTGTCAAGTCCAAGTTAGTCGCGGACGCGGAGCTCTCTGCATCTCAAAAACGCCACGCTGATATTGATCCTTATTTTAGTTCTCCTTGTTTGTCCCAAAGTCTGCTTGCCATGGTCTACGTTTGAAAGAAACAAGACCTGGGTGCCACTAAACATTACGCACTATGCAGTTGTCCATGTCTTTCGCTAGTTACGTTATGGCTATGGCAGTATGAACGAAAACCGAGGATAGCGCGGATATTGCGTCATTGACACGCAATGTTTTTTTTTTTTTCAGGACGGCCACTTATTTAAACTTGGAATTTCTCTGAAATAAAAAAAAACTTTAGAGACTTTTGTGATGTTTTAAGTACACAACTGCAGAAAATGTTTCACACTGTGCAAGTGATTTTTTGATATTTTATTATAAAATTCTAACATATTGTATCTTTAATATTTGACAACGGGTTTACGATAGAAGTGTTAAATGACCAACAGCTTTGTCCGGTGATCCAAACTATACTCTACTCTTTTGAAATATTGGGTTACACTTTATTTTACAGTGTCTTTGTTCCATAAGTTACATGTGCTTACCATAGTAATAACAGTAAATGATACATAATTGCATGCAACTAACCCTCAACCAAATCATAATCCTATCCTAACCCTAGGTGACACAAAATTAGTCTTAAATTGCATGGGTATATTTGTGTTAATAGCCAACAAAACACTCAAAATTGGGTCAAAATTATCGATTTTTCCAAAAATCATAAGGATATTAAGATCATGATCCATGAAGGTATTTAGTATATTTCCTGCCTTAAATATATCAACATTTTATTTTTGTAAGTGGATGCAGCACATTCGCCAACAGAAATGGAAACCTTTAAAGGCGATTTTCTCGATATTTAGATCTTTCTGCACCCTCAGATTCCCCAAATCAAATATTATATATTTGTTAGGATAGGGCAAATATTGTCCTATCCTAACAAACCATACATCAATGGAAAGCTTATTTATTCGGCTTTCATCTGATGTATAAATATCAATTTAAAAAAATGGACACATAAGACTGCTTTTGTGGTCTAGCAGGGCCACATGTAGTTAATTAATATTACTCAGTACTTAAATGTATAATTACACTATAACAATGACACCTTAAAATAAAGTGTAACCCCAAATTGTCTTAATTTTTAAATGAAAAGCCTATTATTTATGTGATTCAGGAAATATAATTAATAATTTACTTTATAATTTAATGTTAATGGCTTACAAATATCTTTATAATAGTAACTACACAAATATATTAGAGATGCACAGATACTAAATTCCTTAGCCGATACTAATAGCCTTTTATTCAGAATGATATTTGTTTGATTTTCTTAAGAAAGTGATCTCCCAACTAATGCTGGAAACAAACCTCTCTTTAAACTTTACTATATTAATTAACAACAAAGCCCAAACTATTAAATTCCACTGCTATTTACTGTTACATTTTTTTAACGTTTGTAAAGCTGTGCACATTTAAATAATTTTCCGTTTTAAAATGTTATCACCATATAAATGGTACATGTACATTTTAGATATGAATACTAATGAGATGAGACTGAACCAATGATGCTTAAGCCCATTTGCCACGTTGCAAGATGTGCAAAAATGCACAGACAGAGAATTCTGATTAACTGAAACTTTGCACGTCTCTTACAACCCTCCCCTGACCTGAGATATCTCTGTAGGTCAGCGCGTCAACATGGTGTCTTTGACCCACCCCTCCTTTGGCAGACACGTCCGCCTTAGCACTCCGGGCTCCTGACAGAGCAGGGACCGACCCTCGGTTGCTGCCCTTGCCTAATAACTCCTGGAGACAGTCAAAGGTCACAACGGGGTGGCAGCAGACGGCACTCCACAGATGGAGGACGACTAGTGTTGTGCTCCTGTCACATCAGCATGCGGTGGTCTCCTCCTGAGGGAGTGAGGGAGATGAGATGAGAGGGAGAGCGAGCGAGAAGGAGACAGAGAGAGCCCCCTGCCCCAGGCCTTAGTCAGTGGTAATGAAAGGACACAGGGGCAGGATGGGAAACATGTGAATCAGTGGTGTGCCGCCGAATGCCCTGAGGCACCTTGGCATTCACAGGCAGCTAGCAGGTGGCAGAGAGTCAGACAAAGTCTGTGCACAACACACACATACCCACGCACTCCATCTATCCCTGTCTGAATGTCACAAGCTGGGAACGCAGCCAAGAGATATCCGGGTATTTGTGGGATTGGAGCATGTCTGTGTGTATGAGGGAAAAAGGAAATAACTTCTTATAGTTCAAAAGGGGAAGACTTCAAAAGCCTAAGGCACACAACAAACGTTTGCTTGCTCAGCATCGTGTCCGTGATCCGCTCACTGAAGACATCGGTGACATGCTCGATCGTACAATATATACACACAATAATTTTTTTTTTTTTCACGGTTACACATTTTAGAAGATCATAATTTACATATGAAAATTCTTTATTTAAAAAAAAATCAAGCGCATCATGTATTGACCAAAATTATTAAGAAATTCTATACAAAATTCTAACATAACAAAAATGAGAAAAAACATCATTTTTTAAAATTTATTTATTCATTCATTCTTTCATTCATTCATTAATCTATCAACTTATCTATTTTTTAATATTTATGTATTGGAGGGTTATTTAGTATGTCATTTCCTATATCAAAAAGTACATATTATAATAATTCTACATTTTAATAATTAATAAAATATTTATATTTCGATGTTATTATAAATAATGTAAATAATAATGCAATGTAAAATATTTCAATATAAAATATTATGCATTTTATTAGTAGCCTAGTTGTCTTGGATGCTCTCTTCAACAGTCCAGTCATCTAGGCTGCGTCTGTAAACTGATAAATGCAGTCTTTGGAGGATGCATTCCAAGGTCGGAAGGCATCAAGGCACGTCCGAATGCAATGTTAGTCACTTCTTGTCTCATGAGATACCTTCATTTGATCGATTTTTGAAGGCAGCATATATCTATCCTTCGCTGCCTTTGATATCCCACAATCCTGTGCGTTTCATTCTGGGACTCCATGCAAGTCCTTGATTGTACAGAGCTACATTGCATATAAGATGCAGCAGGTACGATCTTTGTTCCTGTTCAGATGTTCAGGTCATTGTTTAGCCATAGAAACAAACAGATGAAGTAAAACAAATGGCAGAGAGAACCTGTAACTATTGTAAATACCTCTGTGATAGAAGACGAGAAGCATTTCTTGTTAGACTGTTCTTTGTATGTGGATCTGCGTAAGAAATATTTGGATGATCTCGCACTTGTTGGTAATGTTTGTATTGATGTGTCACAGGTCTGTAACTTGACATAAGCATGAATATTGGCATTGTATATGTATCTTGGAATGAAGAAAAGAACATCTGTCATGATTTTGGGATTTTGGGATTTCAGTTCGGTTATTTCCTGCCGGTCATCCGTTTCAGGGCGCCGGATAGGCTTCTCAAGCTATACTATAGACCAGTCTCGAGAGGCTGGTTCCTTTAGTATTATCTTCCAGTCGTCTTGGGATAAGACATATCTGAGGACAGTCATTATCTCGAAGAAGGCGTCAACTAAGAAGTCCTGACACCGAGGATATCAGGCTTCTGAGGGTGGCCCCTCCCCAGGAGAGACAGGTTTGAGAATCCGTGTCTCCTCGGCACCCTCTGAGGGGACTCTCTGAGGAAGGTCGCAGTGCTGCCAGTTTGGTTTTCCCTCCCGGTTCGCCATTTCAGGCTACCGAGGTGTCAGCGTCCACAAACAATCCTCCGAGGAGGGTCGTAAAACAGTCTGTTCAACCAGTACCAGAGGCCAGTCTCGAGAGAGTGGCCCCCTTCGTAGATTTTCTGGCATCGTGAAAGCTACTGCCAAATATATGTCGTTGGGGCCTGCTCACTATAGAAAAGGGTTACAGAATTCATTTCGGTTCTCATCCACCCAAATTTCTAGCAAGCTCTGATTATGTTATCATTTGAGATTAACAAACTCATTGTAAAGGATAGAGTGTGGTTTTCTGTGCCCCCCTCAGATAGATTGGGGACCGGGATGGGATTCTCAACAGAAGCCTTTGAAGCAGAATATAGATCTGAGGTCCGTTGTTGGATCTGAAATAGGCTTTGGCCAAGGTCCTTACGCCATTGGTGTCAGACCTCTGAGGGCAGCCCTGACCAGTGTGGAGTGGTGTACACCTCAGTATACGGTGCCCGCCCCACCTTGGTGACCATTTTTGTGATTTTCCTATGTTGTTTTTATAATGTAGTACCATA
Source organism: Cyprinella lutrensis (assembly GCA_027497675.1). Taxonomy (NCBI): domain Eukaryota; kingdom Metazoa; phylum Chordata; class Actinopteri; order Cypriniformes; family Leuciscidae; genus Cyprinella; species Cyprinella lutrensis. The sequence goes on along the minus strand of JAOTRC010000017.1, from coordinate 14,058,621 downwards.
GTCCTGGAGGAACATTGTCTCATTTCGTAGTATACCGTACCAACTGTATATGTTTGAATGACAATAAAAAAACACTTGAACTTGAACTTGACATTCAAACAGACTGTGACTCAAATCAGATCCGAGGACTGGTTTGTCACAAGATCTAAAGACGCATACTTCCATGTCTCCATCCTCCCTCAGGTTTAGTGAAATTCCTCAGGTTTTCTTTCGGGTGCAAAGAATACAAATATTGGGTACTTCCATTCGGTCTAGCTCTATCACCCCACATGTTCACGAAGGGCGTAGTTACAGCTCTGGCCCCACCCAGGCTGCAGGGTAAACGCATTCTGAACTATTTAGACTACTGACTGATTCTGGCAGAATCAGAGCAGTTAGCAGTTCGGCATTGAGATGTTGTCCTCACTCACATGAATAAATTGGGGTTTAGGCTCAATGCCAAGAAAAGTGTGCTTTCTCCATCACAGAGAACCACTCTCCCGTGCAAAGGCTTAAGACCATAACTTTGTTTTGGGTCGAAAATAAGTTATTGATATTTTTGGCACATTCAAGACCTCCTATATCATGTGCAGTGTTGTGCCTGAATGCGTTCAATGAACACGATGGTTCATGAACGCATTCATATTTTGGGGGCGAACGTGAACTGAACGTACTGTATTACTACCTGATGAACTTTACTGTGAACGCGTTCATTCTGGTGTCTGTGAATGCACGCTCTCTAAGTTTAACTTTGTACAATAGGGTGCCAGATTTCTGTCGAGCCTTCCAGGCGAAAACCAGGCTAAAACACACTTTGTACGTGAACAAGTTCAAAGTTCAGTTAGTAGTTCATACTTCATAAAATGAACTAGTTCATTCATAGTTCTTTTTTTCCATATGTTGCGAGGTTTTTTTTTTTTTGCCACAGCCCATATACAACCACAGACAACAATTATTTTAACACCAGCCACCAGTGTCGCACCGCTGCCGTTGTCGACAAAGCAGTGAGCGAGGAGGCATCGTATGATCATTTAAACGGATTATCTTACATTTCTGTGCAAACTTTTATTGTATATGGTTGTATATGGGCTGTGACAATAAAAAAAGTAAAATCTCGCAACATATAGAAAAAAAGAACTATGAACTAGTTCATCTTTTGAAGTTTGAACTATGAACTATTGTTCATTTTAAAAATTGTACTAGTTCATGTAGAAAGTCAACTTTCCCAACACTGATCATGTGGCTAAGTATCTTGAGTCAATTCCGTTGTTTTTTCGAGAAAATAACGTGCTGTCGTAACCGTAACTTCCAAAAGCCCATAAGAAACCAAGGCAGAACACTGTAACACCAGTTCCCGCTCCTTGGCTTTGTTTTGGAACGCTCATACTGAGTTACAGCACTCTGCCGTGCGTCAATATGAAGTTACTGTGCTGGTGTTCAATCAAATATACTATACGGGGTTCTGCCTTTGTTTTATTCCCCATTAAAATTTAAATTATGATGTACAGTAGCCTGTGTACTTTGTACAGCTACGATCCGTCCCTGTAACTTCTGATGTGCTCAGAACTTTGTCCTGCAGTAATGCGGATCATGGGAACCAACTAGTAATGTTATCTGATATATTTTTGATTATTGATATATTATTGATTATTGATTGTTAATTAACTTTTTCAGTAGTTCTCTGGGAAGCATTAAAAAATAGAAGTTATTGATTAGTTAATTGTGAAGCCTAATCCAGACCTAAACCTACCCGTGTCATCTAACTGATGCCAAAGGTAAAGCGTCAGTTAGATGACGCCCTAGGATAGCGTCATCTAACTGACGCTAAAGGGTGCCTAAAGCATCGGATATTGTAACATGGTCAAAATTGTTAGATTATGCCTTGGGATTACTATTTCGTTAATCAGAGTTTTTTGTTAGTTAATAATAGATACAAGATTGTTAATATTGTGTTACTCATTGGTTCTTGTGTAGCTATTAATTAATGAAGGAACCATATTCTAAAATGTTACCCTTAAAATATATCAGTGCCATTGTTTTGTCTCTAGATCCCTTTATAAAAGCTACTTAAATGCCCTAATTAAACTAAGCCTAATGTCTTATTCTAAGCCCTGTCTTTGAAACTGTCAAGAAAACACTGCTCCACCTCATCACCCCCAAACCACTGTGACCTCTGAGAAGACACAACTGCATGTCATATTTCATTCAGTCAATAGTTGTTCAGTTATGTAAGCACACACAGAGTTCAGACACAGGTCTCCACACCTGTGCACTTTGACACTGTACCCAGGCCAGTACAGGATCTTTTTCTTGATCACACCCTGCGTTCTTAAGGGAGACATTTAACGTGACACGCCTGACAACACTTTCAGAGATGGAGAAAGAGAATGAAAAAAACAAAATGAGAGAGAGACGCAGACACACATAAACACACGCCACAGAATTACTCCCAAGAGAAATGAGAACTGGGGCAGAAAATGTCATGAACAATTAGTTTGAACCCCATTTTATGAGATAAACGCAAGCATCCATGATAATTAAACATGCAATAATTAATATAGAGAAACAATAAAGACTTCCTCTTCTAATCCTGTCTATTCCAAGAGGACCTGTGACAATATATGACTGGGAGAAATAAGTCTGTTTTGGGATTTAAAACACAGCCAGGCAAATAATGGAAAGCATCTGCCTCTCTTACTTTCTCCTCTACCTCTCTCCCGATCTCTCTCTATCTATCTCTCTCTTCCTCTCTGCAATATGAACATCCAGTGTTCTTGGAAGAAAGGAAAAAAAAAACTTAGGAAGGAAAAGGTGATAATGAAGGAAGGAAAATTGAACAAAGAAAAATAAAGAAAAAATAAATGGATGAAGGAAGTAAAGAAGGTTACGGATTTAAGGACAGGAAAAATGTATGAAATAGCAAAGGTATGAAATAATTTAAATAAGGAAGGAAGAGTGGAAAAAAGAAACAGAAGAAAGGAAGGAACGGCAGATGGACCAAAGAAATAAAAGGCAGATGGACAGAAGGAAGGATAAGGAAAAAAGAATGGAAAATTTGACGCAAAGAGACAGATGGACAGAAGGAAGGATGAAAGGAAAGAAGTGAGAAATGTAGGTAAATGGAATTGAGAAAGGGATAAGGAAAATGGAACAGATTGATGAAAAGTAAAGAAAGAAAGAAAGAAAGAAAGAAAGAAAGAAAGAAAGAAAGAAAGAAAGAAAGAAAGAAAGAAAGAAAGAAAG
>JAOTRC010000017.1:14042924-14053026 GCA_027497675.1 Cyprinella lutrensis | reverse complement strand
GTGCAAAAGTGAAATTGATAATCTCAACATTATTTACCATCTACTTAAAGGCAAAAACACACATAAAATATTTTTTTTATATACAGCTATATAAATTCGGGCGTTAAGGGGTTAATACATTTTTAATTTTAATTTTTAACTTTGAAAGGGATTTTTTTTATGAATAGCTATTCAAATAAAAAAAAAAATTAGAGAAATCCTTCCACGAGAAAATGTAGTTCCTAACATGTAAACAGCAGTAGAATGCTATTCAATGAATAGATATATTCATTATAAGGCATAAAAAACATTGTAGGAGCTATTTTGAGTTTAGTTTCATCTAAATTGTTGTGCTATTGGAGCACTGGAGTTTTTTGTTAGACTTAGGATCTTTTATTTTGTAGGGACTTTTATTTTTACAGTTGGTGAGAATGTTTGAATAAAAAGATGGCCGCCTCTCACTTTTTCAAACACAAGAAAAGGAAGCTTTAGGAACGTACAAGCATACAGTTCTTTACTTGCATACAGTTCTTTAAACAATTAAACCCTACTACGTGGATATTAGTTTGACATTTAAGTTGTGCCTTAAGTTGTGTCAGCGTTTTTAACACCCTTTTTTTTCAAACAACTACCAATTGTTTGTTGGATTACTGGAATCCAGCCTGTCTGATACTAACAACCAACAAAACCGCCCGCTGCCTGACTTGCTCGATTTATCAACCTACTACCTGCTGGAATTCCATCTGATCCATCAAAAAAGGTACAATTCAAGTTTATTTGCGTTGTATTGCTTGTTAAAGAAGTAACCAATACGTCCCAGCTATCAGTGGTCCGCCATCACAGTCAGAAAAGAACTCTGCAATCATTTACACTGCTTCACAATCGAATTGTTTGGAACCTATGGAAGCATTTGTTTGACTGCTATTGAAGCTTGAAAGTTTTGGATCTTTTTGAGAATTCACCTTTTCAAGCTCACTATTGGCGTGCATTTTTTGTTTGATTCTGGATTTGCTACTGGAGCAGACCATGATTTGTGTTTGTGCACATTTAAGCCTGAGTGAAGACAGTTGAGAATGAACTGAGTTGAAGATAACTGTGCTGGCATTGGATGAATTTAAAGATGTGCATCAATCTGTGCAAGTGCTGCATGAGGAAGAGGAAAAGAAAAGACAACACTTAAATTTATGAGAATTCCTTCCAATAGAAAATAGTTCCTGACATGTAGACAGTAGCAGATTGTTATTCATTGGATGCAGTGCAGAAAAAATATATACAGTAACTATAGTGCTTCTTTGGCTCAACATTTCATTCAGTAACATTAAGCAGTTTTGATTTATACACCTTTGAATGTTCAATCACATGATTACATCACAGTAGCTTCAGCCCGTTCTCATCCTTTAGCATCATATATGTGACGCTATATGACAAAACGGCGAAATACTATGCACATGGCAGCCTTTATCGTTAATATAACACGCAAACCCAAGGCCTCATAAATCCTTTAACGTTAAAATAAGACTACCCTACCCTACCCCACACCTAAACCTACCCATTACAGCTCGTTCTATTAACGATAACGACGATAACGGGTGCCATGTGCGTGGTATTTTGCCGTTTTGTCATATAGCGTCACATATGATGCTAAAGTATGAGAATGCATTGGTAGCTTACATGTGTGTAAGCAATCTTAAGTGACTGAATCTGGAATTGCCCCCTATACCATAGGGCATTATTTGAGGGGACAGCCATTGTGGTATACGAAACCATAGTGGACGTTATTGAGTGCACTATGCATTTCCCAACACAAGCCGTCAAACCTACGTCATCAGAAAAAGACACCATTCCAGACCGGATGTAACTTATCAGATTTTGATTAAAGATTACCATGGTAAAAAAAAATTGTATACATTTACTTGCACAGATTAATTGTTCACCACAAGAATAGTAATATACGCTAACAAAGTAAATAGGGTCAATTTTGATTTTGATTTATCTTGGACTGTAAACGTAAAAACATGTTTTGTAAAAAATCCCCTAAACTTGATTAATTTATTATTAAGACCTATCATAAATGTAAATGCCGGAAATAGAATTAAATGTGCAGGTCACTTTTCTGTCCATGCATGCCGCATACCACAAAAATTATTACATATAGTGAGGTATGTCAAAAAAAAAAAAAATCTCCAGACAGAAATGCAGTGGCATTTATTTTTGAAAAACCTGTCCCATGTGTCCTCAAAATCCAAGTTTTATGTCTCCTTGCAAATGTCTCCGGAACAGCAATGGTACTCTGAGTGCATTGTAGCTGGAATTCATATCCATTAATTAATTTCATCTGTCAAAGCAAGCAGATCATCACTCTAATTCAAAGACTAGCTGAGATGTCATTTGCTTTTCATACTTGCTTTTCATTATTTCATAGTCTAGTATCCATAAATTATTCAATCTAAGCATTTTACATCATAGATTATTTATGCTTTGTAGCACTTTGACAAATTGTATTGTGACAGCGGTACCAATGGAGAATTCTTGAGAACTGGATATGAAGGGAATGTCATTCAAATTCATTCAGGGTTTGGGGACGATTCAGCATGTTTACTGTGTTCTGTAATAAACATTCCCCAGTCCCAGTGTTTACAACGGTTCCCTCATAGCACATGATAATCAATTGTTTATATCAAGGTTTCAATTCACTTTCTTCACAAACCCAGCCGTAAGAAAATTTTCACCCTGAGCGAATATAAATTGAACTCGACAACGGGTGACAGCAGAGTAGAAAAAGCACTGTTTATGTTTATCTTTGCTTTAGGTTTAGTTTCTTTTCATCGCAGAGGAGAATGCTGGGTACGTGCCACCCCATTGAGCGAGCCAGTGTTTAAGTGTGCTCCTGGGACGCTGAGAGATTTGAGCACAAACAGTAAACTCACTTATGAAATCTACCTGCAATCTTACACTCATTGGCGTTCTCTTTCTTTATTTTCATGCGAGGCTCTTCCTAAGGTCACCCGGCTGTACAAAATGTCGATCCACCAATCGAAGATGTGGGCCGTGCACAGCACGTCTCCTCCCAGGCTGTTTAAAGCACTTAGAGGAGGGTTGTGTACAGAAAATAGTATGAATACATTATTTGAGTATTATGGACTTGAATGAGCATTTATTCTGCCAATACCTCTCAAACACATCCACAAATGCAGTGCTGCTGTTCTTTGAAATATTACTGACCTATTGGTGATTCTCATCTCATTTTTCTTCTGTCAGCGACAAGTCAGATCTGCAATGGCAGGCCGTGGCCACCAGGGAGTAGCAAAAAATGGTCTTCAAATATTGATTCTTAAACCCAAAGTGATGTTGGGTCAGACTCAGACTATGTATCAGGTTCATGCTCAGAGCAGGAGGAAAAGCCTTCATTCGTTGTCGGCATCTAAACTGCTCAAAAAAATAAAGGGAACACTAAAATAACACATCATCTGAAGGAATGAAATAATTTCTTTACATAGTTAAATGTGCTGACAACAAAAATCACACAAAAATGATCAATGGAAATCAAATTTATCAACCTATAGAGGTCTGGATTTGGAGTTTGAGTGACTTGAAGTTACATTGTGTTGTTTAAGTGTTCCCTTTAATTTTTTGAGCAGTGTATATTTAGCGTATTTCTGCTTCCCAGGAGAGCGTTTTTAAATGGATCTGTAGATAAACACATGGCACAGACGCAAACATGCACACCTTTGCAGTCTAAAAGATGACAAAACGTTCACGGTCTCCATTTGTGCACGTCCAGTTGACCATGTGAAACGAGAACAGGATGCGTTTTTCCCATTAGTTAAAGACCTAAAAATACACCCAGTCTATCCCAGGAGAGGGCTGGTGGTATCCTGGGCTTCAGTAATGAGAATTCAAGATGGCACTCAACCCCATGTCCCAAAGCTCAACACTGGAATCACAGTGGTTCTGATTCATTCATCACAGCTCACAAAGCAGACGGCTGGAGTCTGAAGGGGCTTTGAAGCCTGGAAGACGTCCGGGCTGGCCCAGGGCAAGCCTAGCGTACAGGGCTGTCTTGAAGAGAGAAACCCTCATTCAACACTTCACATGCCACCAGAGCCCTAAGAAAGCTGTTTTACAGAAATGCAGAGATAAAGGCACAATGTGCAGCGTCTTTTTTGCAAGTTCGATCCAACCCAGGAAAAGGTAAAGCTCAGCAAGAGTGAATAAAAGGGCCGATTAGAGTTCAGAATTCAAGTTTGGGTTTAAGTTGTGGAGTCTGTGGAGGAACTCATTGAGATTAGAAAATCAATGATGAATAGGGAAGCTGATTCTATTTCAAATTTTATTACATTGCAGTATTGGGCATGAGTTATGCCTCTTCACATCAGAGCTTATCTTTAAACATGTTCATAATCTCAGTAAGCACATTGCTAGCCTGTTTTCAGAACTTTGCGAAGTACTTTTGAGAGCTTTACAGTTAAAAAAATTGAAAGTTAAAAACAAAAAAAGTTAAAAGTGCACTAAGTAACTTTCTGGTTTTGTTTCACTTGCAGATAAAACAATGGCCTTGCTTTATACTGACACTTTGTGGCGTGGATGTCTTTGTTTTTTATGCAGATGTATATTTGGCACCTTGTTATTATTTTATTCTGAAACCAACCATTTGGTGCCATTTGGTGTGTTCAACTTGATGCAGCACTGTGCAGACCGATAGGTGTTTGACATCAAAGTACTGCAAGAGCGATTAGAGAGTAGATGGCTTTGTATGCTTTATAATCGCTTTCACTGTACTTTGATGTCATACACATGGTCAGTCGATGTATCGCCCCTTCAAGTTGAAGACACCTAATTAGTTGTATTCAAAGAGTCATGTGATCTTGACATGATGGTCCCCATGAGGCTCCCATCTGCCAATTTTTAAGTCATTGTCATTTTAAACATATTTGTCAGTTGTTGTTATTTTTTATTCAGATCTTAAATCTAGAACAAAAAATCTTAGTGCACTTTTAAGTGGTTTGTAGATATTTTTACAGAGTAACATTTGTTTTTAGCCAGCCGTTAGTTTTAAAAGATTTTGAAGGGAATTGCACCTGTAAAGCTCACATTACGTAACATTTTTACAGCTAGAAAGAGCTGTATTTTTACTGTAGTTTACCATTGTTTCACTTATGTCTACTTCACTTGCATTTCTACTTTGCATTTGTGGAAGGAAGCTTTATAAATATTTCTCTCTTGATTTCCATCTTACACCAACAGTCAAAGACTAGAAAACGAAAAAATGTCTCCATATAATCTTAAATAGTGCAACAACAACAAAAATTGCCCATTCATTTTTAATTTGTTGTTATGATCCTATTCAGAAACGCTAATTCGAAGTTAAAAATTACTGAAAGGGTTAGTTCACCCAAAAATTAAAATTCTTTCATTAATTAGAATTATCTCACCCTCATGTCATTCCAAAACATAACAAATGAAAATCTTTTTGATTAAATCTGAGAGCTTTCTGCCCCTCCATTGACCGCTACGCAACTACCACTTTGGTGCTTCAAAAAGTTAGAAGAGATTGTAAAAATAATCGATATGAATTGAGTTGTTTAGTCAACATTTTCTGAGGAGACTCGATCGCTTTATATGATGAACAAATTGAATTTAGGCTTTTATTCGCATATAAACATCCATCAACTCACACATCAGTGGTAAACAGAAGCTCGAAGATGTTTGCGTGATGTATGAGAACCAATAAGGTTCATTCCCATGTGATTAAGCTTCTGTTTGTGTTTGCTGATATGTAAATAAAAGAGTAAATTCAATCTGTTTATTATATAAAGTGAACCGTTCAATTCATACAGACAAGCTCTTTGAGAACTTTTTGAAGTGTCAGCTGCGTAGCTGTCAATAGATAGACAAAAGCTTTCAAATTTCTTAATTTGTGTTCCAAAGATTAGCAAAAGTCTTACAGTTTTGAAACGACACAAGGATGAGTAATTAACGACAGAATTTTCATATTTGGGTGAACTAACCATCTGACATTTTCAGGGTAATGACCTCACCAAGAGGAGCAAATTGACAATAATTTGTGAATTGCACATTCAGAGCAATCTTCTCCCTTCTCATGAATATAAAGTTCGTTGTGTGCTGAAAAGCAGATAAACAGTGTTAAACTACTCATCATCATCAACCTGACTAACTTGCACACAAGCTCCCAGACAGGTCTGAACTGTCCATAGTTTGTCCTTCAAGTCCCACACTATAATCTCTCTCACACATGCACACACATACACACTAGAGCCGATGGAAATCCAGAAATTCACTTTCAGCTGATGGATACAGTACATGAGCACCTGTGTGTCCAGCATCTTCAGTCGAACCTCAGGTTTATATAGAGATCCTTGTCCATCCTTATTATCTTCTGTCAAAACAAGGCAGCCAACTATAGTCTACTATAAGTTTGTCTGTCTTTCGCTTGTACGGAATCATCCATAATGTCAGTGTCTTAAACAAGATTTTTTCCATTAGGAGTTGTTGAGGCGTCTTGGGCCTCTTGGTAAGGCAGCCATGTTCTTGCTATCGTGTGACCTACAAATAAAAAGAGAGGTAGATTAAGGAACGCTATGGCACAATCACTAGAATGGCAAAACTTTGAGGTGTTTGAGAGGCCTTTTAGAGACATAATGTATATACATTACATATATTACGCCATTGGATAATCATTTTGAAGAAGTAAGGGTTGGTGATAGACAGTCTTTTAACAGTGGAAAAGGCTAGAATTCCTGTTTTTGGAATGTGAATAAGTATAAAATAGTTTTTGAGCTTGATTTCTCTTAAATGTAACTTGACAAAGAAGAAGTAAAGCTTTACAAGAGTTTTACAAAGAAGAAGTAAAGCTTTACAAGAGCTTTACAAGTCAAATCCTTTGCGCTACACCCTTTTGAAATGGCGAAGAATGGGGAGTGACTCGAATCATCAAGGCTTATTCACAGCAACAAAAATCATTTTCTTTAATCAATATCAGTGCATTAACTAATGTTAACAGATACAAATTTTGATCTTAATAATGTATTAGTAAATATTGAGATTAACATTGATTATAAGTGCTTTAAAAGTATTGTTCATGTTAACTGATGGAGTTAAAGCTGCAGTCCGTAGTTTTTCCTCTTTGTCGCCATCTCTGTTCGAAATCTGCAATTGAAGAGTTCAGATGCAAAAGCCTCCAAGTGCCATTTTAATTTTTCTTCTAGAATGATCATTTTTATCAAGCTTGTATATTCAAGTTCAGTAATTTCACTTGAATGACAATTAATAGGTAATCTTCAATGCCATTTAAGTGAAATTACTGAACGTAAATATACAAGCTTGATAAAAATGATCATTTTAGAAAAACATTTCAAATGGCACTTAGAGGCTTTTGCATCTGAACTCTTCAATTATAGTTATTGGCGAAATTATTAACTTTACGTGGGTTGTGCCTCGCACTAGCCTGGTCCCACCAGACTATCATACATTTAATTTGTACAGGGAGTCTGGCCTCGCTCCAAAGTGTTAACTTTGTTGTAGGCTGGTACTGTGTTGAAGTTTCAAAGTATTGGATCTGCCCAGAGCCACTCTGGATTTGCCATATCCAATAGCTGATGTTTGGTCGTGGCCTTTTGCATTTTACAGTGAGTGAGTCTCCATTTGTCACTGGTGATTGTCATTTGAACCTTTCTGGATCTGCCATCAAATCGGTACGTTTAAAGTGCTGTGAGAAAAGGCAATAATTCCCACCTCGAACATCTTCACACGCAATATAGCCTACTAGCCGAGACTTCTTCTTTATATGTACAGATGTGACCTATTGACGCAAAGACATGATCGAATTTCCCACGGAAATCCACCAGTACCACTGAAATTAAAAATATTGTTATTAGCTCACGTATTAAGCTAAGGCAAGCCAAAATATTTATTATCCAAAAGAGTTGTAACACTGTTACAGAGTTACGGACTGCAGTAGCTTTAATTGTAACAAATGAAATATAATTATAATGTGCTACCATAAGTTCCTTTAGTGTTGGAAAGGAAAATAAAGCTGTACGGCAGGCAGCTGTACCATAGACAGGCAGACAGTAGAGAAGGATTATACAAACAAAAAGGAGAGATATTAAGCAGAGGGTAAAGGAGGTGAATGTAAAGATATAAGACGGCAGATGAAAAGAGACAGAGAAAACGTAATATGTATCTCGGCGCATTGCCACAATCTCCAGTGACAAGTGCACTGAGGCCTGCTGGTTACTGTTCCATTTCCACCTCTATTAAATACAGAATTAATGCTCATTGGAGTAAGATACCCCCCCCCCCCCCTCCTCATCTGAGCCTCAATGCAGCCTATTGGCCTCCTGAGGGGGCAGTAGGCAGGGCTTAGCTGACTGACAGTCAGCTCAGCCAGTAATGGACTCAACCAACAGAGTCATTAATCCTGAGTGAAAGACCCAAAGCCGTCATTCATTTCTCGTCTCTCCCTCTTACCAATTTAATTAGGACTCTTAATTTGAAAGCCTCAGTGGAGCTCATTGCCATAATGCATTTTAATGAACACAACAGATGTTCTGCTGTTACTTTATAACTCTCAGCAATTATTCTTATAGCAGTTGTGTGTTCTCGTACATCGTTTTTTCTTTAATACTTCACCTGTATGTCACACCTGCACGAAACAGCCATCACCCCGGGATTAACTGAACAAACCTCATCTCACCAACCTCAAATTCATTTACATTTTTAGCTTGAATATAGACATTTTGAGGCATTGTTCACCATAAGAACCATTAGAACAAAAAGTAGGCAATTTTAAAGTTTGCTTTCATTCCTTTTTCAAGTCAAAGCTAGTATGGACTAACAATGTTGTCTGTGCATGTTCATCTATTGGCTGTTTTTTTTTTGTTTGTTTGTTTGTCCTTTGAACGTTTTCTCTGTGCTACTGACGTTTTGAGAGATTGATTCTCTGAGACACAAATTCTGTGGAGTAACTCTGAAATGTTATTTATCTCCAAGCTTTGCTCATTCTTTAATAAGGCTCTTTTAGAAAGTTTAAATGTATTTTGTGTCTGCCTATAACTTTCAATAAAAAGTGCTTTTTGAGAAGTCAGTATGTGCCCATAAAACAAGTGAACATTTGAAAAGGCATGTTTTATTATTTTACATATCTTAAATGACAATTTTATCTCATAACATACCACTTCTTGTACTCTTCATACTCTTGCTTCAGAGAACCCTCTTACAAAAGTAAGGCCTCAACAAAATGCTGCTTTGAAGAATGGTTTGCCTGAGAAAAAGCTTTGGGAGAAGGGCTCCTCAAAGAAACGCCTTCCGAGAATACTCCCGGGGAGTGTTTTGATGGCATAGTAGCTCTTAGAAAGGTCTATTTAAAAGGTACTTTTATGGCAAAAGGTTCTCAGATGCCTCTCTTACCATGGTCAAAAGACACTTTTGGTGCCAACCTGGGTCTGCACGTTTCAGAATGTGCAGCCTTGAAAAGGATAGTTTACCTAAAAATTCAAATTCTGTCATCATTTGCACACTCTCATGTCATTCCAAAACAATACTTAATTTTCGAAACACAGATATTTTCAATGAAACCTGAGAGATGAAACCTGTCCCTCCATTTCAGTCCAGGTAACTGAAACTTATGAGAAGGGCTGTGCGTTTAATTAAATTCATAATAAAATCACAATGTGAGAATGTGAGATTTCTAAACCGCAGAAAGGACTATTTTTGCACAAATCCAAATGCAGCGCGCCTAAATCTAGCTTAAGAACTGAACAGAGCGTGTTTACCTTTAAGACATTAAAGAGTACATATCATGCTTTTAAATCATTCCTTTTTACATATAAATCATATATTTGTGATCTATATAAATTGAAACTACAATGCTTGGGTCTGAATTCCTCATTATTATAGCTCCACAGGCCCCCTCATTTTGGAGCGGCCTCTTTAAATAAAAAGATGTGTCATACCCCGCCCACTCTCCAGTTCACACTGGGTTCAACTCCACCCCCTTCGGCCATTTTTGTACTTTGATTAGAGATATGCCCTGCGTTCCAAACCGCATACTTCCCTACTATATAGTAGGGGAAAAGAGTAGGCGAGCAAAAAAGTACGTTCG
>JAOTRC010000017.1:13940941-13952693 GCA_027497675.1 Cyprinella lutrensis | reverse complement strand
GACCAGAAACTGTCTGGTTACTGATATTCTTCTAAATATCAGAAAATCGGCTGAATGGATTCGAAAACGGTAAAACTGAACAGTTTAACTCTTGGGAGTTGTAAAATGAACCTATTTCCAAAAAAAGGGGAGTATCCCTTTAAGAGTGAGTTAACTTTGAGAATTGGACCCTAAACTAAACTATGACCATTTTTTCGATTGTATTGACCTTGTATCAAACAGTTCCCCCAAAACAATAAAAACTCTTCATGAAGCACAGTGAAATTCAGCGACCATGGAATTTCCCTGATTGGTCGATTAATTCAGCCAGCTCACATAGCTGTATTTACTTCCTGTTTTCGGTCGAAGTCCACAGGTTTAGAACATGCCCCATTGAAGTCAACAGGGTGCGAATTTTAAAAAGAGGATGACACGGTGTAGGCAACACCGATTATTGTCCTTTTTGTCTGTACTGACAGCACTCCAAATGTACAAAAAATGAGCTTGATGTTAAAATTGACCTGAGTTCTCCTTTAAGGAACATTGTGACTCACAGAGAGGCATTCTCAATCAAGTAGTCCAGAACCTCCTGTAGTTTAGTTGAAGGTGGGAACTGCAGGTCCTGTGGCACCTGACTGCAGGCAGAACAGTTCTCCTACACAAGCAACATGGACAACATTTAAGCTGTGTTAGTATTGATGTCACTTTTTTCTAGTAATGTACTTAAAAATCATGTTCATATCACTAACCTTTCTCTCAGCCTCAAAGGTGTACGTGTACAGCCCATCAACATCATTGAACACCAGGTAGTTGTTCAAGGGAACATAAGCGCTGTTCGACAAAGGTAAAAGAACATGTGAATGAGCGATGAAATCAATGCTCTCTTCTAGAAAATACAGTACTATAGCTTACCTTGTGGCAATTTTGAAAACTTCTGTAGCACAAGCAGCTGAAATGAGTAAGAAAAAGAAATGTATCTTCAGTCACAAAGCAACTTACGGAAAAATATCAAAAACATTTCAAGCATGCCAAGCCCAAAGACATTTGCAATTTCAGCATACCAGCAATAACAGCATTTGTAGAAGCCACAGCAGGAATTATCCTCTTCACAACCCCTGAAACACAGGTGAGGTAGTTCATAAACATTTGATTGGTTCTTGCCTATGCAAAAGCATAGACCATGATGCCAGTGTATTGGTATGCTGTAGCTAAGATTTTCTAAATGTTTTGATTTGGTTTTGTTATGGTGTTCAGAATTGAAGTCCCAAGTCAAACGACTCCCAAAATGAAGAACATTGAAGTTTATCTGATATTCTAGTCCCTAAATATGGTTTGGTTTCCCAATAAGTGGTCCATAAAGTGGACCATGTTTTTAAAAGAAGTGTCTTACGCTACGCTGCACCTGAAATCTGAATCGCAATGATGTCTGAACATGTACTGCATTTGAATTTGAACTTCGTGACCATTAAAAACATATGTTCTATTTAGTATGAATATGGGTAGTTTGAATTAAATTCGAACAAACTATATCCGCCATGATGTTACTGTCACCAGCGTCAGTTGATCACTTCAATGCCATTCATAAATCGTAAAAAAGTCGGTTGAAAATGTACTTCAGAATCTCACTGGAAGTAGTAGGTCATCCGGGCGCTACTATTTTTTGAATACTATGATTCTGACATACGGCATACTAAATAGCATACTGTTGTTTTTATGTATACTAAATAGTAGGGAAGTATTCGATTTCGGATACAGAGTTATGCTGACCAAGGCTGAATTTAATTATATTGCAAAATGTGATTAAAATTAAAAATACCTGCTTTCTATTTAAGCAAAATTTTCAACAGCCATTACTCTAGTCCTCAATGTGATATGATCTTTCAGAAATCACTCTAATATACTGATTTTCTGCTCAAACACGTCTTATTTTTATAAGTTGAAAACAGTTGTGCTGCCTAATATTTTTGTTGGAACCATTATACGTTGTTTTCAGGATTCATTTTAATCAATAGAATGTTCAAAATAAAGCAATTGATTTGAAATAGAGATCGTTATAAATTTATATTTGTTGTGTTTTATTATAAATGTTTCAAATTGGTTCAAAACGTATATTATAGATAGGACCTTTTTAGTTAATAAATCAAATACATAAAGAATGTTATATGGTGTTCCTCAAGAATCAATTCTGGGGCCACTTTTATTTTCATTATACATGCTCCCTTTGGGAAAAATAATTCATAAATATTACATGAATTATACTTTTATGCAGATGATATACAATCATATATTTCACTTTATTTCAGAGATGGTATTATATTAGAGAGTTTGTAAGACTGTCTGTCCAGCATTGTAAAATGGATGAACAATTTATTTACTTTTGAAGTTGAACAAAGACAAAACTGAAATTCTTATTGTGGGCCAAATAATAATGAGAGGGAGAGGACTGAAGCTGGTTTGGGCACCTTTGTCTTACAACCTAAGAAAGGAATTGTTTACCAAAGTTCAGTGAAATTGTGAGAAAGATTCTGTCTACAAACGAGAGGATTTTACAAAATGCCACTGAGCAGGCCTGTGTCACTCACCCTGAGTGAGTCTGTAAGTCACCCCAGTGATGTTGAACTCTGCTGCTCTCTCCAAAGAGTTCTGGTAGACCCACTGGATGTGCTTTGGGTCATCACCATCTAGCGCCACACCATCTGAGGAAAATACATTAAAAATCTGAAATATTAGCAGGCCGCCAAGCAGCAATATAACCAAAATATCAGTCTGCGGTTGTACGCCAAGTTCCATGTAGATACCGCATATGAATGTACCTCCAAAAGGCTTATTTTTGGGCCAAAGCAGCATGCGGACATATTCAATACAATGTTCAGGTAACCGTGGCATAGAGGCTATAGTGCACATTGGGAAGTTTATCTATGTAAGACAAAACAAAGCAAAAAAATTAGTATGACAAGACTTTTAAAAATTCAACAAACACAAAATCCCAGTATGCACCTGTGGGGGGTAAAGCTCCAGGGTGCAATCAATGCAAGCCGTCATGCCCGGAAGAATGACTCGGGCATTGCCTTTGAAGCCCTCTGTGCCACCATCTATTAGAGGAATAATAGAGCTGGGATCCAGGACACCATCTTCATAAATCAGCAGGGATAACTGAAAAAAGAAAAAACCAAAAGAACAAAAACATTTCTCACAGTATAAACACTATTTACATGACATGAAGACTTTGTCTATAAATTTGTGCGAACAGGTTGTTGAATGTTTCGGAAAAAAAATACATACCAGCATGCCATTCATCCATCTTCTAGCAACAACAGAGTCCAGGCCACATACTACTATGTGAAATTCTATGCAGTAACAGAGACACAGTAACATTATTCTAATTTCAAGATCTCAGACTGCAGAACCACAGCATCACATTTCGTATAGTGCTAGAAAGGTTACAACATTATAGATGAATGTAAAACAGTTAGGTGGTAATTACGCCTGTAAAATGTCTCATCCAAGTCCTGAATTTTCTTAAAATGTCTGCATTACTGTTTAAGGGAAATAGAAATATTTTGACATGCATCGATATAACATATACCCTGCCAAGTTTGGGCTCAATAAGATTTTTTAAATGTTTTTGAAGTCTCTTATGCTAACTACAGGCTAATATCCAAAACTGAAATATTATTACAGTCTAAAATAACTGTTTTCTATGTTAAAATGTCATTTATTCCTGTGACGGCAGGACTGAATTTTCAGCATCATTCCTCCAGTCTTCAGTGTCAAACAATATCTTATTTGGACAAATAGAACGTTCAAAGGAGCAACATTTATTTGTAATAGAAATCTTTTGTAACATTAAAAATGTGTTTTTTGATCAATTTAATGTATCCTTCCTCCCTGAATTAAAGTATTATTTTATAAATTATGATAATAATAATAACAATCTTACTGACCCCAAACTTTTGATTGTTAATGTATCAAACAATAATTGTATCAGGACAAGGATACGGGACAACATTGCACCCAGGGATCCTGTCATTTACAAAGTCTGCTGCAACCTCTGCCTTTGGTCGGCCCACATCTTTTGGTCTAAAGATACAACAGAAAACAGTTTATATTACAGAAAAAGAATAAGAAATGTTTCAAAAAGATATCTATCAGCTGATTAAGATTAACCTGAAGAGGAACTGTCTGTTGAGGTTGGAAACATCAATGGTGTCCATGTCCACCACGTGAATGTGTCGAAACCCTGACAAAGCCTGCGTGATGAAATTGTATATGAGCATAAGACAAAACAAAACAAAACACATTATCAAGTAGCCACTAGAGTATTGTGTTCTTTGCAACCAGAGTATTGTAGCTGTCATTCAAGAATAGGAACAAACAAGAATCTGGCTAAACAAATGCAGCAAAACAAGGACCGTACCAGATCTTTGAGCAGCTCACATCCAAGTCCGCCAGCTCCAATAACCAGAATTTTGCATGTGTCTAACAGAAACTGGAGAGACTGGAAGAAGATGTGCACATTTTATGGAACATTCAACAAACTGACTGATCTTGGATCAGACACTTGTGAAGCTAAATGGTTCAAAAATTATAGTCACATAATTATAGAACCACATTATAGTGGTTCTATCTAAACCTTTTTGACTCAATTCATCACAACAGTGTTTGATATGACTCTTCCAGTTGTTTGAAATTTAGAGGATAAACATTTTTTTTATTTAAAATAATGCTCTCATAGTCTTTCCATCAAAATAATTTCCATTCCCTCTTAAAGGAACATGTCTCTGTTCTGATGACATATTTTCAGATGACATAGACCACGGTGTGCATAATCAGTGTAGTAATTATGAACCATAAGTAACCAGCAGTCATTAAGATATATACATTTATAAAATGGGAGTGGAATGTATGTTATGATTTCCATCTTACCTCAGTGCTGGGTTCAAAATCCGGATGAGTGAAGGGTCCAGCTCTCTCTAAGAACTTTTTGACATGGTCCCATCTTCCCTGCCAGCCACTGCTGTCCCCACTCCCTCCATCCACAACCATTCTGTGAAAAAATATAAAGATTTAACTACACAGCACACACGTCACCAAGATTATTAAATAATAAATGAAACCCATTCACACATAACATAATCTAAAATACATTATATACAACAATTAATTGAGTTGGTTTGGGTGGCACTGACTTTATTACAAAGAAGGTGTCGTATAAAATAAATTATATATTAAGAAAGGACAATATGGCACGTGTGCAAACAGCAGTGTTTGGAGGTTTTGCAAGCTTTCACCTAGGTTTCAGACAGATTTTATTTATATACAGTATATGCGGAGAGCTCTTAAAAATAATGTCTGAACAGTATCTGGATTATAGATAAAGCTATTTTTAAGAATTAACACCTCCCAAAGCAAACCTGCTGGCTGCCACATCTAAATTCTCATCTTTCATTTCACTAACTTCTCATTCAGCTCCTCTATTCTCCTTCTTTTCTTCTCCCTAAAAAGAGAGAATAAAAGAAGGTTCATTCATGCTCTGCTACCCGCAAGTTAACGTTCTTGCGTCCTGTTGATTGAACTACAAGCACTGTTACGAGGGATTTATGAGCAGTTGTGTGTAAAATTTCACTTACGGCTCCTCTCCTTCCGCCATATTGTCATACAGATTCAAGTGAAATGCGCAACCGGAAATAACTGAAGCACATTGTTATTTTCAACATAAAAGTCTTGAGTCTTTCATTACAGCGTTTTGTCAGATAATTCAAAGAATCTATTAAAATGTATTTTAATGTGGAAAAAATATGTAGTTTGTTTTAACAGTTCAAAAAGACGCATTACCGGTTTGAATCTAGTTTGAATCAGTCTGATGAATTCTTTATGAACTGAATCCATAATCATAGCGCAGCGATCAACATCCGCTCTGGAAGGAAAACTGTTCCACGATTAGAACAAAATATATGGCATAATTATGGGATAAAACATCCGAAGTTATTACATACTACATCATAATTTGTGACATACTATGTCATAATTATGACGTACTAAGTTATAATTAGGAGATAAAAAGTGAGGTGCTTGTATTTACATTTTTGTTGTATATACATTTTTATCATTAAGAATGTATAATTAAAAAAAAATGACTGTGATCCTGTTTTGGAGTACGAGGACAACTGTAATCCTCTAGTCTTATAATTTGCCTAAACTGTGCTTAACATTAAAATTTCCAAATGACGGGTCAGTAAGCAAAAAAGAAAAGTGATTATGTCTTAAACTTATTTTAGCATTTCCTTTAGTCAAGTAGAGAGACTTTTTAAACAAATGCATAGCTGCAGACAAGCACAAAACATAACATGCGGTGCAAAGAAGTTCTGTTTCTTGTTTTATAAAGAACCCAAGAGTGTCCAACTTTCCTCTGTTGAAGTTGGTAAGACTATTGAAAGGAAGAAAGTTACATTATAAGATGATATGCCTATCAAATGTCATCATATGGATCAAAATATAACATGCTTGTAAATTTACTAGTATGAAAAATGAGGGATGTTTGAACATTTTAAATTGAAGTTCATTGAAGCCATCCTGTAGCCCAAGACTGCCCATTGAAGCCCATTGAAGTTGGATGAGATGTTAAACCGAGGTCTTGACTCTCCGTGGTCATTAAAAATCCCAGGATGTCCTTCGAAAAAGAGTAGGGGTGTGACCCTGGCATCCTCTGTCTCCTCTAAGCTGGTGTGATGAGCGTTCTGGCACAATCTGGCTACCGTCGTATCATCCAGGTGGAGGTCCCAGAAAAAGTGCTAATGTAATGAATTATTATTATCATTATTGTCCTGCACACATTCAAAGACTTTATTTTTCATTTATTTATTCATTTATTTTTGTTATGTTACATCCTAAATTGTATTTGTGTGTTTGGTGTGTGGAAAAACGCCCTTAGGTTTTCCTGGAATTATGTTGTCTGATTAAATGTATTCTGTGTTAAATAAAGGTTGTTAATAACAGCACTGACTGAGGACTGACAGCATGTCAAGAATTGCCAGGACATGGTTTCTGACAAATATGCAACTGAAATATAGTTCCTTCATCAGCTTGTTCCCAAATAAATATATACACAAATGCTTTCTGAAGAAAATTACACTTTTAGGGACACAGTATTACTCAGAACATATATATTAGTATGTATGTAGAGTTGGAGCTCCATGAAAACATGGAAGCACAGAAAGACAGAAACATTTCGGTTTACTAAAAAGAGATATATTTACAGATATTTAAAAATAAAAATGTACACAAAGTAGTCCTTGTTTACTTGCACAAATGCGCATCTCTTCATATGACACTAACACAAGCAGATATGAAGCAGGAAGATTTGCCACTTCAAGGCTAATTCATCCACGACTTTGCAAAAACGAACCCCCTAAAATGCATCGTGTGTCCTCCCCAAGTGTCCTCACACTTGAAAGGGATATTCTTGCAAGTAAAGCAACAACGGCCGTGGCAGCGGCAGCTGTGTATGGCAATCAGTGTGTCTGTTTATAGTGAGGCGTGTGAGGTGCTGTAATGTTGGAAAACCCCGAGGCCTGTGGAGAGGCTTCCTGAGCTTCAGGAGAATGCCTTTGTCCTTTGACACCATGTAATGTTCTTCTGGTATACTATCCTTCTCTTGACTCATGGATGCATAGTGCTGCACAAGACTAGGAAGAGCAGAAAAGGACAACAGGCAAGATCGTGCAGGAAAACTGGAATCGAGACGGAAACGGCCACTGTCGTATTCTACGCGGACATTAGTGGGGCCTCTCTGGGTCTTCACGGAGAGGGTGAAGAGGTAGAGTGGATGGCTGCTGTCACGCACAAGGAAAGTACCTTCTGGAGCTCCAATGAGGGCATCTCTTGCCTCACTGGCTGTCATACCACCCCAGTACCATCCTAAAACATAAAGAAACTATTTATTAATATGACACACACTGTTTGGGGTCAGTAAGGTGGATGAAGCCCCTCAAATATAAATCAAATTCATTTATATTTGCCTTGTCTTTAATATATTTTATATTCTGTAAAATGGTCTGCTGCATGGTCTCTTTTTTTAAGACCATAGCCGTACCTGAAGTGTGTAGGTGCTGAAAGGTGGTAGTGATGAAGCGCAGGTCCTGAGCCGGGGCCCATGGGTAGAGAGCTGTTTGGGACTGTTGGATTTGTTTAACTTCTGATTCGTCCCTCTCATGTTGAGCTCTTGTACCCCTTGCAACCATTCCTGAAATTTTCTTCATATGGAAGAAAAAACACATCTTGACATGTAACCAACAGATTTCTACAAGTCAAAATGACGTGAGGTGAGATACAGTAGCAGAGCTAAAAGTTCAAAGGTTAAAAATTGTTGTACTTCTCTTTCTATATTAGTCTTTTGTCATTTAAAATTTCGACTGAACTCAAAGAATGAATAAACAAAGGAAGTACAACTTCAGTGAGTCAGAATCTGCATGTCCTTTCTTGAGAAAATAAGTATCATGACATAAGTCAGCATTTAAAACAGATCTCTTTTCTGAGAAAACCAACTAGGTGACATTTAGAAAAAGAGGTAAATGTGGCTTTCAATGTAAATGAGAGCAGAATTTAAAAACAGAGCTTATATAACTGGTTGTTTCTCAAAATATTCAATTTTGTTTTCTTTGATAGACACTAGTTATGTGATATATTCATCAGACACTAGTTATATAGACACTATTACTTGTGATATGTGATATACAAAATGTAAAATCAAAGGGATGTTACTAAATCTTTCAAATAAATCAGGTTAAAATTCTAGAATGCTGGTGTTAGAAATTGCATTGGTCAGATACATTTACAGATGCATATGTGTTTAAATTTGTTTAATTTAATGCTTAAGTGTTAACTAAACAAAATGCTGTTCCACAAAACGACAGATTAATATTTTATGTTAATAATAAAATATAATGACATGTTATTAAGTCTATAAAATATTATAAATAAATTCAAAATTCTAGAATGCTGGTGTTAGAAAATAGCAGAACAACAATTTAAAACATCTTCAAAAATACATTTAAAAAATTATTTCATTAATAACAAAATAAAAACATTTTTTTCTAAATTTAAATGTATTTAGTAGGCCTATGTATTTCAAATTGTGATTTAATCTGTTTAAAATGTTTAAAAAAAAAAGCACTGAGATGAGAGCAAATTGTTTACTTTCGAAAATTTTAACAGGATGTGTTCAACAAGATCGAAACAAATTAGCTATGATGAACAAACAACTCCTCAGTTCATCAAAAAACTAATGAACCCATCAAACAGGTCTGGCCACTTCACAGAATATAAGACACTAAAAAGATTTTCAAAAAGACAAATTGACAGACTTCTTACCTTTTTATGCGTAAAATTGTCAGCTTCGGTCACGAACAGACTGGAAGATGACAGTTTGAAGATTGCAGGCTGTAACATTTACGCGAATCCAAGTGTGGTCCTCCTGTGCCAAAGCTGCTGACAGTGTTCCAGGCCAATGCGCCGACAGAGTGCCGAAACCCGAGTGAATCTCGTTAAAACATTTTATAAAAAAAGAATATTGTTGTCTAAATCGAACGAGCCCTCTCTGTCAACTATTTTCCAGGAAATCGAATTGAGGGCGGAATTGACGAAAAATAACAAAACAGCTTTATAGCAGTTCGTCTAAATAAGAGTGAAAGGTCGTTTGGCTTGGTGGATTATTATTTTCCTGAAATAAGAGCAGTATGAAACGCCTTTGGTCGTTTAAGGGGTGTTCACCTTTCTTTTACTGTCTATGGTGCTCACGCGCGTTCTAGGAATCTCATTCCAAGAACTGCGCTGCATCTCAGCGCTCGCGGCCTCATCGTGCGCTGCGTTTCTATTGGCTGCAGCGAAGCGCCCAGGCCGGTTTCAGCAGCGGATGACTTTCTCAGTAGCCTACAGAGACTTTCCAGGAATGCTGAAACTGACCTCTGCACCAGCAGCATGGACTGAGAGATCTGTGAGCTATAGATCTCTGGGGTTTTGATGTGAGGTGACTGCAAGGTAATTTTAATTCCTGAAAATGTGTTTCCCTGTTAATAACATCCAACATCCTGGTAACTGGATCTGGATCAGTGCAAGCATTAACCCTTTAATCAACTCGACATACCCAGAAAACAAAAACAAAGGGAAATGTTTATAATAAATAATAAATTAAATGATATTAATAAAATAAATAATAAACTCAGAGCTTCCAAAAAATGTATAATGCGCTTCTACTAAACATTTAAACTAATAAGTATCTATATCTAGGGCTACTAGGATTTATTATTTTATTTATTCCATTATATCAGGTGAAATTGTATTGTTTTAAACTGCAGTTATAACGAATGATTTTAGATTACCTGAAATGTATAAGCTATACAGATATCTTAATAAGGCTTTGTTAAATAAATAAATAAAAAAAATCAACAGTCAAAATGTGCTTTACCAAATGGCTGAGAAACCTGCAAAAGTGTTAACTAAATAACAAAATGCTGTTCCTACGTAAAACAAAAACTGAGATTTAATAAGACAGATTAGTAGATTTTATTTTAATTATAACATAAAAATCATCAGCTAAACAACACATTTATGTGGCCTTGACAACCGTGTGAGAATGAGTTTCAGGGTGAAAGAAGACTTGTTAAAATCTAACATAAAAAAATAATAATAACAATGAAATGAAAAGAAGCTACAGGTCATTGAGCGCGAAATTAAACATGTGTATCTGGTGTCATTTTACATTTGTTGACTGTAAAAATCTAGCTCTCATCTCCATTCTCTCCCGCTCCTCTGATTAGACGCTTGTTCCCTCGTTTCCCTGTAGGGCCCCTTGGCTTGGTGAAGGCTTGTTTCAGAGCATGCTGCATCGGGTACACCTCTTCATACAGGAAATCCTCCGTCAGACCCTCTCCACTATCAATCTCCATCTACACACATGACACATAAATATATTAACTGAAATGTGCATTGCTATATGCATTTGATTTGATTTGATTTGATTTGAGTAATACTTCTATTCAGCAAGGATGCTTTCAATTGAGTGCAAAAAACAGTGACAGTAAAGACATTTATGATGTTACAAAAGATATCTATTACAAATAAATGCTGTTCTTTTGAACTTCATTGATCAACGAATCCTGAAAATGAAGTATCATGAGTTATATTAAGCAGCAAAATATTATTTTATTTAATATTATAATATTATATTATTTAAGCAGTAAATATTAAGCAGCAAAACCGTATTTAGCATTGATAATAATAACAAATGATTCTTGAGCACCAAATCAAAATAGAATGATTTTGAACAATATGGGTTTACTTTTAAAATGTATCGTAGCCAACAACATAAACATAAGGGATGACAGTACTGTTCTTAAGAATTTAAAAGTAACATTTTCTAAGCTTTTAAAAATTTACTGATTTACTGATGAAAGGATCAAGTGGAGTGTTTCTCATTTTTGAAATCTCAAGCACAAACTGTGCAAAGTAATCTGTTAACCACGGCACATCATGTTCTCACTTTGAAAGTCATACCATGTTCACTTGAAACCAATTTCCTGAAACGTGGTAATGGATATTGTGAAACTGTCAATTCAGCCACTATACAGCTCATTATATTGTTACTTGATTAGACGTATCATTGAATATGGATGAATAACCACAGTTGTGGCCAATTGCAATTTCTTAATAAAAGTTAAGATGGATGGACGGATGGATGGATGGATGGATGGATGGATGGATGGATGGATGGATGGAT
>JAOTRC010000017.1:13928827-13938869 GCA_027497675.1 Cyprinella lutrensis | reverse complement strand
TCCTGCTGGAAGTAGCCATCAGAGGATGGGTACATGGTGGCCATAAAGGGATGGACATGGTCAGAAACAATGCTCAAATAGACCGTGGCATTTAAACGGTGCCCAATTGGCACAAAGGGGCCTAAAGTGTGCCAAGAAAACATCCCCCAGCGTTGTGCCTGAACGCGTTCATTGAACGATAGTTCATGAACTCGTTCATATTTTGGGCGAACATGAACTGGACGTACTGTATTACTGCCTGATGAACGCGCTCATTCTGGTGTCTCTGAACGCACACTCTCTTAGTTTAACATCGTTCAAACGGGTGCTAGATTTTTATAGCCTTCCAGGTGAAAACCCGGCTATAACACATATAAACAGGCCTTATTATGTAGCGAAAAAACATGCATCATCAAAATAACGCCGCATGCATCATCAAAACAAAAACCAGCATACGTCGACAAAGCAGCGAGGAGTCGTCGTATATGGTCAGTTTTAAGACAAGGTTGGTGAGGATGGAAAAAATCATACATTTCTGTGCAAACTGTGCCCGCCAATAAAATAATTGCTGTCTGTGGATGCATATGGGTTGTGGCAATAAAAAAAAATGCATTAAAATGTTTAAAAAATAGCTCGCAGCAGAAAAAAAACTATGACCTAGTTCAATTTTTGGAACCATGAACTTAGCTAAAAATTTTGAAGTATGAACTATGAACTGAACAAGATCATTTTAAAATTTGTGAACTGAACTTTGAACTAGTTCATGTAGAAAGTGAATTTTCCCAACATGACATTTTTTCGAACATCCAAATTCTGGCTCTACCATCTGAAATCTTCAACAGAAATCGAGACTCATCAGGCCAGGCACCATTTTTCCAGTCTTCAACTGTCCAATTTTGGTGAGCTCTTGCAAATTGTAACCTCTTTTTCCTATTTGTAGTGGAGATGAGTGGTACCCGGTGGGGTCTTCTGCTGTTGTAGCCCATCCGCCTCAAGGTTGTGTGTGTTGTGGCTTCACAAATGCTTTGCTGAATACCTCGGTTGTAACGAGTGGTTATTTCAGTCAAAGTTGCTCTTCTATCAGCTTAAATCAGTCGGCCCATTGTCCTCTGACCTCTAGCATCAACAAGGCATTTTCGCCCACAGGACTGCCAGATGTTTTTCTCTTTTCACACCATTATTTGTAAACCCAAGAAATGGTTGTGCATGAAAATACCAGTAATTGAGTGGATTGTGAAATACTCAGACCGGCCCATCTGGCACCAACAACCATGCCACTCTCAAAATTGCTTAAATCACCTTTCTGACATTCAGATTGGAGTTCAGGAGATTATCTTGACCAAGACCACACCCCTAAATGCATTGAAGCAACTGCCATGTGATTGATTTATAAGATAATTGCATTAATGAGAAATTGAACAAGACTCCTAATAATCCTTTAGGTGAGTATATAAGTGACAGTCTGAACATTTTGCTTTTAAACCTATACATAATACATGTGTAATAAATACATGTGTGTATAGTGGTGTATGTGTGTGAGACTTACTAGTTGAATGTAATTGATGCGTTTGTGTTTAAGTTGCTGTAAAGCATGTTTAGCCTCCTCTTGCAATGGGAACGCCAAACCCTGTAAAGTCGGATTTTTACACTCCACGCTGATCTCTGTCTGTATCAGAAAGACACACACACACACACACCTCATTATTTATAAAATAGTTTCTATTTTTACTCTGTAACATCAATATTTCTAATAATATTTTAATGAATAGAGAGCTGAGGCTACCTTTGCTTGTCCACTAACAGTGGCTACTCGTCTTCGCTCATCCTAAATAAAAAAGTATAAAAGTTTAGTGTAAATCCACTTAGTAGTACAAACTTGAAAACAAAATGAATCACAGGACACTTACCCGTGCCACTCTGTCCTGTTAGGTGCATAGTTAAGCAATACATTAATTTAGACAGTAAAATCAGACAAACTGATATTCAGCTTTGGTACGCTGCGATTTACATATTTCGGGCCTTCCTCACCTCAGTTATTTTAATCTGATGAAGTTGTTGCTCAGCAGTGGTGAGGGGGGCCGGGATGGAGGAGGAGGACCGATGTCGTAGATAACCTTGAACACAGATGTCTTCCTGCAGTTCACAAAAGTAAACAGTTCATCATATTCTCTCACTTTTGCTCAGGTGAGTGAGCAAAGGTGAGTAGGTTTACTGTTGTAAACCCAGTATAAAATAAAAATCACAGTTTGATAAATCGAATAAAATCGAAAATCGAGATAAATCAATAACATCGAAACTTTTAAATAAAGTCTCCAAGAGGTTTTTTCTTAACGTGAAGAATATTTTAAGATTCTAAACTAAGAAACGTTTTCCACTGTAAAGAACCGTTTGTGGGATGTTAAAGGTTCCTCATGGAACCTGTCTTCATGGAATGTGTTAATTATCTGCACATACGTCTCCCGAACTTTGTTAAAACATCATGTAAAATTATAAAATCATGCCAAGCACACCTGTCTACACACCTGGACTGTTCCGAAGAGTTCATCACTTATGTGACTTCCCCCGAACTCTTTCTTCAGTGTGGCTCTGGTAGCAGCATACACCATCTTTAACCTCACCTATGTGAATGAGCGTTGTCACTCAGAAGGGTAATTCACAGTAATTCAAACTCGAGGGGCTTAAAAGGGAACATTATTTATAGAGTGAGATGGTGACAGCTTGTGCACACATTTCACTTTATCATGTGTTTTCTACTTACTGGTGACTGGTCCGGTGACCAGGAGATAAACAGCCACTCATATCCCAACTGGTTCAGTGAGTCGAGGCGGAAAAGGATATAGCAGGGTTCTAGGCCGTCCAGCATGGGCAGGACACATGCGTCATAGTCCTGATCCCAGCTCTGAGAAACCTCTCTGTACCCTCCCAACACCAGCTGCTCTGAAACACACACAGACAGATACACACACACATACACACCTCATAACACACACCTTGACTACGTGCAGTAGCCCCCAGATAAATGCACTGACTATCAGTGTGGGTCCAAAAACAGCATGGTGCCACTGTTATCACACACTGCATGTATAACATTCCACTGTCCAATTTATCTTCACCTTTTACTTGACATTATTTTGGGTCAGCAAGTGACTAAAATATATTTGTTAAGCTATAAGTTGTTACTCTTAAAAATGTGTGTGTGTGTGTGTGTGTGTATATATATATATATATATATTGCAGTATATGACAAAAAAATCAAACCTAGTGCCATTTATGAAATGTAAATTGTTTCGTTTTAAATGATACAACAATTTAAATGATGAACACATGTTTGTGAAAAAATTACACTTAATTGTAATTTTTAAAAAGATTACTTATTACTGAAATAATATGCTTTAAAAAGATTAACTGAACTTTAACTGCATGTTAAAGTGACAATGAAATTAAAACTGCAAACTTTCTATCGGAAATTAAAATTCTTGTTTTATTTTATTATGGAATATTGCCTTATTTATTATAAATGATTTATCATACACATCATTATTTAGTTCAGGTGCCGTAATATTAAATCAAAATAACTATCCCTCCCAATTGCACTCCTCTCTAATGATGTGTTTACTGGTCCGAAGGCACTGTCACTCTCATGTGATCGACCAATAGCAAACCACAATCTAATCAATTCCCGATTAACACAATAAAAGTCCCGCCCTACATTTTTTCTTGTTTGAGAAGCTGTTTCAATAATATAAATGTCACAATAAGAAAAAAAAGACTAGTGCAACTTCTGTTTCTTGCAGTATAAAACAATATATGATCTAAAAGTTATGGCAACATATGTTTTTACATTGCTTTAACTCATCAAAATAAGTAACATTTTTTTAAAGGTTATACAAGATTCAACTCATTTTTTGAGCCAGTTTAATGTAATTTAAGTTGAAATGACTTAACCGTCCAAGTTGACTGAACTTAAACATGTAAGGCAGCAACTTTGTTTTTACTGTGTGCCAATTTTTACTGCATTTAAATAAATAAAAAATGCAATTATCTGAACTTCAGATTTTTTGACCCTCCTAAGTAGGACTAAGTATATATTTATTGGTCTGGTTTCACAGACAGTGCTTAAATTAAGCCAGGATTAGGCCATAAGAAGTTTTCATAAATGTGCCTCAGAAAAAAAAAGAAAAAAGAAAAAAAGAAAAAATAACATTACTGGTGTTTATCTTAAGACAAAACAATGGCACTGACACATTTTAAAATATGCCAGTGCAAGTCGCTTTCAGTTAAAACTGCAGCTCAAACATATATTTTAGTCTGGCAAGCCTAATCTGTGTAACCAGGGGTTAATGTAACTTCCTAATGACTTCTATTGTCTCATTAAGTTGCAATGTAGAACATGTAAAACATAGTAACTTTAATTAAACAAGTAATTTCAACATTTTATTTTTCACAAGGGTATTAACTTCATTCATCCACTAAAATTACCTTGCGAAAAAGATGGAAAAATGTAAATCAAAGGTCTAGCATAATTTGTTGCTTGTAGATGGTTTTGATATTTTATCTAATGCAATGACATAAATTCATAAAAACCATCCTCATTTTATTTAAATAGAAGTTCTCACAAACAAATGCTCCTACTCACCGCTCCTTATGACAATCTTCATCACTCTGACAGCTCCTCTTCTCGCCTTCACAAGGAACTCTCTCAAGTCTGGAGATGCTGAGGTATAACAATACAGCAGGGAAAATACAAAGTGGTTAAAACTGAGAATTATTTAATGTCATGTGACAACGAAAATGACAATCATATTACATACATACGAGGACTTATTTTAAAAAAAGAAAAAAAAAAGAAATTTGACTGAAACAAAGGAAATGTTACACTGCTTCCACACTGTGTGGCCTGTGCCTCATTCTTGGCCTCACCATGGCAACGGGGCATCAGGACTCATAAATGATGTAGGTGCAGGTGAGATGGATGAGGAGCGGCGCTTCCGCCCATAAGCTTAAATTACCTCCCATCATCATTCACAGAAAACACAGTCAAATATAATCACTCCTATAATTATATACCACTAAATGACTATACCTCTGTAACCAATTGTCTCTTTGCTAAAACCAAGTGTTAGGCAATTTAAAGTTTTCTTTTTCAATAGGTAATTCAATTCCCTTTGCCTTCAAATGTGTACATTTGCACATAGACTCCAAGGAAATCTGAGAAAGGTTAACGCAAGGTTTTGATGCACTCGACTAATGTTTTATATACAGGTGAAATTCCAAACATCTTTCATTTTGCCTTATTTGCCTTGTTCATATTGCACTACTAACTAAAAATTACAGATTAATGCTTCCCAATCACTGAAATGAGAAGAGTAAAAATCTAAAGTGGTTTTACTCAAATATTATAAATCCATATGGTCTGCGGTGCATTGAAATAAAGATTTGCTTGTGCTTACCATGGATACCAGTCTGATGCGACATCCCAAGTCCCGGTGATGCTCCAGCTCAGTCCGAATTCCTGTTGAAACTCCCACGTTGTCCTCCTATTGTCTTCAGTGGCACTGCTATCTGTGCCCAGCAGTGTGGTCCAACTCACTTCCGTACAATGACATCAACGCCCCTTAAGCATCTTACCTGGGGAATCCTGTTTGAAACTCGATCTGCGGAACTGAGGACGATGTGTAGCCTAATATTACACCTGTCAGGGGATGGGTTCCAGCACACCACCCATCTAGTATTATTCACCCATCACCGGTGGCCCTAATGGGGTATAAAGTGGATGACAACATCTGTTACCTGTGATGAGCTGCATTATAATGCTGTAGGTGAACTATGGTGTCAAATAAAAGACTGTATTGTGAGTGAGAGTCTGGACATTATCTATCTGTCTCGCTCCTCTACAAACAGTTATGCAACGCTCCATTTGTGAAAAGAAATGGCACATTATCACTCACACACATCGAGGACCTGATAGGAGCATATAAACCAGCGGCCTGTGGGAGCTCAAATTCCACAGGGCTGACATGAGATACCGTGCAGGCGGCTGCTGACCCCCAACCAGCAGGACAGGCTGTTCATTTAGACGACCTAACCGGCTACCCGAAAGCCATTTCAGATAGTAAACCACCTCTACCAGTCTTTGTGATTTTACATGAGGTTTGTGAGATTTGATTGAAGGAAAAGGTGCAGTATTAACACTTTAAAAAGTGTTTCAGGGAGGTTTCTGCTGTCTGGGCATCTAACGGACAAAAAGATTTAAATCTGATAATACTTATGTGTATAAACACAGAAAGAGAGAGAACATACCTGTGAGTTTGCTAGTGTTGGCTTCATGTTTAATTCACTCAGCTGTGAGCACAAACCCAGCCATTATTCATTATTCAATGCAGCCCTCCCTCCAAAGATGCTCTGCACACATAGATTCTCTTTCTTCTTCACACACCACACGCTTTTTATTTCAAAATTAACTACAGACTGGTTTGTATGCATTGCTAAATAATATTTAGAAGGAATTCGTCCTGTTTTTCACCTCAGCTCTCTTTTTAAGCACCCACAATAACAAACTAAACAATAGCCAATAGGCTACTGTTCATATTATGGTACATTTTGTAAGTATTTACTGACTAATAGTGCTGAAAACACATTCATAACTAGTTCCATGTTTTTATTACTCTTATGAGTGGTTATTTTTGGTCTGATTCTTGAAATGAATGACTCCTATGATCCAATTTTTGTGAATCAAAACATTTTGTGAGTAAAATATCGCAATTTGTTAGTTAAGTTTGGTATTTTTATGTAATATAATTTATTTTGCTCAATAACTTTTATTTTATACTGTATGTAATCCACTAGCCTACTCTAATGTTTTTTTTTCCTTGGGGTGAATCGAAATTGGACAAATGGATCACTTCGTGACGACAAATTTGTCGTTTGCAGAGGGTTTACATATTTATTTAATGCAGTTACAGATTGATCTGAGGGAAGATTCATGAATTGAAAATAGCAAACAGCACCAACCAACCTATTTTTTTTAATGAATCGAAATCTTATCCAGAACAAATGACTCTTTTGAGGATCTTATTTTTAATGGATCAACCAGTATAATTAGATTCCGGGACGAATTACTGAGCAGATGTCAGTGAATCAAAACATTTGAAACATCTCTGCCTATAATGACTTTTATTTTGAACTGTTGTGTATTGCTTCTTCTTGCTCATGTGTTATTACGCATGTGTTTATTGTCCACTTGATTAACCGGCTTTAGCTGTCATACTCGAATTTTTAATCGGACGTACACAGCTATGAATTATGTAAGATCTCGGGGCGCAGGTTTTTAGAAAGAGAGTTACTTCTGAACTGCTGATCTGTGAAAATGCGACACGCACGTGAGGTGACATATACGATGCTCATGAGAGCGTACGCCACAGCTCCAAAAACCGAGACCCTCGCTTCTAACCGGAAAACTGGACTGAAAGCAGCAGATATCGCGAGCAGACTCCGGAGTGAACAAGAAAAACGGATATACGACAAAAACGAGGTTGGCTAAGTTATTTATGCATGTATTTTCTGTTTAGTCTAAAGTGAGTTTGTGTGCAACCATTTAGGCTCCGTCTTTTTTCGTTCCACTTCAAAGGTTCCGGTGTCACCTCTACAGAACAGAGTGAATGAACTCAAACAGTTCTCTAAACAACTGCAGTCTATTCACCCTAGTGTCCTCACAAAAGCTCTTTACAGGAGCATGCTTTATGAAGACCAACACATAATCGCCATAAATAAACCATATGGTGTGCCTTTGCACAGTGAGTATTTGACCTTTTTTTAAATTAATATACTATATTATGTTTGTTTCATTATTATTTATTGAAAACATTTGTATTACTTTGTATATTGATGGGATTTTATGGCATTAGATAATCAATTTTAATTTTATGCACAATTTAGCTCTATATAAAAATACAAATATGAAAAAAAAAATTCAAATCAGCTAATGCAGTCTTGAAGACATATAATCTTTAATTTACCTGCTCAATTCTTATAGATGTAAATGGAATCAGAAACAGCATTTCAGAGTGTCTACCTTTGCTGGCCAAGATAACTGATGGCAAGCAGGCAGGATCACCATTGCACTTTTGCCACAGTCTGGAAAAGGAATATACTGGAGTTTTGATCTTGGCTAAAACAGACGAAGCAGCAGAACATGTAAAAACGCTCATTAGATCACACAAAGTGGAAAGGACATTCTTGTAAGTTAAATTTCAAAACCTTTTTTTGTTGTCGTCGCTTGTCTTAGTAGAATGCAATTTAGAATAATTGTTTTCTGAAAGGCTAATTTGAATTGATAGTAAAGTAGTGTAGCATCTCATCAACTGCTAATGCAACATTTTTTCCTTATTTTCAATTGTTTCCCATGTCCCATGTAACTTAAACATATTATTTTATTCAGGGCAGTCACTGTAGGTGTGCCTGTTCCATCCGAGGGAGTGATTGACATTCCCATTATAGAGAAGGAGGTCATGGGACCACAGCCGCATTTTAAGGTAATATAATATATTAATTAAAATAATTTCCTATTCTAACCTGTCACTATCAAAGTGTCTCGCACGCCAGAGCGATTGAGTTCACACACTGAGACGAGAGAGGTATGTATCAACTAATCTTAGTTATGGAAATAACATAGTTTAATATGAAAAAACGGTGGAGTATCCCTTTAAATGTTTAAAGGCCAATTTACACTGGACAGGCAAACGGCAACAAACACATTTTGTTGGACCCTGTAGCCTTCTGATAACAATGGCTGGGGTTTGTTTTCACCCGACTGAACATGTTCAATTAGCACTGAGCATTGAGTCACTGTCATGTTCACACTGCCCCAAAAGATTAGTTAGTTTACTAGGCTAGTTTAGTTTTCAAAACATTCTGAATCCAATGGCCAACTTGTTTGTTGGTGTTTGTCTATGTAGTGTGAATTAAGTTATTGTTAAAAATCTAAGAATATGATCTTAATTAATGTGAAGTATATTGTTTATTCTGCTCAGATGGGTCTGAGCCCATTGTTTAAAGTAAACGAGGAGGGAGATGGACTGACCAGGGTGAGAGCTCATCGGCAGGCAGAAAGTGCAGTCACACGGTATCGGGTTCTGGACAGCACCAGTGGCTGCAGCTTGGTGGAACTGCAGCCCGTCACAGGTACTGACTGACCATGACCTGTGAAAGCATTTCCGACTCGGAACATTATTCCTAATTGTGCCTTATACTCCCGAAATATTTTTATTTTATTTATTTAAATGAAGAAATTTAAGTATATGATGACTAGAACCTCTTATAATGTTTGTTTTAGGTGTAAAAAACCAACTTCGAGTGCACATGGCTCTTGCTTTGACCTGCCCCATTCTCGGAGACCATAAATATGCTCACTGGGACAAACTAGCACCCCAGGTATGATACATATAACAATGTTAGAGCAAGTGTACTTTTTTAGTGTTGAGAATTTGGCTCACCCATAACAAAATGAACTAGGAAGTACAAACGCACGAGCGCAATTTGAGTTTTTCCTTGAAAGATATAATGTCTTGCAAACGAGCGAAGCATGGCAGTTGATCAGTGTTCGGATGTACAAATGAACACAAAATTATTTTTTAGTTCTGTCATCCGAGCCTCTGAGGAAACAATGGGTTGGTTTAATTGTCTCTGGAAATGCGCCAAAACAACTTCCCAAAGTTTTGTATGGTCCAAACATTTCATCAACGACTGTTTCCTCAACTTGGGCCAATACAGAGCTGGCCTCAATGAACGTCTGAAAATAAACCGATCAAGCAACGATTTTTTGATGTGTAGCGTAGCCTAATTGTTCAGATAGGTAATCTTTCTCTCAAAATCGTTCAATTCTGTTTATCCATAAGTCAAACCAGTGACTAAAATATCAACTTCACATCGTTTCTTTTAGTAAGATGAAAATATTCATTTTTAAATTGTGAACAAATTATATAGAAAGCGATCAAAGAACAATCTTTCCACATAGCGCGTTTTTCGTGATCAACTGACTGTCATTTGCTTGTTCAATGCTCATCAC
>JAOTRC010000017.1:13889771-13902193 GCA_027497675.1 Cyprinella lutrensis | reverse complement strand
ATATTTGTACAATTACTGTATGTACTATATTTAACATCATATTAAAAGGTCTTTTCACACACTATATGCTCTTATATAATATATTATGTTTATATATATATAATGATATTTGTACAATTATGTAGTATATTTAACATATAAAAAGGTCTTTTCTCACACAAAGATGACCGAGAAAGACTTGAGTCAATAAAATACATTCACTACTGAGCTGTTAATAAATGCACATATTATAAGATTAGCTGTCTACAATGAAGAATGAAGTTCATCAACATACAGTAGCTGTGACTGAGGTGATTAGTTGATTCATCATTTCTTTTCTGTGAACTGGCCATGGCCCTAGCCCAACATAAATAGTAAAGGATGAGTTAGCTCATAGACCCATGGGAAAGCAATGAGTGGCTGCAGGGTGTGACGACAAGCATGAATCAGACACTTAACAACCCCTCTGCGCACGCACACACACACACAGGTAGCCACTGAGGAGATGTGTGCGACAGACTTGACAGCATGCCAGTGTACATTAGCCAGATTGACAGAGAGACTCTGAAGGGCAGTTGAATCAAGCTGGGGTACAGCATGAGAGGATCTGAAATGTGCGCTTACGTTTGTCTCTCAGCTTTTTCTTATACACTTCCTCTACAACAGGGAGCATCGAAGACCAGAGGCCACAGTGATTACCAAAAAAAAGCCACATGTTAGTAATTTCAACACTCACATGAACATTTTCCAACACACACACACACCGTCACTCCCATGCAGCTAGTTTTTGGTACTTTCCACAAACGGGGAACATTAAGTGAACTAACCATTTAATTTTTTGCGTATAAAACACAAGTAATTTAAACAAATCAGGGCTTAAATTTCAGGCACTGTTTTTGTTGCCTATTCATGGAAAATGCCATTTAGTAATGTAATGCTAAATTATTCTGGGTTAAGGCCTTGGTAGCATGTTGTAGCACTTCAACAACCGTTAGGATTTAATCTTCTTAGATGTACCTCTCTCTGTGATGTCATTGTTGATGGTTCCTCGGGACAGAAGCTGACTCTGTAGACACTCGATTTCTGCATCTTTCGTAGAAAGCAGCTGCTGGAGTTTGGCAATCTCAGTCTAATAAAAACGAAACACTTTAGCAGATTAGCACCTTTCGAAAAATGGTGAAAACGTCACCTTAAGCCACAAATCTTTTTCATTTTCATGTCAGAAAGACAACAGGACACACATTTTCCAACAACATCATGGTGGATATTCAAAATGGACTTAATCACATTAATGCTTTTAGGGAGAACAGAAGAATCTAACATTGACAACACAAATGTGACATTCAGGCACAACAAGGTTAAATAAGGATATAATAACCTTCACCATTTTGGGGGGCGACAAACGACGGTTTCACACATAACACTCACTAAATCATCACAAAACAGAAAGAAAAGTTACGGAACCACAAACAAGCAAACACTTTCTGTGTTTGTAGCATATTGATACCACGTACAACTATTCAAAATGCTAGCAGAACTCCCTAAATATGACTACCCAGAAAACAAGCGGCTATCCTGGAATTACAGTAGGCTACATAGTTGAATAAAATGGTGTACATTTCTTTTATTTTGAACATTCTAGCAAGCACGCAGATTTTCGACTCGATTTACATCGATGTACGTCATCCCCACCAGAAGTTTGAGATTGGCTAAAAACTCTTTGGCAATAGACTCTGAGGATACTAACCCTGTAAATGCTCAAATGTTAGCAAACATCACCAATAGCACGACAAAAACACGATAAATAAACATTGGTGTATCTACATGGTGAGCGAATCTGTTTATACCGCCATGTTGAATTGCTCAACCCTCATTTCCCAAGACAGACAGACCCAACAATCTGCTGGAGGATGTAGTCATGCATACCTGAACTACAGTAATACACAAATACTCAAACTCACACATGATTCTTCCATCAATGAGCACGAGGCAAACACATACGGATGATCTCTAGTAGCCCATCCACTCCTACAGTATGCTTGCCCTACATTGCTTGCTTCCACACATAACGTTGTTTAAAAGATTGCCACTAGACCATGTAGAGCTCGCTCTTGAGAGCAATAGTAAGCGGTCTAAAAAGGTCAACATAAAGTTAAGAATTGTGGGATCATGAAGCTGCAAGATTATTTCACAAAACTACACAGCACATGCAAAAAGTGTGTCAACAATGGACCAAGTAAATCAATTACATAAACCAGGGGCGTTCAATCTTGCTCCTGGAGGGCCATCTTTCCTGCAAAGTTTAGCTCTAACATACCACCCTGAAAGTTCCTGAAGATCCTGAATAGCTGGTTCAGGTGTGTTTAATTGGGGTTGTAGCTAAACTCTGCAGGATTCGTTGCCAGGATTGAACGTCCCTAATCTAAAAATTTTTTAGGTGGAAGAGGGTTCAAGAGACACAGAGAATGGGGTTCAGACTGGGAGCTCAGAGAGGCATAACAACCAAAGGAGTGGATATTTTCAAGGAACCAAAACGTAGACCTCCAAGTCCAGAGTTGGAAATGTTATGAAATCGACCCTGTCCAAAAAGGTACTTTTTTTTAGTCTCCATGTAGTCTCCGAGACATTATGGTGTCCCGTTTTGAGATTCAAGAGGGTACTTCCCATGTGTCTTCAATGAACCTTGAAGGAATCTATAGCAATCTCTATAGTAGAGAAATCCAGCTACGCTACATTAAACTGTGGACGCAAGTACTGAGGGTGCCATTTTTGGACAGGACCATCATCACCCTCTCCTTTGTGTCATACTCCTCAGGGAGGATGGCAAGGGATAAGGAGTGGGAGTTGGGTTAAGCACCTGAGCTGTCCGACAGCGCTCCTCCCAATGTTGTCGTTCTACCTGAGTGTGCTCGACCGTGAGCTTCAGGGTAGAAAGTTTGGTCATGAGCGACTGGTAACAGACATGGAGGGAATAGGTGATAGAAAGCTGGAGGAAGAGAAAGCCAGAGGGATGTTCATTATGCTGAAGAGTCCAATTAGTGTGCATAGAATAGTTAAAAGATCAAAGAAAGAAGTTGCATTGAGAGTTTGCATTTGGGTTTAAGCCAATATGGCTAAAGAGACTGTTAGTAAATGCTGATGGCTCATGATGAACAAATTAAAACCGCAAGAGCAACAATTGTAGACTGAATGCAATACAGGACATTACCTTTGTGGCTTTGAGCTTCCTCTCGTATTGCGATTTCTCTCCCTCCAGTTCTTCAACTTTGCTCTTAAAAAGGCGAAGCTCTTGTAGCAATGCCTAAAGAATGAACAAAAGCAAAGAAGAAAAATCACACATTACCTTTTGGTGGCAAATTTCCTTCCCCTTTTGCAACAGCTATCTAAGGTACGGAGCCCCTAAATTGACTTTGTAGAAAAAATAAAACCCCAAGGTTTACTTGTACATGTGGAAAATCATTCTTGCGGACACTCGAAAGTTCCTGGGGCTTTTCCCATACGAATTTCACTTTAGGGGCTCTGCACTAAGATCATTCAGAGGAGAGGGTTTGGACTGACCCATGAAACCCACACACCGTGCAGTTAAATACAAGCAAGCTCCGGAGATTCCTGGGAAACCTTGTTTCTTAAAAAGATGCCTTGGCTCCTCAAAAACTGACAGAACTGATCAAGGAGGAAACATCTACTAGGGTCACCACTAAGCCCACAACCCTTCTGGAAGCTCTCTGGAACTACTCAGCAACCGTTAGCGTTAGTGAGCATCAATCATGCAGGTTTAAACCCAAAATAAATTTCATTCTTTCATCACACTGCAAACACCAATAACCATGAGATTCCCACAGTGGAGCCCATAGACACATTGGACACTGTAGGTAGAGGCAGTTAGTAGTAATTCCTGTTGGAGTGTCCAAAAGTGAGACGGGGGGGATGGTTATGTTTTAGAGTAGAGCAAAGAGGTAAAAGAGGGTCTTGAAGTAAATCCACCACGTAATGGAGGATCTGCCTACATTCTCTCCTCCGCTTCTACAGCGGCAGCTGCATTCCTCAGCGTCCGAGGCACCAAGGCCCACATCGGGGCTCTGGTCGAGAGCCTCGCGCGTGCTACTGTCCCCCATGCTCTCCAGGGCCCTCTGCTCCTGAATGCGATTGCTGATTTCCTCCTGGAATTTACACATCTGCTCCTGTAGTTCACTAATTAGATTAACCACACTCTGAGAGAGCAAAAACAAGAAAGCCAGAAAAAGGAAAATGTTGATCAGATTTGGAAACAAAATTATGAATAGACATAGATGGTTTTGTGATTAATCTGGGTTCTCTGAAAAGGCATATTTATTCTTTGGCTTTGTGGAATTGAAGCCAGTTTTAGGCTATGTTTACACAGAAACGATTCTGAAGAGAAAACGCAAAAGTGGCGTTGCGTGACTTGCGTCATCACTTTTTATTCTGCGTTTAGACGAGCGTTTTGGGTGGGAAATCCGCATGCAAATGATGACGCAAAAGTGTGTTAAATTCAATGTAGTATGCACTCCAGGCGGCTAGGAGTGCATACTACAACAACACCAAGTCCGCGCGCCCGCATACAACCTTCACTGTCAAGCAGACTTTTGCGTTTTTACTGTTTACACGGGAACGCGGCGGTGGAGCGTTTTTAAGATTTCCACTCTGGAGGATGGTTTCACTTTTTTGCGCTTTTAAGCCTCAAAAACGCCGTCGCTGTGTAAATGAAAAGCACATCCGATAAAATATTACGTTTTCACCCGTGAGCGTTCTCGTGTAAACAGGGCCTAAACCTCCCCTAGGTATTATCAGAGCCCGTCTATGGAGAGCCTGGCCACTCCCTATTAAGTCCTATATTACCGAATTTTGGTTGTAGCTCCACCAGAATTCCACTGGGGCGTTTCCCCAAGTGCAAAATGAATGGGAGTCTACAGAGCTAGATGGTTAAATTTGCTTCTTTCACCCGATTGCCGTTTGAGAAATCTCAGATATTAGTGTAGGTTTTGCAAGTTCAACATGGGTTATAGGTCGAAAGTTGAATTAACGAGAACTTATGTCCTTTCGATTTCTTACAGGTTGAGTTACACACTAGCATTCTGCTAATGAACGCTTATTGGTCAGGAAGGACTTTAGGTGTGGTGGCTCGCCACGACAGAATGAGTGTAGCAGAAACACTGCTAATATATTGTGCATCATTGAAAAGTTGTAACTAAATCTATAAATTAAAAAACATTTATACAAAGATCTAAATCATCAATCCAGTAACATTAGAATTTGACTCTAAATAGATAATTTTATCTGCACGGCGCTAAATCTCACTCTTTCCTTTGCAGCAGGATCGTTTGGAGGTTTTGGGCCCCGCCATGTCTCCCAATGCTCTGTCAACCAGTTCAGACGGTGGTCAGTACGGTGTGGATTCAATGGATGGCACCCCGGACCCTCAGCGCACCAAGCAGGCCATTGCTCAGCTACAGCAAAAGATCCTCAAACTCACAGAGCAGATCAAAATCGAACAAACGGCAAGAGACGACAATGTAGCCGAGTACCTGAAGCTGGCCAACAACGCAGACAAACAGCAGAGTGCTCGCATCAAGCAAGTGTTTGAGAAGAAGAACCAGAAGTCCGCACAGACCATCCAGCAGCTGCAGAGGAAGCTGGAGCATTACCACCGCAAGCTCAGAGAGGTGGAGCACAATGGAATACCACGCCAGCCCAAAGATGTCCTGCGAGACATGCAACAGGGTCTGAAGGACGTGGGTGCCAAGGTAAAGGCCGCCCCATTTCTGTACAGTTTGGTACATTGAAGGATGTGTTTAGAAGTTCTTGGAGTAGATGTGTGCTGATCTGAAATGTTTTTATTTATTTTAGGGGATCAAACAGGACTTTTTAAGTTTTTCGTATGACAAAGGCAGTGTAGACCAGTCTTGTACTCTGTCAGCAAGCCAGGTTTGGATTTTTTTCGTGATTGAAAGAGCTTAATGAAACATTGGTTTAACATAACCGTTTTAAATGATGGAATCAAAAGAAGGATCATGTTTAGTCAATAGCTCTCTTCTCAAACCTAGTGAGCTGTCTTGCTGCCTACACCCTACATATGCAGTTGCCTTCTAAAAGCTGGAATTTTGCCCAGATTGAATCCCCGATTTGGAGTCTGGACAAGTCGATGCTAGTTGCTGAAACTCAGAGCTAGTTTGCGAATTTTGGGCAGTCAGAGTGTACAGATTTTGCAGAAAATTGCGAAGACAGACGATTTTTTTTTCTTTAGCTTCAGACTATGATTCTGTCCAGTCTGAAGAAATCAAACGTTGGTGATATTTTTTGCAGATTTTAGAACAAACTGTTTTCTTTTGGTATACGCCAATGACTCGCGTCTCCTACCAACAAGGCACGTTTCTGTGCGAGTTTGTTGTGTTGTATGTGATCCTCGGTCATTTATTGTATGATGCCAAGTTTTTCTCTGTAAAGTTTTACAAAGTTGTATGTCTAGTGTTTTAGATTTGAAAGTTTGTGTAGTGTATTCCAGTTTAGAACCTCAAGTGACTGATTTTGAACACCTTACTTGGATAGTAACTAGGTTGTTATAACCCTGAAATGAACTATTTCTGCCCCAATACCATTGTTACAGTTAGCATTTCCACATTAAATCTATGTTGGTGATTTGTGGACTGGAACGCCTTCTATAACTTGTTTATTCATGGCACAATGCTTCTACTGGTTTCCACATCAGCGCTGTTTGATCTGATATGGTTTATAACAGAGAATTCTGCGCTGCATTTGAATGCTTAGTTCTCATTATATCTCACAGTGATGTTAATTCTGCAGCAAAATCAATCGCTTTGTCACTGAATCTTCCATTGCTGTGCAGTAATGGTGTCGCGTGATCAAAGATCGGCCTGCGAGTACCTTTTCTGAGTTTACACTGCGTAGTCTGTTATTGGTCCGAGCTGCTACACAGCTCAAAAGATAATACAAAACTGCACGTATTGTTTTGCTTTCATACCATTTGTAGTCTGATCAGTTTTTCATACACATGGCAGCAGCTCTTAT
Source organism: Cyprinella lutrensis (assembly GCA_027497675.1). Taxonomy (NCBI): domain Eukaryota; kingdom Metazoa; phylum Chordata; class Actinopteri; order Cypriniformes; family Leuciscidae; genus Cyprinella; species Cyprinella lutrensis. Next base: position 13,895,170 of record JAOTRC010000017.1, on the reverse strand, counting down.
CAGTTGGGCAATGTGGTGGTGGTTCTAGTCCGACCTTTAACAAAATGCACCCCAGGAAAAAAGGTTGTATGGCAATGACTTGCGATAACTGAATGATTTTAATACTTCAAAAAGTAATGGAAAGTAACTCCAGATAGCTGAGAATTCTGGGATTGCATTCTATGAAAAGGATTCAATGTTACTTTTTGTAATGTTTCTGCCTACCTTTCAGAACGGCCTACGTTTTGGAAGCGTGCCTATGGAGCTTTAAAATGCTTTCTGGGTAGGCGGCTCACTAGCTTTCGGAATAGAGCTTTGTTACCACTGTTTCCCTATTAGTTATTCTTTACTTTACAGTCACATTGGACCAGTTTACAAGCCACTTCAAGTGACCGTGATTAAACCTATCCCGATAGGAAGTTTAAATGACACTGATAAATGTATTTGACTAAATCATGTTGTTGTTTTTTTTCACTCAGGTAACTGGTGGCCTCTCCAGTATCTCTCAGGCCACTCACTCCGCCGCAGGAGCAGTCGTGTCCAAACCTCGTGAGTTTGCCTCTCTTATCCGCAACAAATTTGGAAGTGCAGACAACATCGCTGGCCTAAAAGATTCCCTGGATGAACAACAAGGGGATGAGCCTGTAACAAGTACTGGGATGGTAGGTACTAGGACCCCAGGACCTGGGCAGCTGCAGTCCAGCCCAAAATATGGAAGTGAGGAAGACTGCTCCAGCGCTACGTCAGGGTCCGCAGGAGCTAATAGCACCACAGGCGCTCCTGGAGGGCCTCCGAGCTCAAAGGGTAATACACTGGAGCATGGCCAGAGCTCTGGCTTTGATGCTCTGCTGCATGAGATCCAGGAACTGAAGGACAACCAGAATCGACTGGAAGAATCGTTTGAAGACCTGAAGACTCACTATCACAGAGACTACACAGATATCATGCAGGCTCTGCAAGAGGAGAGATTCAGGTACATGTTACTATAGAAACTGACTCTACTGGTACTATTATGCAGGTGTCAAAGTTTTGCATGGATTTGAAAAGGTTTCACCATCAAAAGAGTATGCTTGTTTCGAAAGTTGGAAAGGATGATTATGGTATTGTCTGGCCTATTAAGCCCCTTTCTTGAATTTATGTTGTTTTATCTTGTTTTGAATTTGTATGTGCATGTATAGGTGTGAGCGTTTAGAGGAGCAGTTGAATGATTTAACAGAACTGCATCAAAATGAGATTCTCAACTTGAAACAAGAGCTGGCCAGCATGGAGGAGAAAATCGCTTACCAGTCTTATGAAAGAGCCAGAGACATACAGGTACTTATATCCAACATCGTATATATACGTACTTATATTATTTGCTTTTATTTGTAGGTCATTTTAATTTCATTTCGTATAAAATGATTTAACAACAGACACCCCAGACCTATGTAGGTCATCATTTCATACAGTTGATTGGTGACAAACATGATGCAGGGCAACAGCTCGCTGTGTGATGTAGCCTATAGAATGCAGTAAGAAGGCCAATGAAATTCAAGATCAAGGCAAAAGTGCCTCTGTATGATTTTTTTTTTGTATCATATTTATATTAAATGATATCGTTAATCCATACCACACCAGTGCAGAAGTTAATATTCTATTTTAGACTCGATATTGTCTGTTTTGTTTTTGTCTCAGTTTTGCCAACAAAAATATTACCTGTATATAAAATATTAAAATAAGCCGCAACAGAACGAGCAAGTGAAAATATTTATAATTTTAAAAATATGTTATTGAAAGTGTTTTCATATTTTGGCAATAGTTTGCCCAAAAATTTAAATTCTGTTTATTTACATTTACTCATCCTTATATTTTTTCAAACCTGTATGACTTTCTCTCTTTTGCGTAACATAAAGAAGATCTTTTGAAGAATGTCGGTAACCAAACTCTTTTGGTCTGTAAATGTATCTGAATACCAATTCAGATCACTGATCACATCATGGCCAAATATTTATGTGTAATAAATTATATTGAATCAAATAAACATATTTCTTTCTAAAGCAATTTTTTGTCATGTCTACGTTTCTCTTTTGACACAATAATGAATTTAAATGATCTTTTGGGGTTAATTTCTCAGCCAAATCTGATGTGATTTATTTGCAAATAAGTAAATGAATCAATTAATTAATTGGCACATCATGTAATTATTTAGATTAAAAAATTGGAATCGCTTGACAACCTAATTATTTATAATAATATAGTGTTAGGGTTGTCAATCTAATTAATTGGTAATTGCACATCAAATTTGCATGATAAATTCTTATTTATTGAACTGCTGTATAAAATCAATTTTTATACATTTGCACTCATTTGATATTGCTTTACTATCATATGATATATGATATGATATGTTTTTGCCTTGATCTTGAATTTTTGGGGCCCTCTTACTGCATTCTATTGGCTCACACAGCGAGCTGTTGCCCTGCATCATGTTGGTCACCGATCAACTGTATGGAATATAAGATGACCTGCATTTGGGGTGGGTTTGGGGTGAGGTGGAGGTGTAAAATGGGTTAATAATGGGGTAATTTTAAAATGGGGTAATTTTTAGTAATTAAAGTAAAATTTTAAGTAATTAAATTAATGTGTTCAATCAACAATATACATATAATAATTCCTCATTTAACTTAAATTTTTCAGTTTTAGGCTTTTTTTGTAATGTTAGTACTTGAACTTAGCAAAGACATAATTTCTAATTTTCATTTATTTAAGAAGATTTTTATCTAATACTTAAATTTTATATAATTTCAGCTTTATTTCCATTAATAAAAACTATTTAAATAGTAAATAGCTTTAGTTTTATTTAATATCAACAGCATCCAAGATGCAAATGAAACATTGGGATGGTAAACATTTAGAGATATTTAAGTGAAATAGATCAAATGTTGTAAATATTGCTAGGAGATTTATTTGATAGTATTTATGCTTTTGCAATGTGAGGAAACGGGTTTCAAATCTAAGTTATTTTAACGGTGGAAAATGTCCTCAAAAAACATTACTGTATAATAAAAGTACTAGGGCTGTCACGATTCCTTGATTAAATTTGAGTACTTGTTTTGAAATAAAAATAAAAACCTCGATTTTACCTGTGTTGAGTAACCGCCAAAATACCGGAAGTGGCTTGTTCCACGGACGAGAATCCATGAAGTGCATTATTAGACCGTTTCTAAGGCTGCACAATGTATTAAAACCATTTTAAAAAACATACTACAGACATATATATTCATAAAGGCATAAATGCACCATGTTTTCCGAAATAAGGTCCCATGAGCCGGAAGCAGAGGGGCGGGACTTAGGCTCTCTATTAAAAGTGGATGTAGCATTTCTATCATAAAGAAGAGGCCTAATATTAAAGATCAAGTAAACATTTGAAGTAAATATCGTTTGGCCAAAATTAAACCAGGATTTGATCTGCTGTAAAGTGTAACAACTTCAGCTCATTGGTGCAGGAATTAGTTCTAATACATAATCTACATAAAATTATTGTTTATATATTATGTTGTTCTATGAAACCATATGATTACTTGCTTTTGATACTTTATTTGAACCAAATAGCATTGCCTTATTGTTATTATATATGTAAATGCTTATTACATATGTAATTCTCATCTCATGTTGATGGTTTTGATTAGAATACATCAAATCTAGTCAGGCGGGCGCATATGGTTTAGACGCAAAAGTAAAAACACTCAAAAAGCAACCATACTTCTCATTTTGGAAATGGATGACTTACGGTGTGTCGTTTGCCAGATGGCGGCTTTGCTCATAACGTCTGTCTCGCTCAATGTTCCTGTAGGAGGCGCTGGAGGCCTGTCAGACGCGCATCTCTAAGATGGAGCTTCAACAGCAGCAACAACAAGTGGTTCAGTTGGAAGGTTTGGAAAACGCCACAGCACGCACTTTACTCGGCAAACTCATCAACGTGCTGCTGGCCGTCATGGCGGTACTCCTAGTGTTCGTTTCGACGGTCGCAAATTGCGTAGTACCACTGATGAAAACACGTAGCCGTACACTTTCCACATTGCTCCTTGTCATAATCTTGGCTTTCTTGTGGCGGAATTGGGAAGCCATGTCGCAGTACCTGGACCGATTTCTGCTGCACCCCAGATGACCTGCAGGGGCGCTGTTGTTTTTGTAATTTCTTGAAGGGACTGGAGGGCGGGAATTCAAAGATTTTGATTCAAAGATGGAGACTAACACTGCCTCAGTTGCACTTAGTACAGAGGGATGAAGGGATGCAGCACAAGAGTGGCGGACGGATAAAACCTACAACCTCTTTGTTTTTTTTTTGTTTTTTTTGTTTTGTTTTTTTTCAACAAAGGAGTGAATTTGTTTACATTTTGATGATCTCTTTCTGTCTACATAAAGTTCTATTGCTGAATTTCCTATTATTTGTTGTCGGAAATGATGCAAGTCCGTGTTCATTGTTCTCGTAATTGTTAGGATATACATTTATGCAATTTCCTGAGTGTTGAGTTGCGTTGACTTGACTGGAGTGGTTTTAACATGCACTGGATGGAGATCTCTCTCATCTTTTTAACACCTTAATAACTGATTGTGTCCCTCCTAACTTTAAAGCCGTGTTATTCATTTCTTTTAGTCTCTTCTGCTGTCGTCTTGCTCTTTCTCTTACGTGCATCTCTTAACTCGGTTAATTTCCTACGCACATTTCTTCACTCACTCGAACCCGTTTGCTGCTGTTTGGAACTTCACTGCAGTTGTTGCTGAATGAAGGAAAAGATGGATTCTGGTGGAGAGGAGGCATCTGGAGACCGAATGGGGTGAGCCGAGTCGCCCCCTCTTCATTTTCGGATCAATGCCCTCCTAGAGGCACACAGTCCCCTGGTATATGAACAGAACGAACATACTTGAAGAGCTAGAAATGCTCAAAGACTCTCAGTGCTTCCGTACTGTTTCTTATAGTGACGATGAAATAGTCCTTTTTAGTTTTTTTTTTATTTTTTAAAATGAAATTAATAAACACGCTGTTTTAAAATTGCAATGTCGCGTAATTAAATATTTGTGCTTCTATACAGCTGTAATGCACCCTGAGTACAGAAATGTACTTTCACTTTTCAGATTTTATCATGCATTTGGTTATGTTTTTTGCATAAGCAAGCCACTTCATTTTAGCTAAAATATGTTGATTATATATGTGCATTTTCTCTCTAGGAAAATGCGCATAGAAAGGTGCAGACAGAAAGGTATAGACGTCCGGTTTCCTGTAAGTATGCAGAATTTTTGTTAAAATTATTCATATTAAAGCTGCAGTCGGCAAGTCTGGCAGATTGAGTGGACTTTGGCAAAATTTTGAATGTTTACAACTCATATGGCCCTCCCCCACTATCAACGAATACCCTCCCACAGAGTTCGTGCTCGAGTGC
>JAOTRC010000017.1:13750793-13762913 GCA_027497675.1 Cyprinella lutrensis | reverse complement strand
AAATCTATATAGAGTATATACATGAAAATATTTCTTAAATATATACAAGCATGTGTGTGTATTTATATTTATAAAATGAATATACACAGTGCACCCACATATATTATGTAAACACAAACTTTTATTGGATGTGATTAATCACGATTAATCGTTTGACAGCCCTAAATAAATATAATAATATAATATAATATAATATAATATATGCTGCAAAGATCTTTAGACAATCGGCAGTTTCTAAACGCATGAATAAACATAAAATCAACTGAAACATTTTTAATTATTATTGATGATTTGATTCTAATTACTCAATTCTATAGGAATACTTTTGAAAACTAATCATTCAGAATATGACATGTCAAATATTTTTACAATATAGGAGGTTCAGTAGTCAATATTATACACTAGTTGCTATTTATAACAATAAAAAGGTTTAAAAAAAATTTTCTCAATAATCTTCTCACGCTACCCACTCTCCTTTGGCACCAGCAAAGAGTATAAAACGTTTCTCTGATTGGCTTGGGCATGAAAAATATTCTTTATACATCTGCAATCAATCACTGTCCTGTCATTGTGTCTCCATCCACCAAAGTGGCAATGTCAATTTTTCTCTGCAGGCATTCAAAATAGGACAAACAAAAACAGACAGAACATCAGCAGTGACGGAGGATTCTCCTGGGACACAGAGCGGCTAATGGTGCAGACACATAGACCCATTTGCAAGCATGCAATGCTGTTAGATTGCACAGCAACACAATGAGTCAATAATGTCACCAGAAAAAAGGTCCCTGGCTCCCATATCATCTTCTGAATAATGGAGGATGCTCAAAAGTGTGGCACATAAACACTTTAGCCAGGGGTAATATCCAAAAGTAGTGAGGATTCACACCATCCCTAGCAGGCTAGTACTCAAAATAAGTCAATAACGAATTACTGGTGAAAGCTGAAATCACAGACTGAAGTAAAAGACCTTCAAAACCTTCAAGACCTGCCCAAAACACACCCATAATACATTAAGAGAATAGGGACAACCCTTTTAGATCATGCACCGACCATTTTTCCTGACGTTAGACTAGCAAAAGTGGATTTGGGCACGCCCTAAGCGCCCTGCCCTTTAGACCATGCGCATAGATTGTTAAAATAGGGCCCATGATCTTTAATCAAAATAAATTCTCTTCCGTCTTGCAAAAACATCTTTTCTGTTCTCTGAAATATATTTGTTTTTCCAAAACTGCATGTACTGCACGTGAAACTGAATGTGAGTGATAAACAATGGAGAGGTAACAACATTACAAGTAATTCTGGAAATGTCCCATGTGTTTCTCTGAAAATCGGATTAAAAAGCAACCTAGAGGACACTTGAAACGGTCACGGTCTTTGACTACACTGGAGGTAATCGAGCAGAGGTTTCTAATGATGACTCTAGGGTGGTAAAGTGAGAGCAGAGGGGGTCATACGGTCAAAAGAAGGTCAGAAAGTCATCTGTCTTTAAACCACTCTACAACCTCAAATCTCCCAAAAGCCCAATAAAAAAAAAACACTTGGGGAATTTGGTTTATTAACACTACATGCTACTAAAATGCTCATGCAGAGAACAGAAAACTCTCCACCGGTTTTCTCATCTATTCCCCTCCACTCAGCTGCATCAGGCTGTGAGAGCATTGCAATAAAGGAGAAAAATAGCCTTAACGTTTAATCCACTTTCTTCCCATACTATTTGTATCATTGAACTATTGCATTGTATTCTGTATCACACAGATAGGGTACTGCAACAAATGTACCATCAAATCCTGCAAATGAGAAAATCAGATAAGCTACCGTGCAAGCACAGTCCATCTTTTCAACCATTGAAACTCAATACCATAGGCTACATGCACAACACAACACCCACAGCGGAAGTGTTTGGCAAGTCATTTTGTTTCATTATACACTAATTTATATAACAGTTAATGGCTTTCCAGCCAGTTGAACTTACATTGCAAAATTAAAAACACAAATGGGTCATAATGTGTCTAAAATGTAAGTCATTCACTTTTACTTTTAGCAAAAAATCAATAACGCATTAACAATCATGCTATTGTGCTGAATATCGGCAAGGATGCAAGCCAAATTTCACAATTGTGAGTGTGATATTGGTTAATTACAAGAGAACTTTTTTGCAACTTCATCTGTCCAAAAAATACAGTATACTGTATAGGCCTGGATAATGACACAAATGTCATGATTCGACTCAATTTCAATTTACAAGCTTGCAATTTGAATCGATTCTGATTCGATTCGATATTGATTATTATATTGATATTGAAATTTTCTCAAAGAAAAAAAAAATCTCTCAACTAAACAGGGAATCAGTTGGTACTATATTATGTAAAATTGAAGGTTAGAATTAAACATAATTTGTAACTGATTTGTAGACAAACACTTAAATAACACACAATGAAGTTTTTACATTAATTAAGTTATAATACTAACTTTATAATTATGTTTTTTGAAATATAAACATTTAAATGGTGGATGTCATAAAAACTTGATGGATGTAATATGGTGCATGTACAGTATTTAGTAAAATGCTTCTCTCTAAAGTTCAATTTTTGGTCTAACTAACAAGTTTATGGTCCCTGAATGGCTTTATAAGGCAAATGTAACATTATGTGACATTGTTCAAAAGCTCATTTATTTACATCTCTCTGTGGTTAAAAACACTAACTGAGCAATTAAATGATATATGATACAGATTTCGGAAAGTTGTTCTGAAGTTGCATCTTGTTTCATACCTTCTGGTGTTCATTTATGTTTATTTCATGGTGTAACTACTAGTAAAGTGAAAGAGATGCCACTTCGATTGATCTGAGTCAGCAACTGTTGGAATTGTATAATAAAATGGACAGATTTCATAATCTTAAACTTTTTTTTCATAAGAAAGCACAAAGCTTATTGCGATTTATTGGATGGGAGGCTCGCTACAATGTTCATTCATCAACCGAAAACAGGATCAACTAAAGGATCGATTCTTGGGATTTAAGAATATAAAAATGAGAATCGATTAAAATCAAGAAATCTATATTTGTTTCCCAGACTTAATACTGAATGTACATATATCTGTTCAATATTTCATGACGTAGTCTAGTATATGTGTAATAATTTAAATCTTGTTTATTCAGTTAGGAAGATTACAGAAAGTGTTCTGAGACAGAGAGAGGTGCAAGCTGAGCTATCAGAGTGACCAAACACTTGCCTAATTTCCTGTTAACATTGTTTTGGCCAGCACTTCCTCCAGACTTGTGTGATGGTATTGCCATTGTGTTCAGAGGAAGGGGTTCCAGCATTCAAAATATAACTCTCTAGACAATCTTATGCTACAGTCTGATCATTTAAACAGAAAAAAGTCTTGCGATTATAGTTCATTTCAATCTCTTTAATCCATTTTTTTATGTGGAATGTGGAAAATATGCATTTTTAATTATGTAGTTCTATAAAAGGCTGACTTTACCTTTCAGTGTCTTGCTCCCGAGAGGTGGTCTTGTTTTCTATTCCTGCAAAACTATTCATGTCCACATAGCCATCGTTCTCATTGGCATGTGCTGCTGTCCGATTGTGGTCATCGAAGAAATCTGTAATAGTGACTGCCCGAGTGGGCCGGCCATGTGGAATCTGGATATTCTCATAGTCTGAGCTCATTGCAGGAATGTTTTCATAGTCAGAAGTATCTGCACTTGGAAAGGAGATGGAGCGAGGCTTTGTGAGAGGTAGGGGCATGTAGGGGGGCCGAGAGCGGTCCTCAAAAGACTCCACTCTGGCTATACCCCTGTTGGTGTAACTCTTGGGTGCACCTTGCCTTCTTTGCCTCTCTTTGTAAAGCAGAAAGGTGGTAGGCGTTTCGGAGTTGTGTTGTGGCTTTCCCACATGGGACTGAAGCTGCGGGGAACCACTTGTACTTCTCCGATCAAGCTCCAGTACTCGAATGGGCCCGTGGTGGCTAGATTCAGATGATGACCTTGAGGAGCGGACACTGCCATCTCCACGGGCTTTACTTTCTGATTTCTTCTTAAATTTTAAAGCCAAGAAACGCTTAAATGACGTTGTCTTCTTTTTGGGGTTGTCAGGAGACTCATGCTGGATTAGAAGTGATGGAGAGCTTTTGGTCACAGGCCTCTTAGTTATGTAAGCTAACTCAAAAGGCGGTGGGATATCGACTAAAGACGTAGGTGTCGACACACCACTGGAGGACTGGTGACTTCTTTGAGAAAAGCTTCCAGAGGAACTAATGACACAAGGCAAAGAAAGTGTGTCATCTTTTCTGTGTAATCTGCACTCCTCTCTAGGAGATTTCTCACCTTCAAAGATTCCTGACAATGGCAAATCTCTGCTCTCAACGGAAAGCGATCGAGGGGAAAGAAGAAAGCGCCTTGGCTTTAATGAGGGAATAATTTGGTTGGCCTCTGTTTCATCTGAAAGCTTGGGATGTGGATCTCCATTTTGATCCAAGGCCACAGTGTAGTAGTCGTGAGATTGGTACTCAGTGCCCGTCTCCTCAGGCACAGTCTCAGGAACATATCCAGGTACTTTCCCAGAAAGCGAACGAGATCTCGTCACAATGCTCTTCCTGTCCATAGAGATAAAGTTCTCACCTTCTGAGTCAAAGCCAGCCTCCTCGTAAATGTGTTCGTCACTTTCTGTGTCCGATTCCTCAAAGAAAGGCACGATATGGCAGTCCAGCTCTTCAATGTCCTCTTCAAACGCTTCCGTGGTATGGGCAAAAACCAAACGGTTTGTAAGTTCTGGAGTTCTACCTAAATCTAAGTCAGCGGGAACGGTGATGTTGCAAAGTCTCAGACGTGGCTGGCAGCTGTTCCTCGTACTCAAGAGGGCTTGTCCGCGTCTAGCTGATCGTTCTCTTATACTTTTGCCCTTGGTTTTCCTCTCCATGTTCACTGGCTCATCTTCATCTCCTATCTCGACATAATCTTCAGATGAAACACACTCCACCTGCTGATCAGCCCCATCATGATCTTCAATATCAGCATAGTCATTCGCTCCTTCGTTTTTTGTCATCTCTTGACCCTCAGAAATGGGTTGCAAGACACCATTTTCTAATTTAGCCTGTTCCTCCTCCAACTCTGCCACATCCTCTGATGATACATAGTATGGTTCTTGTTTTGATGTTCCCTCTGTTGAGTCGGTTGGTTTCTCATTGCTGGATTCTTCATCAGAGCATCTTGCTTCTGGATCAGAGGTGCATGTCAAATCACTTGGCACAACCTCAATGACAGAATAGGGCTCGAATGCATCTTCTGTCTCCTCTGCAAACCTGAAGCGTCCAGATGGGTCTTTGGTTGCACGTTCAGCTTGCCAAGTGCTGTTATCATCCACTGTGCCAATAATGTCATAAGGGTATTCCTCACACAGTGAGGGTTGACTGCAGTTTGTAGCCTTTGAAAAAAGCCCAGTCTGATCTTCTTCTGCCTCGTGATGAACAAAGTTTGCAGCTGTTCTATTGTCCTCTTCATAATGATCATTGGCACGTTGAAAACTGTCTGATGGTTGTTCCTCAATCTCTTCATACGGACTTTGACATTCATCTGCAGGCTGATCTTTAGTAGATGTCTCATTCTCAGGACATGCACAGGTGTCCTCAAGCACATTATAAGAATCTTCTCTATTTTCCGATGGCTTGAAATCATCAGTGTTTTTGCTGTGGACTTCATCTGTTGAATCAAGAATTTCATCAACCACTTCTGACAAATTTATGGAGGCTGCATGCGGCACTTCAGTAATATCGTCTTTCCCATCATTCTCTCCCACAGTGTCATCTGCTGGCATTTGTAATTCTTCCTCTATTTCATTATAAGTTGTGTCATGGTTAGTGTCAGATAAGTCTTTTTCAGATAAGTTGCTCTCCATGTGATCATCAGTACAGTTTTCTCTGAATGTGTCGGTTTCATCCTGTGTGACATCTGATTCATTGTCCTGCTTCAGCTCCAGTCTATCAGAGGATGTTATGTCCCCATTACCCACAATGCATTGGCTCAATTCAGAGGATAACCTTGGTTTTGGTGCCACAGGAGGTTTAGGACCTCGGGTGGAAGGACAAAGCCTTGACATCAGGGTGGAGCACACAGTTATAGTCAAATGGCTTTGTCTTTGGTTGATAAGTTTGGAATTGCTGCTAAAAATCTGCAAATAGAAAGAGAACAGAAGATTGAATTGAATATCTTTGCAATAGAAATAAATGAAAGACCCTTTAGTCATGCTATTAAGAGTTCAGCTGTTCCTTTAACGACGCATATTGATTGATTTACATTGACCATTTGATTGACGAACTGCAACTTCTGAACTTAAAACTTAATGAAGTGATTATGCTCAATCCAGTCACACTGAACATCATTTAAACAACCATAAAGCAAAGTGAAAAAAGCCACATAAATAATGCATTTTAATAACATCACAGCAATTCTAAAGTGCATCTTCTCATAAGGGGTTAACCCGAGGGCCATTTTTGGTGAAACACACCCTTTCTCTTAACAAAACTCATACTCCCCTGGTCTTTTCCTGTTATTTGCTACCTGCCTTGACGCACGTCCTATTAAACTCACCGTGCACTTGGTGCTCACCCTGCTAAGATGTTGTTTCCTGACACGACTAATTAACTATTCCAGCAGACTCTCCTGGAAGGACTGCGGACAGGAAGTGCAAAGGGGAAGGACATTAACAGTGCACCCTGTCTCCTCCATGAACCCCTTACCCATTTTTTTTTCTACAAGAGCAGTTTTGCACAACACAAATACACATCCTTCTCGTCAGTCTTCCCATGATTCACTGTCCAGTGATAAATCCCACCCCTGACAACCCCCAGACTGGATTTTTTTTTTTTTTTTTTTTTTTTTTTTTTTTTTTGCTGAAAAGGTCGTTTCAGTGCGTTGAAGAACAATAAAAAGAGAAACATCAACATCCCAACTAAGGTCCCCTTGGCAAAATAACAGGATATGAATTATGCAACAAGAATTCACTTAAAACAAATGGTTAAACACAATAGGAGGAATAAAGGGAGAAACAAACTCTATACTGTGTAAAGCCATCAGTGCATGATCTCAGATCTAAAGTGTCAACCATTTTTATTTGCTAATTTAGTTCTACCAGCTGAGTGAACAGGACATAATTCAGAAAGACTGAATTAACATAATGTGACAAAATCATAAATTAAATTATGAGCATTTATAAATATGTATTATTAGAACTAATAACCTATATATTAGTGTTAGAAAAAAACACTCAATACAGCATCACTATCGTTCATAATAACAATATGACTAAAACAAAAATGTCTATATATGTCTAAGCCAGTTCTTAAAAATCTGCTAGTAATTTAACACACCATCAAAACAGTGTAACTGTATATGAAAAAAAAACAGTTTCCCGTCATTATAAACTTTTTCCACTATTCAAGAAGCTACTCTTTAATATGTAACATAATGGGATGTTGTCTATTTCACACATTCGCAAAAATAATTAAACAGTATTGAAAAGTTAACTCAGAACTAATTGGTTTCATACCTGCGTACATTGTCGGATGTCATCCACCGTGGCATCTGAAATATTTCCACATTATTCCTTGATATTCCGCAGAAGCAACAGTATAAATCCAGAGGTGCCGTGAACTTACTCCCGGGACATTTGTCATAAAGCTTGAGAAGTAAACAATAAACACTTCATCACTTATTCGACGTCGTGCCACAAAAAACTGTTTTACTATCGACTGTAGCAGCAGGTCTCTTCGGATCCGCGCGCTTCCCGCCTTCAGGAATGAGAGAGATGCGCGAACTCTCCAATCTGCGCGTGGAGACTGAAGGTGTTTTCCGTGCGCTTCCTGAGGAGGTACAGCGAGTCCCTCTCTCGGGAATACAAGGATCGATGACCGAAACCACAGAGAAAAACAACTATTGCCAACCATCAGTTGGCGTATGGCACTTTCAAGAACAACTGCTCCATTACTGCAACGATATGATATGTTTCAGGATCCGATTTAGAGGATGTCTGAGAGGATTCCTTGCGCTCACAGGAAAATAACTCGATCTAATCAAACTGCGCTTGTACTATTACACATCGTCATTCTATTTAGTTGTATAGCTTAACGTCGGACATACATATAGTATACTGACAAATTTTCCATCAATAAGGTCAATTGCTCTACTTTATTGTGTTAAAAAGGCTTTTAAATAATGCAATAATTTTGTTGGTAGCCTTTCTAAGACTACTGTAATTTGGTTAAACAAATATTCCTAAAACCAGTTCTAAAAACAGCTTTACTAAATGCTTTCAGCTAGTCTTCCTTTCTGCTCATCTGTTGCCTGATTGGAGGAAAGCAGCTCTTTAAAAACCTCTCTTCATAACAGGAAACTGCTATCCCCCTTTCCGGCACAACAGGCAACGCTTCCTTAGCAACAAATGAACCAGTGTGCTGCTTTCCCCCCCCCTAATTTAACTTCACACTGATAGGAGAGCACTAATTCAATGAGTATTTTTAGATTAACCTGTTCTTATAAATAAACAAAATAGGGAATGTCCAAGGGATGCACCATTTTTGTGATAGTCAAAAATGGGATAGTCTTGACATGAAAGAAGAAAAAAAAACCTCACCATGACAAGGAAGGAATGACTTGATTGGACTGACCAAATTAGATATGCGAATACACCATTTCTATGAGCTTCTCTACAGTCATGATCAAAAATAAAATTCTGTGTGTATGTCGCATTTAAAATTCATGAAATGGGCCTGACTCAAAATACATAACATCAAATACATTAATTAGAATTTAAAATGAGCAGTATTAAAAAGTCAACATTGCTTCTCGTCTACAACAAGATGTCCGTTCAGACAAATCTTTGCCATATTGGCTATAGTATCCACCAAATCAGGTATTCTCTGACAGAGCCTTTGTTACAGCCTAATGAACACCGAATTGTAAGACTAGATAACCCCCAGCTGAGATGCTGCATTTCTGTGTTCAAGGGCAGACAACAGTCCTGAAACTCACTGTCAGCCACCTGGGGCTCCATGTTGACAGCTTATATCACAAGCCAAACCCTCAAACATTAGGTGGCAAACTCCATAGGACTATTTATACCTCCACAACAGGACTCATATTCATATCTCACTCTCTCTTTCTTTCTCTCTATCTGAAGGTCAGATGAACACCACGGACGATAGCATAGCAGAGGTAAGATGTAGGAGTGTAGCACAAGGGAGCCGGCCATATGTTTCACACTGTAAAAACATGACTGCCTGCAATGACAATTAATTAATATCATCTTTTGTTATTCTCTTTGGCTTCAGAAATGGGCATCAAATGTCCATAAACAACTTGAATTATGAGCTTGACATTAGTAAATGCCATAAAATAATTGTTTTGTGGCCTTGACCCCTCTCAAGACAAATATTTACAACAGCTACAGCGTCACATGAGCTCTCACAGGAAACATTGTTATTCCTGTAAACTGTCCGACAGCTTGAATAACAACATTTAACAGAAATCTCCTTTCTCATAATAGAGTGTTCTTGATATTTCAGAATCAGTTTTCAATATAAATTACTCAACCTTGATCACGTTAGACTGATACTTGGAAATTTGCTATAGTGGTCTGTTTCTAGCTAATGTGACTCTTCTTTTGTTCTTTTAATGGCAAACCACAGCTAAAGATAGCATACAGCTGGCCTTTCGCTATAGTAATTGTGTCCCTTACTGGAAAGTATACTATGGCACAAAATTTGACCTTTTTTGCATTTTTATCAGACAAATGTGTTTTCTTCTGTGGGGACGGGCACATAGCGGAGTGTGTTTGTAGGCATTGTAACTGAAGGGGTGACTGAAAGAATAGCCCTGGGATAATAACCCTGCAGATGTGGTCTATATGCACAGGAGAAAAACATGTTTTTAGAATTGCGTGAACAAATATTTCTGACCGAACAGATCCGCAGAGCTCTGTTCCCTTCCACCTGGACGGCTGCATTATGGCACATGCCTGGGATAAGAGGAAAAACATGTCAGAAACCAACTTTTTACTCATAAACACACACATGTATTCACAGAACTGAACCTAAACAGGAAACTGATTGGGAAAGAGGGTCAATGACTTTTTTCCCAGAGCTCGTATGAGTCTCTCACCACTCTTCTCATAACACCTGCCTTTAAAAGAACACACTGAATGTTTCTAAATTCTGACAGGCTGAAAAAAGCAGGGTATTATTGTACTGAAAAAGGTACATTCGGACAGTTACAACCGCAACATGTTTTCAGAGAAGGAAGTCTTACTGATTTGTGTCAAATTCTGTTGTATAATTACATTTAGGGACATATTGGCTAGTTTTTAAAAAACAAGAAAACTATATCGACCCTTTTCACAGATTGTGATGATGTGTTCTCAACATTGAAATCAATTTTTTTTAATGTAATACTCACTGTAAAAAATATTGTTGGTTTAACTTAAAAAAATAAGTAACCTGGTTGCCATAAAATTCTAAGTTCATTGAAATGGAAAAATTGAGTTAATACAATGAAGGAGATTAATTTAATCAACAGAAACACAAAATATTATGTTATCTGAACTACAGAAATTATCTAAGTTGATTTGACAAAAGAAAATATGTTGTGATTACAAATCATGAAAATATTTTTTACAGTGCATTTATAATGCTATATTATGTTATAACCTTGCAGGTAAATTATACTTCTAATTCAACAGCTGAGGGTACGGCATATGACATCTTTGAAAAACTTGACAAAATAATCAATCTGTCTATATTGTTTCCCCTCTTTTGGAAAAGCTTTTTTCCTTTTGATATTGGAGCAAACGGAAATTCAAAAATTCTGTTCCCAATTATCGAAATTCACCCAACTATGACGATTTCCTTTTCTAAAAACGCCAGAAATTAGTCCATTGATGGTTTACATTTTTCAAAGGACGATCACTTCATTTATCTTATAAGCTATTCTAATTAAGACACTTTTTTAGCACCAATCTTTTTAATTACTCATTAATATGAGAGTACTCCAGTGTGGGATCTCCAGGTGTCAGACAGTCATATTCCCCTCTAGGAGAGAACATGAAAGAAAAATGGTATCAGCACTCTAAGGCAACTCAAAAGCACAGCTACAGAAACAACACTCTCACCTTCCCCCCAGTCCCTCGACCAATGACACACTGCCGGAGAAAAACAGGTGAAGCCAGGAGTCAGCACTTCATCAAAAATAGCAAACAAAGACTGCTCTCCCTGTGGAGTCCAAGACCTCTCAAGCCAAATCAATACGACACCGCTGGCAATGCAGGGTTATTGAAGAGTGCATATGTGTAGTTAAAAATTATAGAGCAACTGTGACGATCTGCATGCAGCCGTTTTTAACCTTGTGTTCATTTGCATTAATAGGGTCAATGTCTTATTGTAATGATCAATTGATTTTTTTAAGAGGAAAACACCAGGATGACACAACTGCATATCATAATGAAAAAAAAACAGCTTTGCAAAACAATACAAAACCAGGATAAAATTCAAAGAACTTTCAAACAAATTTGAAAAGATTTTGTCATTTTCTTTATTTTGAAGAAATTATATTAATATAGATTATCATATTAATAAATATATATTTATTTTTCTAATAAGCTCTTATTAGACTAAAATCCAGTGCACTAATAAAAAAAGTCATATTACGTTAAATGTAAAACTTTTAGTTTTACAAAAAAAGAGTTTAAAAAAAGAGTTTTAGAGTTGTGTGTGCCATAAACTGGGGGTGAGGAGAACAGTTACAGCTGTGAATTGTATTCTTTATTTATTATTCTTTCTTTATCAACTTCTTGTTGTTAAAGCAGTACATATGAATAACCATTTGAAGCACATGTTTTATACACAGCGAAAAAAAGCATGTATTTGATCAACATTCCATCGTCAGCAAGTTGTGGATTTGGGATGTGTACTATAAAAAATAATCCTGTAAAACTATGGCAGCTGTGGTTGCCAGAATCATACTGTAAAAATACAGTGTGTTACTGTTTTTGAAATTAACAGCTAAATACCGCATTGCCAGCTACAGTATAAAACTAGAATTTAACAGCTATATGCTCTAACACAAAAAC
>JAOTRC010000017.1:13702209-13733378 GCA_027497675.1 Cyprinella lutrensis | reverse complement strand
AGGTCAAAAGAACAGCATTCATTTGACAGATAAATATTTTGTACATAAAAAATCTTTACTGTCAGTTCTGAACAATTTAATGCATTCTTGCAAAATAAAAATATTAATTTATTACCCCAATCTAAATGACCAAAAACAGTTGAATGTTCAGTAAGTGTCCTGATAATTTATAAAAAAAAAGGTTAGGTTTTTAATGAGGATGACGGCATCAAACTTGAAGGACAGTTATATAAAACATATATAATAAATATAACTAACAAACAATAATTTTGACAGTTCTAAATTCAACAAACACCCTAATGTACATAACTAATTCAAAAACATAGTAGTACAAGAATCGATTATTTAAAAAAAAAAAAAAAAATCTATTTGTTTACCTAAACGCTCCCAACGAATTAATAAACTGAATGAATCAGACTTTCTCCCATTACACAGAGAAAAAATATTCACCACAATGACTTTCCAGCATATGAGAGATAGGACCATTTAGGTGAGTGTTTTTTTTTGTTGGAAAAAGTTGCTTGTTATTGGAAAAGATATATTACTTGGAAAATAGAGGAACTACTAAAAAAAAGTTATGTTCAAATGCTGCTTCTTTTAGCTGGTTATTCCCCGTCTCCATCACTGATCATTATGTTCTCTGTTCCTGTTAACATTTCATTGTGATAAAGCACAATAAATACTCAAAGTGTTTAAAATGAGACAATGATATACTAACAACTTTATGTTAATGTCATGGTAAATGCTCAGACAAGAACATATTTTTATAAACCACAGCGATAACACATTAAATATTAAATAGTGCTACTAATGAAAATAAAATTGGAACTTTTCACTCTTGTGCTGAAATAATTTAATTTAAGGAAATCTAAGCAACAATCATGCACAGACACAGCATTAAGCCTCATTAAGCCATGTTTATGATCCATTTGCACAATAAGCTGTGATTTAGTTTAGTACAATACATTAGTTTTATAGTATTAACTAATGATATGAGGTTTGAGAGTGAGTGAATCTTATAAACCTTTTTAACAGAACCATAATACTTGTGTCTATAAAATATATAGGTATGTGAAATAGAAAGAGCTTAATGTCCCCATTTGGTTCAAAACCCAACAACCCCCCCTTGTCCTCAAATGGGAGGAAGGATATACCCTACTTCCCTGAGCTCCACACCCTAGCACGTGCATCGCGCACTGGGAAAGAAGAGGAGAGAATTACATTTTGGCTTAAAAAGTCCCATGAGAATGAACCTGTGGGTGGGATCCTTCACAATAGTGGAAGTCCACTGCATTCCTTTATGATCTCTGTGTGTTAGAGCTCTGGCATTGTGCTGTATGATTTGTCAAAATCAATGTGCTAATGTAGGTGGTCATTTGGCTAATTTAACACACTTCGATTTAGTCACATAGAAGCCAAAAGGAAATACTTTGGGAATCTAATGCAGCACAACTGAAATATCTCTTAGAAGGCATGTTACTTAATTATTTTCTTCTCTGATTTCTCAGCGGATCATCCCGAACATCTCCTGGCTTGCAAAGAGGAAGTTGACCGAGGGAGACAGGAAACAGGAATTAAAACAGGAATAAATGAGAGCTGAAATAGCGAAGGGGGAAATTTCCCTCCTTCAGTGCTAGGGCCTACAGAACTCTCGAACTTTTATGGGATCCTAGAGAGCTAATGTGTTTCATGTAGCAGTCTGGCTCAGAGTAATTTTTGTTTAAAAAGATAGTAAGATAAAGTTTAAAATAAGAAATAGTCAAACTGTGAGATGCAAATTATGAGAAACAAAGTCGCAGTTGCAATAAACAAAGTTATTACCTTTAGGGGCTGCATAAAACTGAAATTTGTGAAATGGAAGCTTTAAGGGGTCCCTGCTGTTTTCCGCCAAAATAAAAGCTTGATGGTTTAATGTTTTAAAATTAATTAAGACTTATTAAACCATAAATATTAAAACTGTGTATTATTTTCCTATAAAAATCTTGTATTCATATTTTACAGTGAAATACTACAATAGACCTAATATTTATTATGTTGTTTAATATGATAACAATAAACAAAATAACAATTCAAATATATGTATTATTATAATTTATTTGTATTATTTATTATAAATATTTTACACTCACTGATAAATATTCACAACATTTTTAAAAAAAATTGTGCAGCCATACGAACAAGCACAGCAAACCTACAGCTTTTAATTTACCGCAATTTGTTTCTGGGGAGAAACAATATAATTATGCCATATCAAAAACTCATGACATGACACATGATGTATGTCATGAGTAATTTAGCTTATTTATCTAATAAGTGATTACTTTTAAATCTAATTGTATCTACAATCACCTATCTAATAGATTATAATAGATATTAGGAACACCTGTTCAATTTCTCATTGATGCAATTATCTAATCAACCAATCACACGATAGTTGCTTCAATGCATTTGTCCAAAGCGACTTACAATTGCTATATATCTCAGAGGTTGCTTGCCTCTAGAGCAACTAGGGTTAAGTGTCTTGCTCAAGGACACATTTGGTGTCTCACAGTGGATTCGAACCCGGATTCCTCACACCAAAGGCATGTGTCTTATCCACAGCGCCATCACCTACCCCCAACACCTCCACTGCACATCCAAGCCTCGTGCCCTTAATGTGCATCCTACAAATCCCCCTCAACTGCAAGATGCTATCCTATCAATTTGGGCCAACATTTCTAAAGAATGCTTTCAGCACTTTGTTGAATCAATGCCACGTAGAATTAAGGCAGTTCTGAAGGCGAAAGGGGGTCAAACCCAGTATTAGTATGGCGTTCCTAAAACTCCTTTAGGTGAGTGTATATAGCAACCAGTCTTGGTTTCACTTTATTTTGATGGTCAATTTTTACACTTTCTGTTGAGTACAAGTTATGTTTGTGCCTACATGTCTACTAACAACCATAAGAATGTTAGTAGAGTTTTAGTAGACCGGTAGGGCTAGGGTTATAAGCTGACATGTTGCAAAGTTACTTACAGAGTGTCTGTTTTGATGTTTGGGACCATCAAAATGAAGTGTTTTCAGATATTAAGCAGACTGCCTAATACTTGAATGAGAGTTATTGGGCATGTAGTTGCAAAGTTACTTCTAGTCAGAAGAATGTTCAAAAGGGACCATCAAAATAAAGTGTTACCTTGTCTCCTGTTCCTCCATTACTTATTCCTTTCCCCCACCAGCCAGTTCTGCCATGTCTCCATCTTAGAGAGGCTCGATGGGACAACCCAGCGGGAAAAACATGAGGCAAGGTCACAGTACACCCTCCACCCCTCCAAGCAGGAAGTGCCGAAGGGCCTGGCCCATCAGAGACAGGAAGCACAAAGTGCAAACCAGCATCCACAAACCACCCCTCCAATCGGGAAGTACACAAAAAAAAAATCTCAACCTTGCCCGCATGCCATTTACAGACCTTTAGCGTAAACTATTACACATCTTTTATCTATTAGGCCTACTTGGGTGATTTGGCTCAAATTGAACCGCCCTAAAAAATTACATACTGTATGTCTTCATTAATATTTTACCTTTGCAATGACATTGTTAATTCGTCTAGGCTCAAAGCTGCTCAATAGGAACTGTTTTTCTTCGAGGGAGATTTGAGTTTAATGAGCTACTAAAATATTTAATATCAAGCCCTAAATAACAACAATAATAATAAAATCTTTTTTGTTATTTTTTTTCCATGGATCTAATTTTCATTTAATTTTCCATGGACCCCCAGTTTGTAACAGTGTTATTCCAAATAACATTGAACCATTGGGACTGCACTGCATTGATGCCCATGGTCCCATCCAGACTACATCTGTCTTCCCTGAAATGATAAAACTGAGCTGAAGTAAAGGCCTATGCAAGTGGGCCAGATGCGCAACTGATGGGGCTAAATGATTACACTCTAGGCAACATCTGCTCAAAGTAAACACATCCATCAAGTATTAAATAACCTAATATGTGCAGTATGCGCAACAGGGGATGTTTCCCATTTTAAAATGAGGTGTCAGTAGAGGAGAGAATATTTATCGAGAGGACAGCCATTTATGCAAACACTCTTGGCAGGCCTTTGTGATATTTTTAGCAAGCGATTCAATATACCTTTAGATTACACACTCATACACAGAGATACTGTACATGGTGTAATGATGTTGTGAGTGGCGCAGATAAATCATGGACACTTTAATCAAACCACAAAGGTATAAGAGAATAATCAATCATTCAGTGCTCTGCCCTTCTTCTTCTCTCTCTCTCTCATCTCTCTGGCCTAAGAAGCATGCCTGCTGTGTCCATGGATAATAAAGGTGTCAGATCATTTCAAACTTGCTATTATTATATTATTATTATTTGTATTGCAGATACTGCAGTGTCCCTATTCTATGGGGGCTTGGAGGGCACAAACCATCAATTTAACTGTCAAAACACAAACAGTAGTGAATCAAAAGATTTGTGCATTCAATAAAATAGTCGAGGTAAATTCATACAAATTCAATTAAATAGTTCACAATGGTGCATGTGAGAAAATGAGCCCCGCAAATCCACAAGACTGCAAATACATGTCAAGTGTGCTATTTCAGTGCAGTCTCATCCCAAGACGTCATATAACTGACGTCTTGGGATGTCTTTTGACCATACGTCAACATCCGCCTTTTTAGGGTACCCTTAAACATCAGTTAGATGACGTTATTGGATCCTAATCCTACCCCAGACCCAAACCAACCCCGTCACCGACCTAACCGACGTTAAAGGTAAAGCGTCAGTTGTATGACGGCCCAGGATTGTCATGTAACCGACGTTTACGACGTAATCGACGTTTACTTCGTACCGACGGTACGAAGGGTATCCTAAAAAACGGATGTTGACGTATGGTCAAAAGACGTCCCAAGACAGTTATATCTGATTTCTTGGGATGAGACTGTGTTACAGTTAGCTATTTTGAGTAAGACATAGTAAGACAAAAGAATATCAAACTAAATGTCCATAGACCCAGACATAGAGAATTTGTGGCAATACTCTTCACTTACACCATAACCCACCCTTAAACCTAACCATATCACCACATATCCCTAACTTACCCGTTGTCACGGATGGAACAGGAGTCAGAGAGGTTGTAAGTAAATACCTGCGTTTCATATTGTTAAAATATGGCCCCCATAGTCTTTGTTTACAGATGCGGATGGAGAGTCACTGGGAACAGGATGATGACCAGAGACTGAAGACTGAACTTCTGTGTGAAGGTTAGCAAGTGATCGATGGATCTCCGCACTGTAAAAAAATATTTTCAAAATTTGTTATCACAACAATTTTTCTTTTGTCAAATCAACATAAATAATTTATTTAGTTCAGCTAACTTATTATTTTGAGTTTATGATGATTTAATCAAGCTCCTTCATTGTTTTAACTCACTTTTTCCAGTTCAATTAACTTAAAATTTTAAGTCAACCAGGTTACTTATTTTTTAAGTTAAACCAACAATATTTTTTACAGTGTGGCGGGTAAGTTGCAGGTAAGTAGCATGACCGTCGTGTCATGTAGAGACGAGACCAGACAATGAGTGTGTGAAGAGGAGTTGAATATATAGGGAGGTGAACTGATGAGGTGCAGGTGATGGTGGTTAAAACTCAGGGGACTGTGAACGAGTGAGTAAATGAGTGGGAGGAGCGAGTGAAGCTGATGGAATCCTGACAGTATCCCGACATCTGAGACGACGGACGAAGATGGCGACGAGGTCTACCATGACCCCTGGGAAGGAACCGGCTCCAGATGTCCAGGTACTGTAGTGGTGGCAATAGGTCCTGAGATGTTGTCCGATCTCTTCGATCTTCCGCTCAGTCTGGCCGTGTGTCTGAGGATGGTATACAGAAGATAAGCTGACAGTAACCTCGAGGACTCTGAAGAAGGCTTGCCAAACCATTGAAATGAACTGTGGACCTCTGTCCGACACTATGTCCTTGGGGATGGCGATGTTTTGAAACACATGACTGAAGAGGGCCTCTGCAGCTTCAAATGCAGTTGGGAGTCCAGGAAATCGGACCTGCTTGCAAGACTTCGAAAAGTGATCCACAATGACGAGGACACAAGTGTTGTTTCTGGACCTGGGAAGGTCAGTCATGAAATCAATTCCAAGGTGGGACCACGGTCATTGTGGGATAGGAAGTGGCATGAGCTTGCCCTCCGGGAGTATTCTGGGGGTGTTGGTAGTGGCACAGACTGAGCATCCCCAAATGTAACTGGAAACATCCCGTGAGATGGATGGCCACCGGTACCGATTACTGAGGAGCGAGAGGGTACTACTGCTACCTGAATGTCCAGAGCCTGAAACGGTATGAGTCCAGAAGGGCAGCCCAAAGATGGAGAGGTACAAAGAGCATACTCACTGAAGACTTTCCTTGTCGAAGGTTGAAGAGCTGATCATGAAAGGTGAGATCGGAAACTGTCAAACCAAACACTTCCTTGAAATGCTGAATGAAACTTGAAAGGGATTTAACCGCAGGAGAATCTGAGTTCCAGAGAGATTGGGCCCATTGGAGAGCTCAGAGGCAGCTGTCGAAGCAGCGGGTGTTTGCGGAAGTGAATGGTGGCGTGCTGAGTGAAGGAGATCCTCGGGAACGGTGGGTGGATTAGCCGGTGAAGAAAGAAGTAAGGACTGCCGAACAGCCTGAACCAGTTCCACAAATGGATCGAGAGTTGGATTCTGGATCTGGACTCTGCATTTCGTCATTCTGGTCTTCTGTCACGGATGGAACAGGATTCAGACAGGTGGTAAGTGAAATAGTGTTTATTTACAGATTGCAGATCCAGACAGAGATATAGTGAGTATGCAAGCTGACGATATTCAGGATGGAACTTGGCTGAAGGATAACCAGTCTTTGTTTACAGATGTGGATGGAGAGTCACTGGGAACAGGCTGATGACTAGAGACTGAAGACTGAACTTTAATATGAAGATTAGTAGGTGATTGATGGATGGAGCTCAGGTAGGTAGCAAGTATGTTGCAGGTAAGTAGCATGATAGTCTGTAGCGTCATGTAGAGACCAGACCAGACAATGAGTGTGTGAATAGGAGTGAATATATAAGGAGGTGAAGCCGGTGGAATCCTGACACCAGCAGGATATGGCTTCGCATCAGCTATGACAAAGAGGCATCCACAATTGCATTGCATGTTAGTTGAATTTGGGCGGAGCAATGAAGGGAGGATTGTGTTTGTTTGGGATGATTTCAAATATCAACAAGGTTTCTCAGGAATTGCTTACTGTACCTTTAAGACCTGAAAACTAGTTTAGACTATTTATTTATTTATTTATTTATTTGGGGGGGGGGGGGGCTGAATTTGATTAGAAATATCGGCTGAATTTGATTAGAAATGGTAAAACCCAACTGTTTAACTCTGGGGGAGTTGTAAAATGAGCCTATTTAAAAAAAAAAAAGTGGAGTATCCCTTTAAGGGTAAATAACTGTTTAGGGTCAAACATGGGGGTAAAACAGCAAGATAAACCATAACAAAAAGCATCACCTTCATAAACACAAACACTTTTCAAAAATGTATAATGTCTGGGAACATCCTACAAGTGTTTACAACACTAATGTCATTCTGATGTGTCCCCCAAAGACAGGATAATGTCCACATAACTTTAAGATGCTGAATAGTAAAAATACAAAGTATAGAATGTTATTGTCTATGTCTATGTCATGGCACAATTCATATCGCAGGCACAGATAGAGGTCACACACAGTGTGTGTGTGTATGCAGGTATCAACGCGAGACGAACCACAAAAGCTCAGCTAAACAGAATGATGGAGAGGTTTATGTTTTATTCTGGATTCTGTGGGCCTTTTGCTGCTCTTTACACAGTCTGCCTGTGATAAATGATAAGACGCTTGAACTGCACTGAAATGACATTGAGGGTATCATTCTGAAAGACCTTAAAAAGGGCAGGATTGATAGATATCACACGCCATTGTGCTGCTACCAGGACAAAGACAATCCTGTTTCATATGAGTACAGTTTCATATCAAAATACATAAGAAGACATTTGCAAAAAGACAAATATTGCTAGATAATTACTGACTTGTGTGCATTCCGCTTCTTTAAATTTAATCAGAGATCATATATTCATCTTTTTCAAAGTGATAATTAATCCAGTAAGTCTGCTATCTTTTCATCAACCTGACTAAAGATGTTTAAAACATACACCATCTGGAGATTACACCTGCAAATTAAGAAGGTGTGTGATCGATTTAATTTCGTTACTGGGGTGGAGCAATTTCATTCTTTCACAGTTGTGAGCATTTACCACCACCTACTGACGAGCTACTGCAGTGACATGGAAAAAAATGTCCTAGTAGGGAAGAGATGCAGATGCACAGTATCTTCTGGTTAAATTCGATTACTACTCTCTGTCTATCTGAGCTTTTCTAGGCTACAATAGCATACATCATATTAATTTGATCAAATATTTTTAATTGTTTTGATTCAAACTTCTGTTTGAAAATGTTTGTATTTGTATAAAATCTATTTCTGTAGGTTTTTGTGTCTCATTTCAGTACTTTCAATGAAGAAAGCTCTCGTTATTGACAGTGTGTGATAAGTAGGCCTACAGAAGCACTCGGTTATGACTGAAAACATCAGCTAGTCATTAGTGAGTCGTGACAATTTCACAAAGAGAAGGAAATTGCTGCGACTATACGCCATAAAGTAGGATTTTTGTGAAGAAAAATAGATAGGCAACTACTTTGTAGCAGAGGAATCCATTTCCCAAAACATAACGTGTCCAAATATTGCAGCACAAAGATAATTCACCCAGAAATTCTGTCATAATTTACTCACGTTGTTCCAAATCCGTATGAAGTTCTTTCTTCTGTTGAACACAAAATAAGATATTTTTGAAGAATATGGATAGCAGTAGCGGCTCCTGTTTATATATTTAGGTAGGGTAGATTCTAGGTCTTAGCACTAGGTAATGATAAACATTTTGTAAGCTCTACTATATTATCATAATCGTTTGACACATCAGACACTTTGGCAGAATTGGCTTTTTGCACAGCTGCAATACTTCCTAAACTTAAGCCAGCCCCTTGTTTCCTGTCTGTCATTACTGGACAAATTAATTAATCCAGGTGTGCCTGACCTCAGTAGTCACAGCAACAATAATCAGACACACCTGACCTGAATTAATCAAGTTCGGCCAATAATGGCAGACAGGAATCAAGGATCTGGTTTAAATTCAGGAAGTAGTGCAGCTGTGCATAAGGCCAATTCTATTTAGTTATTCACCCTGAGGGTGGCGCTCTAATGACGTTGATATCTTGCATATTCCTCTCAGTGACAATGTTGAATTGGTATCATATAAACCATATATCACTTTTAAGGCAGCATTATTTTTAAAAAAAGAAAAAAAAGAAGAAAAGAAAACATGCTATGGTATTTCTTGCTGTGGTGCTTACCCATCAGACATTTTTTTTTCCTGCCGGGACTACAAACTACCGCCTCTGAGTACTGCACAGAAGGCAAGTAGCTGCTATACCACGGTGAACCAGCTACTGTGTGGTCTCGAGTGCTCTCATTCCTGTTGGTGTGTGGACGCTTTCCAGAACCAAGAGACAAGTAGGACCTAGGCTAGATGATTGATGATGACACCTGGACTAAAAATGGCTTGTCAAACGGTAAGATGGCATTCAACAGAACAAAGAAGACCGACTGTAATTTAAATCATACAAAACAAAGAAACAAGGAAAAAGTAACAATTGGCCTGAGCCAAGTGGCTTTATAAAAGATAATGTGGATTATACAAGAATTTTCCTGATTTTCTGACCATACATCATTGAATAGTTGATTCTTATAGATTAATACAAAGACAGCAGGGGTATGAGGTAATAATTTGACTTCTATTGTTCTGCACAGGATGCTGTCTCCTGATTCGATCCCTCCTGAAGGGTAGCCCACGACAACGGATTTGTTTGAGGAACATCCTTCAACCTGAATGGTTTAATGTAATGAGCCTAATTGATTTTGAAGATATATTCACTTTTCATTTTAAAAATGTTTTCTTCTAATTGTAATCTACGACTATAACCTATTTTTGTTTGTTTGTTTCAGGTCACAAAATAAGAAGAGGAATGTCAGAGCTGCATGTCATGTCAGAATTCCTCTCTTGGCCACCCCAGAAATTCCCGTGAAAGCAGCTTCTGACAAGGCGCTCTCTAAAAGATCATGCACTGGATGTCATAGTTTTCAGTCTGTGGCTGCTTCCTCTTATTCTTGGATAATGACTTATTGTTCATGAACTAATATTGTTCAATTAGTAATATTTTATGTAAATAATATGGTGTACCTGGTCTTGAGAAATGGTCTGTGTTATTGGTGTGGTTGAGCCTCCATTTACCATAACTAATGTGTGTGATGACTGTTTATATTTGAATAAAAGCCTAAATTCAGTCGGTTTGTCATATAAACCAATAGCTTCTCTTCAGAAAATTTGGACTAAATTGCTCAATTGATATGGATAAGGTTACAATCTCTTCACAAACTTTTTGAAGCATCAAAGTGGTAGTTCTGTAGACCATCAATGGAGGGACAGAAATCTCTCAGATTTCATTAGGACTATCTTCATTTATTTTCCAAAGATGAACTGAAGTCTTAGGGGTTTGGAACGATATGGGAGTTAGTAAATAACAGAATTTAAAAGTTTGGGAGAACTAACCCTTTTATCAACTAAATTTACACTGCTAGTTGCTTTAAAATGTCATACATAAACTGACCATACACACTGAAATAATTGTCCTATAGAAATAAGTGAGATTTAGCCAGTCAGGGGTGTGTTTCCCGAAAGCATTGCTAGCTAACTATGGTCGCAAGTTCCGTCGTTAACAATAGAGTTCAATGGAAATTGCGACCAACTTGCGACCATAGTTGGCTAACGATGCTTTCGGGAAACACACCCCAGTTTAGAATTATGATTTTTGGCACAAAAAAAATTTGCAAAGAACTTAAATATGCCCTGCTTTATATACTTAATTTAGAACCATTTAAAGTGCAAATTATTTTAATCCATACAATCTAATCTACATACAAGTTAACCATGTATAAAAATGCTCTAATCTAAACTATTTAAACTTCTCAAAATCTTAAAAGAAAACAAAATTTTGTTTTACAATCACAGAGTTTATTGAACAAATTAAATGAACATTTGGAGTGTCTTCAGGTCAATCAATAACAATAGCCTTCAGACATATTCATGAAACGGTGGTTAAGCTTTTACCATATAAAGACCTTTTGAAGACATTTCCTTTAAACATTTTTAAAGCTATATGGCTTATGACTTCTCTATTTAGAAAAAAAGTAGTTAAAAACATACCTGTATATACACAAACATACATATTTACATGTCTTGTTTCTTTTTTTTTATCTGTGAAGATCTGTGAAGTTGTCCATAGTTTTCATTAAAATAGCAGTACAGGGAGAGTATGTTGTGCTGACAAAATTATCACCACATAAGAAGTACATCTGAAGATGTTATCAACAACAAGGACTTGTAAGTAAAAAGCATAAAATATTCAGCAAGGAAAGTACAAAAATGACTTTCAAACGCAACGTTCAAACTCATGCAAATTTAGAAAGAAACAAAAAAATGTGTCAGTCAACAGTCAAGATGAATGACATTTATGATGGGTTTTCAGATTCTGTAGACTTTGCCCTTGAGTTGTCAGATCTTTCTTTTCTTTCCTCTTTCTTTTCTCTGCTCCTGCTTCTGTCCCGTCTGTCTCTGTCTTTCTCCTTGCCTCTGTCTTTGTCCCGTTCTCTGTCCCGATCTCTTCTCTCACGGTCTCTTCCGCGTTCTCGATCCCGACTCCTTGAGCGTTCTCTTCTCCTGTCTCTATCTCTATCTCTGTCACGGTCTCTATCTCTGTCTCTGTTCTTTGCTCGGTCTCGGTCATGGTCTTTTCGGTCTTGATCTCGATCTCTGTCTCTGTCTCGGTCATGGTCTTTTCGGTCTTGATCTCGATCTCTGTCTCTGTCTCGTTCATGGTCTTTTCGGTCTTGATCTCGATCTCTGTCTCGGTCATGCTCTTTTCGGTCTTGATCTCGATCTCGATCTCTGTCTCGATCATGCTCTTTTCGGTCTTGATCTCGATCTCTGTCTCGGTCATGGTCTTTTCGGTCAAGATCTCTGTCCCTGTCTCGATCATGTTCTTTTCGGTCTTGATCTCGATCTCGATCTCTGTCTCGATCATGTTCTTTTCGGTCTTGATCTCTGTCCCTGTCTCGGTCATGTTCTTTTCGATCTTGATCTCTCTCCCTGTCTCGGTCATAGTCTTTTCGGTCTTGATCTCTCTCCCTGCCGCGGTCTCGGTCTCGATCCCGATCCCGGTCTCTCCTCTTGTCTCCATCTCCGTATCGGTCAGACTCTCTGCGATCCCTCTCCCGACTGTGTTCTCCTTCCCTTTCCCTGCTGCGACCCCGCTCCCTTTCTCTTTCCCTGCTCCGGTCTCTTTCACGATCCCTTTCTCTGCCCCGTTCATGTTCATGATCCCTGTTCCAGCCCCATGATCTTCCACCGTGTCCACCTTCTCTGTCTCTGTCTCTCCTCCTATCCTCAGACAAGTCACGCTGCCTCTCTTCAGACATTCTTGAGGGGGCATCTCTGTCACGCGAACCACCATCAAATCTACTTGGACGGGTATGTGGCTCTGCAGTGTCTCGGCTGGAACTGCTTCGCCTCCTCATTTCAGGTGAGTGACGTCTCCAGTGGTCATCGCGGTGGGTGTCTGGGCTGTGTCCACCTATTCTACCCTGTATTGGGATGGGACCTTCAGGTGGCGTTGGAAGCAGAGGTCCACGAACAGGTCTAATATCTCTAACATCACTTGGGCTATCATCATTGTAGTTAAATCGTGCTGGCGGGCCAACAGCTTCCTTATCATAATGTCCTACAGGTGGACCTCTCGGGCCACCGAACTGTTGAACTGATGGTCCCCGGTGCCTTTCAAAGTCTTGAGACGAAGATCCCCGTGGTTCCTCAAATGATCCCCTATGTTGAGGAGAACCACGGAATTGGTTTTGAGGTGGAAATCGCTGTCCTGACATTTCACCTATTGGACCAGGAGGTCCTCTTCGTCCATCAAAGTGGTTTGGTGGTGGTCCCCTAAAGGGAGGCCCATGTGAGGGTATCTGGGGCTTCTCTATTCCCTGATGATAAGAGTTCCCACCATCTTCAAAATGATCACCAGGTCCTCTTGACATGTTAGATGGAGGGCCATGATCCCCAATGTTATGAAGCGGAGGTGGGCCTCTTGGTCCTGGGAAGTGGGATGGTGTTGGTGTTGGAGCTCTATTAACAAAAGGATTTGGAGGGGGACTGGGGAATGGTGGAGGTGGGCCCCTAGGTGCAGAGAAGCTAAAGGGGGGTGGAGGCCCATTAAACCTTTGTCCATCAAAGCTGGGAGGGGGTGGCCCGGGTAGTGGAGGCCCTGGATGTGGGGCTCTTGGTCCAATATGCTGGGGAGGCATTGAATTAATTGAATTATCGAAGATCTGAGGAGGAGGACCTCTCTGACCAATTGGTTGGAATGGAGGTGGTCCTCGTGGGGTAAAAGTTGGAGGTGGTGGACCTCTTGGAGCAGCATCAAACTGAGAACTACTACCCCACTGATTCTGGAAAGGTGGATATGATGCAGGTAGTGGATATTGAGAATGATCATTATCCCCACGGGAAGGAGGTGGACCTTGCATTGAGGGAATCTGCATTGGTGGAGGGAGATGCATGGGTGGTGGAACAGGCATTGGTGGAGGGCCTTGCATTGGAGGTAGACCAAGAATAGGTGGAGGCCCAATTGGAGGAGGAAAAGACATTGGAGGTGGAATGTTAGGAGGGTTTGTTGTTGGTATATGCTGTATATGGGAACTGTGAGAATCCATGTAAGATGAGCTGTCTTGGATGACATCGTGTGGCACTCCTGAGTGTTTATTATTATTATTTAAACTGATTGTTGAAATGTTATAATATGTGGTTGCAGTGGTCTCAATAGGCTGCCCAATGGGTGAATCTGGGTCAGCTTTTAAAATAGACTGTCCAATGGATGAATCAGGTTTCAAAATACTGGCAGAATTAGGCCAAACCTCCTCAAAACTTTTAATCTCAGATTCAATAGGATCATCCTTTGTTTTGTGTTCCTCTTCAGGTTCGTTCTCCATGTAGCTTTCCACTAACTCTGGGTCAATCTTTTCTCCTAGTAATGGAATAGAAACGTCTGTGCTCTCTATATCAAGAAAAGGCACCACTTCACTCTTGCTTGCTTCTGCTTCCTCCTCCTCCTCCTCCTCACCTTCTTCCTCAGACTTAGATGCTTCTGGGTGCAGGATTGCAGGCTGCACTGAATCCAACGTGGCAGTATCTTGCAAAAGGGGAGTATCTGCGGTTGCATCCTCTACTGGTGTATCTTCAGTAGAGTCCAGCTGTGCAGGTTGTGTGTCTGCGGCTGAGCAAGTTTGTGTTAGTGATGTCTCCATCACTGTCTCCATCACATCTTCTTGTGGTAATGTTGTATCTGTAGTAGCAGGAGATTCCTCCTCCGTCTCTGTGGAATCAGAAGTCTGTCTTTTACTTGCAGCTGCCTGTCTAGGGTCTCTACTCTGCCTTGGGTCTCTTCTCTGGTTAATAACTGGAGCAGCTGAACCCTTCGCCACCAACTCTTCAACCTTTTTACCAAGCTTCAGCAAATGACTGACTGGCTGAGAAATCAAAGTCTCTGGTATTTGCTGATGAGCTGCTTCCTCTTGCTTCTGTTCCTCAATTTGTTTGTCTTCAAGCACTTTTTGCTCAGTTAATTTTTTAGCACCTGTATCAACCCCAGAATCATTAAAAAGAGAGTCATCCTCAGGGTCATAAGCGACATCATCTGCCACAGAGGTGACCTCTGTTTGCTTAATGACAGCAGATACTTTTGTTGTAGTATGGGTATTTTCAGAACCATAGCCAACACCTGGGTCATATTCTTCTTCGGGATCATATGGTCTATCATCCTGTACTTCTACTTCTCTAGCCTTGGTTACGGCAAATCGCTGTACAATTGGATCTAGCATGGGCACAGAGACATCTACAGCGCTTTGATCTGAAGGTGATAACGAGGCATCAGAATCTTGCTTCTTCTTACCAAAAAGTGTTTTCAGGATAGTCTGAAGTGGAGTGGCTGTAGATGGTGCTGAGACATTTGAGGATGGAGAATTACTACCTGTGCTGGTGCTGACACCAGGTGTTTTCACAGAGGAGAGCATGGAAAACACAGAAGAGATAGAACTTAAAGACTCAGGGGCATTGAAGGGTGGAGGGGTGCCTGGGGGAGTTGTGCTTATAGCATCCAGACTAGATCGAAGAACTTTGTCCTGTTTTATTTCAGATTTAGCAATAAGGGATGGTTTTGGAAGGCCTGTCTCATCATCTCTTAGAGTTTTAGAGCGTTTCTCCTCATTCTCTAGAGGGGCCCCAGGACGCTTCTTGTCCTTCTGGCAAATCAACAACCCCAGAAGGAGATTGGGACGAGCTGGTTCCAGACCTGCAAAAATGGATGAAACATTATTTCAAAAATAAGTTCTCTATAGATCTATGATTAAGGGATCTTTAGGATATAACAACATGTAATGTTAAAAGCTAAGAAATACACATTAAGAAAGCTTGTTCCACATAATACAAACTGATAACAAGAACTGGTAGCCCTCAAACGGGTATAGACCCCGAAGCCCAGAAGTGTAAACAGGAAACGAAGATCATTTGAAGGTTAAATCTTACCTATACCCAACTTATCCTTATGTTAGTTTTTATTGTATCATCCAAATTATCCTTGTGATACATTAAATTAGCAATTACCATACAAGCTTTGTTAATTTAGCATAAATATTCCTTTACACGTCATAAAAGCTCTTAATTAAATAAAATCTATAGATAGAACAGCCTTTTATTATTAACAACACTGCTCATGTTTCTTCCTCTGGCAAACTTGTGCCAATAATGCCAATTCTGATCGACAAAATTTTATGCAATTTGTCTCAAGATCATAATCACTCCTTAGGCAGGTCAGACGATTTACTTGGTTTCCCTATAAGACAGGATGATGTCCAGAATGTAACTTACCATGGTTGCCACGAAATTACAGCTAGTCCAACATCAGACAGCATAAAAGGCAGCACTTTCATTTTGAAGTGTAAATTTCAGGGATGTGGCATTAGTTATATGCCTTAAGTTATATATTACAAATATAGATAGTCACTTTGAGCAACTCCATCATTAAACACCTGCTCTTAAAATGAAATATGAACCTGAAAAAATAAGGCTAAGACACAAACATCTAGGATATTGAACTTGGATTCGTGATATATTTTATTAGAAAGTCATAAAATACATGGCAACTTGGAGAGAGAACAAAGAACACACCAAAATAAGCACACAAACATTGTCTGGAAGAAACTCATTGAATGAGTTACATTTTGTAGCACGTTTGATATGGCCAAGAATCGTTTTCCATTTTGTAAATTGTGGAACAAGCTTTGCATTTACAGAATAAAGAGTTAAAATACAGACAGACTTTAATCATGCTTACCTTTTGTAAACAAAAACAGTTTTTTTTTTAATTAAAAGTCTGGCGAAAACACTAAAATGAGTTTAAAAAAGAGACTTTATAGTATCCTTGTACATGCTTACCTGGTCCATCAAATGGCAGAAGCTTCGCAGGAAGTGGGTCTTTTGAGCTCAGAGGGATGAGGTAAAGGTCTTTAATGCGTTTGTTGCTGTTTGCCACAACTCCAAACCGTTTACGGCTACTGAAATAAGAAAACAGAGAAACATACGCCACCTCCTCCTCTTCAGTCGCTGGATGGAAACGAATGAGACTCAGTTCCTGAAAAAAGAAAACTCAGCATCAAAAAAACAAAAATCACTATGATACACATGAATAAACTGAAGTACCATTTCAATTGGGTTGACTTTCTAATGCAACTGAAATTAGTTTTTTCTTTTCATACTTTTGACAGCGAAGTCTTCAACTTTCCCACATAATCCCAAACAGTGTGTGGTGATATTCTACCGCCAATATGGATGGTGTCAGGCAAGTCCTGCAAATAAAATAAAAACAGTTGTTAAAATGATTCGTAAACAGAACTTGAACCCAACAACCTACTATGAAGAATCTTTAAAAAACAAACCTCTTTAATATGCTCAAATGATCCTGAAACCATATAGGCTTTTGTGACAAACTTGGCAACAGTGTGCATGTTTATGAATCCTTTCCACATCATTTCTTGTCCAGACAAGAACAAAGCGGTTTCACCCTCAGGAGTGGGCTCTGACACACTGTGGAAATACAACAGTTTTACAAATATTGCTACTTACTAAAATGATAATGTGGAAAGAAAAGCATTTTACACTAAATGTCATATATGCCGCACCTGGTAGTATTTGAGCCATAATTGCGCAGATCTTGTGAAGAGGCTGGTTTTGGCATCACAGGTCTGGGTAGAGATGCTGGGGCAGGAGGGGGCATAGGCAAAGGACCTTTTGCTTCCACAACCACAGGTTCAACAGGGATAGGAATATTTGCTGGCATAGCAGGAACATCGGGGACTATGTGAGGCACAGATAACCGTTGACCAGCCGTACGAGGATCCCTTCGGGTTATTGTAACAGAAGAGACTGCTGGTACAGCAGCAGTGACTGGGGGCTGAACCACAGGAAATACAGCGCTTGAATCCTCCATCACAGACGTAGAATCAGGCAAAGGCATTTCACCAGAGAGAGAGGAAACGTGAGGGAGATCAGCAGGGGATTTGGATGGTCGTGTCTCTGGTTTAGACTTAAAAGATGGCTCTGGCTTTTTAGGCACAGACATTTTGTTTTTTTTAGATGGTGGTTCATCATCTGCAGACTTTTGGCCTGAAAAATTAGCAACATGTATTTTAATTATTAGCTGGTAGACAGATCATAGGTGTATATAATACAACCAGTAGTATGCACTTTCTTAATGGGACACTCCACTTTTTTGCAAATAGGCATATATTACCACTCCCCAGAGTTAAACAGTTGGGTTTTACCGTTTTCGAATGTGTTCAGCCGATTTTTTGATATTTAGAAGAATATCAGTAACCAGACATTTTCTGGTGTCATTGACTTCCATAGTATATTTTTTTCCTACTATGGAAGTCAATGAGACCAGAAACTGTCTGGTTACTGATATTCTTCTATATCAAAAAATCGGCTGAGTACATTTGAAAATGGTAAAAACCAACCGTTTAACTCTGGGGGAGCGGTAAAATGAGCCTATTTCCAAAAAAAGTGGAGTATCCCTTTAATACACGGTGATACGAACAATAATAATGGTGACGGTTTTACCGTATCAATTTCAGTGCGAGTCCTCATCCTTTGGAAGTTCATACAAAGTGGATTTGTTTCTTGTGAATACCAATGAAGACCATATCTGGCATTATGCAAATTTGTAACAAACATTTGTAGATAAGTTACGGAAGTGAGACTGGAATCGCAGACGACTTGTTTCGGCAGTTCAGAATCGATTTCTTCTTTTATGAGAAATACCTTTGTGTGTCGTTCACTTTTCAGACCTTTCTTAAAAAAGCATAATAGGAGCACTTTAAGAAGACCAGAAGTACGTTTTTTATCCAATCCAATTCAATGCACTATATTAGTACAGCAATTCGTACATAATCCAAGGGAGGACATTTCCTTAATCGGGCCAATCAAATCATAAGGATTGTTAGAATGCATTTTGTTTCTTTGCAAGTCTTTAAACAATTGTCTACTTGCTGTTTCAGGATTAAAAAGTACAAAACTATATAACTGCAATATAAAACTGACAGCTTGAATGCTTTTGCTTGATTGCCAAGTCTGAAGTTTCAATACTCTTAGGATTTGGCATTGAAGTAAGTGGTGGTGCAAACCAAATTCAAATCAGGCCAGGGATTTACTGCATTACCAAAACAAAAAAAAACCCAAAAAATATTTCCTAATGCATGAGAAACTGATTCTGCCTGAGACGCATTCAAGCAGAGTTCGGTTGAAAGCCCAGTCTCCAGCTGTGCTTTCAAAAACACATCTCCATCCGGTGCCAAGGTCCTCATCGCAAAACAGGCACATGCAAGCAAAAACACTTGTGTGATCGCACATTGTGTTTGATTGCCACAAAGCAAGCTCGAACACATCATTGACTACACATCATCTGACCACTAAATGCGCTTTGATGTGGTCACCATGGTTTTGGATCCTCTGACTTCTTCTCAATTACTGGTGCTAGTCTTCAACCTGAACCGTGAGTCAGTGATTTCTCTATTGCTGCAGTTGACCAATTCCACATGCACAACGTTCATTCAAAAACAGCCATTCGGGATAGAATTTAAATGAAACGTGAACTTCAGACTAAACACTAATCGTTAATCATTACAGTTCTTCTGCGACTCCACACGGCGACACCTCTACGGTTCATCTTGTCGACATCAGCGCCAGTGTGGGCATAAACAATCAAGTCTGAGTCTCTCCAAGTGGGAACAGAAATGCCATGCGCTCTCAATTAGGAGAGAGAAAATCTGCTTCACTGCACAAAAATCCCACAATAACCCCATTTTCAGATCCAGTTCGTCTCTGTCCCTACCCCAGTTTCAAGTGCAGACGCTGACTTTGAAGTCATGAGTCAGTGGCATACTTCGAGTTCATAGAAAACCCATGCGGTGCCCACCCTGGATGCCAATGACTCCGTTTTTGATGCTGCCAGTCAAATCATGTGGAAATAATTAAGAGCAGACGATGTTGGGTTGGTTCAAGCAGGATAAAATATAAATCAGAAATGACATTAAAATGGATACAACTCTTCTATGTTGAGCACGTTTTTAATTTCTGAGTTAAAATTCTTTTTTATATTTTTGGTGAAAAAGGACGAAACTTCAGGGTGATACGACGGTCTTATCATAATTAAGAAAAAGCCTCATTAAACGAATGAAATTCTTGAGAAGAATAAGTAGTTTGTTGTTATTTTTTCACTACTTATTAACATTTGGGGGGGGAAAAAATCAGTTAAGTAGTATAGGCAAAATATAAGCATTTAAAAAAAAGTTTTTTTTATAAAAATACCAGGTTAGGTCAGGTTGTAAATGTGGTACGGCTTCCAAAAATCCAAATGTTATTTGTGAATTAACAATTTATGCTGTTTTGAAAAATATATATACTTTTTAGCTTGAAAATACATTTGAAAATGTCATTAAATATTTCATTAAATACTTAGCTTTTTCAAAATAGTATACGGAAGTGCTTCAAAACCACATTAAACCAACATGAAAACAGTTCATTTAAAGTATTTTTCTTTCCTTTTTACATGCGTTTTAACGTGTATATTCTTGCATGTCATTAACCCATATACTCTGGTAAACAAAGAATAGCATGAGAACAACTGAAGGATGGCCCAGCAGGTCTTAAACACAAACACATGCACAAGTACAGAAATATGCACATAAAGTTATCGGGAACAAGAGTAATTCGCACAGCTGAGGGACATCCTTTTAAACTTCCTATTTTTCATTCCATCACTTATCCGAACCAGAAAACTGTAAAGATACACAGAGACAGGAGGCACCAACTTGGATACTTTCTCATGCAGACAATCCTAAAAAACAATCAAAATAAAGTTCACCGCTCTCTGAGAATTCATATGCTATTTTGAAACCATCCGTCAGGCCTCATAAAAGAAGGAAATGCACTTTTTCCACATTAAAAAGTGCATTTTGGGGATTCATCCACTTGTCAAAGCAAACACGACTACAACAGCAGGAATTTGAAAACTGCAAGTGAGGATTGTTTGTATGCTCAGCTGTGCGACTTAACACAATGAGAATTTTATGATGCTGGGAGAGCGTCTGCAGTCGTGTAGCAATGAAAGCTCGTTCTCATCGGTTGACTTCCGCCCTCACGACTGTTCTCAAGACGCCTCGACACTCCACCGCTCATCAGGAGAGCATGAGAACGTGGTTCCAACACAATTAAATAAAGTAAAGCTAATTCAAAACACACATCACGTTGGAGACGCACACTGAAGTCATCCAACAGTTACTGCAGGTCTTGCCGAATTATTTATTAGGCTTATGTGTCACTAATCTTGGCCAGAAAAAGGTAAAATCCAAAGGAAAAAACAGTCATGATGTCACAGTGTCTATGCCGAGCATGAGGTCTGCTGACTTTGACAGAAGTGAAAGGGCTCATTTGAGACACCAGTTATCTGTGTTCTGTTTGTCAAATCAAACTCTCAGAGGAAACAGAGTAAATATCCAAGCCAGTTTAACTCGCTCGACATTAAGCCTTGCTATGTGCTTGTAAACCGGTCATTCGCTTGTCCGACTAGATAAATATGCCATTTGCTTGTCCAGAAAGGACATTTGCTTGTCCTTTTTTGTGTGTAAATGTATGCAATTCATTCTGACGCAATATTCTCATTAGTGTTTTATCAGCTCTTACTTACTTAAATCAGCATATTTGTGAAAGTCTCGCTTAAAGTGATTTCCAGAGCATTTTTTTCTTATTAATTATGTCATCTTTCATGTAAAATGCTTAAATTTCTTCAATAAATTCAATTGGAATAATAAGAATCAAATGAAATCCATATTTACACAGCAGAAGCAAAATTGAACTTGCATTTAAAGTTGCATTGAGAAGTATTTACACAGACTGTTTAATACAGCACAGAGATGGCATGAAAGTATTTAAACTGAAAAATTACAACTGCATAAATAATGTTATGAGATTAAATGTTTCACATAATTCTGAAATAACCAAGTGGGAGATGATCCTTCTAATAGGTACCAGTAGGTTTAGTTATTGAGTTATTCACTATATAGCAATCTGATTTGTACAAAAGGCTGATTCATTAAAGAATGATGCATTGAATCATTGAATGGGTCATTGAATCATTGACTCACCCCATTCGTTCAAAAACACTGAATCACTTAGTAACGTTGTTGCTCAGAGATGGCAGCTGTTCTGCTATGGCTTTGGAATAATTTTTGTAGGCTAAATAGAGCAAAAACAGTAAGTTGTGTTAGTCACTAATTGTGTAAGTCAATATTGTATCCACTTAATATTAACAGCTGTATAAAATTGATGTCACATTTGCAATTGTGCTGGTATAAATCCACTTGACTTGGACGAGAGTTAATGTTGAGCACCGCATTTGTTTGCCTCCTGGTTAATGACTGGATTCAATTCACATTAAAAGGTATTTGAAAGTGAAATAAGATAATGCCCTTTTCTCAAGAGTCTTCATGAGCTAACCTACCCTTGTGCCCAGCCTTGTTTCTTTCGACAAAAGCCAAACTTGAAATCTGCTATCTCTATACAGGCAGGCTGCCAAACAAAGGGTTTAAAAATTGGCAGAGCAAGTCAGGATCTGCTGTCAGCTTGGGTTGATGGGACTGAGAGCAAACGGGAAAAAAAGGACCCGGAATAAATCTTTCTCTAATGTAGTAATGCTTTCAGCAGCAGAGTAGGACAGCAAACACATTGAGGAACTGGAGCAAAGACAACGAGAAACAAAACAACAGCAGCCTAATGGAAAAAACATTTAGTTTGGGACCTTCTTCGATACATAACAACCAACTGTGCAAACATATCCATTGCTCCCAAGCTTTCTTTATTGGCTTTCCAGTGTCGTCTTCTGTGCATCTGAATCTCAACTAGCTATAAATGATACAGACATTCAAAATCACAAATTCCCCTGAAAAGAGTACGAAATTGGTTCAGCTCTAACATTAAGCTTGACGAAAACTGGACGCTTCTTTACGACTGGATATCCAGATCGGAAACAATTTTGGAAGAAGAAATTTGATTTCTTTTTTTTGCACAGTTCAATAAACTGTGTTGCGAAAGAGGTGAGCTTCCCAGCAACATGTACAGTTCCCTCATACCCTCAAGAGTTGTCAGTATGACGAGAGAAAAAAAAGTCTCTCTGGAAAGGTAAACACTTCCGCCCAATTTCTACATGATTCCAACAACTTGCATCTGGAGCGGGCCAGACCTACATACAGTAAGCCAGGACAGATGTGACGGCCTAACTGTTCTGAGAGAGAGAGACAGACAGAAAGAAAGACGGCCGACAGGACGTTGGACAAACTGAGTGAACTCCTAAAACCATCTGAGAGTCCTTCATCACTTCTGCTGCAAAACCCCCCACAGACCGACAAATGAACTTAATAACAAAAAACAGTTGCACATTAAAGATCTAAGGTCTAAATTTGTATCCAAAATTTGTTTATTTTACCCCAACAATGAACACTATCTAACGAGGACATCTGCAATCATCTGAGCCCAAAGAGAAAGACGTATTTGCTACATTATGAAAAAGTCTCCACGCAAAGAGAGTCTTATAAGATACAGCATTAGGCTTGTATGGATGGTGACTAATGCCATAACTAATGCCTTCTTAAAGGGATACTCCACTTTTTTTGGAAATAAGCTCATTTTACTACTCCCCCAGAGTTAAACAGTTGGGTTTTACCGTTTTCAAATCCATTTTCTGGTTTCAAAGCCGATTTTCTGATAATTAGAAGAATATCAGTAACCAGACAGTTTCTGGTCTCATGGACCTTCCTACCTACTCCATAGTAGGAAAAAAATATACTATGGAAGTCCATGAGACCAGAAACTGTCTGGTTACTGATATCCTTCTAAATATCAGAAAATCGGCTGAATGGATTCGAAAACGGTAAAACTCAACTGTTTAACTCTAGGAGAGTGGTCAAATGAGCCTATTTCCAAAAAAAGGGGAGTATCCCTTTAAAGAAATTTAACACAGTCGCACAGCAGAAAAATTTGATTCATCCAAACCAACTAAATTGGCAAAAACAAATACATTAATGTTTAATGTTTCCACTTGATAAACTTGTTTCATGCTATTTGAAGATCTTCGGGTAAAACTAAGCATTCTGTGAAATTGAGTGTACTTCCATCATGGTGGCTATATAGGCTACATACAAAAATATATAAATGGCATTTCAAATGTTTACACGGCTGTTTAAAGGTGGGTTGGTACGTTTTTTAAGTTTTTGAACGTAAGTCACACCGAGGTTGATTTTGATCAAAAATACAGTAAAACAGTCTGAAATAGTGTTACAATTTAAAATTACTGTTTTATATTTTAATGGTCACACTTTAGTTTAGGGTCCAATTCTCCCTATTAACTAACTAGTAACTACAATTTCTCCCTCAATAAACTTCTAATTATTGCTTATTAATAGTTAGTTAAGTTGTTAAGTTTAGGTATTAGCTAGGATTAAGATATTGAGAATATAGTCATGAATATGGCATTGATACAGTATGTGCTTTTATAAGTACTAATAAACAGCCAATATCCTAGTAATATGCATAAGTACTATTAAATTGTGAGAATTTGACCCTAAACTAGAGTGTTATCATTTTAATATATTATAATGCAGAGCTGAATTTTAATCTTCATTACTGCAGTCTTCAGTGTCATATGATCCTTCAGATATCATTCTAATATTAAAATTTGTTGCTCAAATCATTTTAATATGATTATTTGCTGAAACAATTCTTATTATTATTATGAAATTTTTTGATAAAAAAAATATGTCATTTTTTTTTATAAATTTGAAAAGTTACAAATGACAGCATTTATTTGAAATTGAAATATTTTGTAACATTAAATGTCACTTTTGATCAGATATTTTTTTATTTATTATTGCACTTGTTTTTTAATGCTAAACATTTTTAACAGTAATTTTAAAAAGTACAGAAATACTTTAATTCCACTGTAATTTCTTAAAATTTCTTCATTTCTTAAATTCAAATTGCAATCCTAGATCTTGTTTGCAACTCCAATTCACATTCAGAAGCTAAATGTGAATTTAATAGAAACTAATTCAGCTGTAAATGGCATATTGGTTATGTAATGTGTGTATACTGATTGATGGTCTGTTCTGTTTATGTTTCTCTACTCTGTACCATCATCTGCTGACCTCATCGTTGCAGAGATTTGGCACGAAGGTATGTTCAGCTCACATATTGTTTACAGTGTGTTTAGCAACAGTCCTCACACCAGATCATTGTTCCACATGCAGCAGTGTTAACAGTTCAGATGGCTCTATTACAATCAAAGGGAATCTTGTGTTTTACAACTCTGCACCATTTTGTCAATACAAAGATCCTGTAGAAATGGTTCATAGCACTTGATCGCCCTCCCTGAGAGACCCATCTTGTTTAAGTTATTGATGGACAAAGCCATCAAGATCATCCTGAGGCTCAGAGGAAGTGTATAGCTTCAGATCAATAGCTATAGTCCCGATTTTAGAGATTGACTTCATTCTCATTAATGCTGCACTGGCAGATTGTCTTTTGTTTTTGACTTTCGGACGTTACTCATCTAAAATGCATGCATAAACTTATATATAAAAAATGTATGAATAAAAAAAAAAAAAACATGCTAAATCACCATTTAGCATTTATTATATACCAATTATGTATATACTTTCATAGTATTTAATAAAAATAATATGAATTGGTACATTTTCATTTTTAAATTAAAATTAAATGTGTTAAGAATGTATGTTTTTCTGTCATTTTGATTAGTTACTTTTAATATTTCTATCGAGCTTTAGTTTAACATATTTATTTCAGTTAGCTGATAAGGCAAACATTTTCATTTTTGCTGTTTTATTTTATCTCAGGTATACTATTAATTACCAAAAATGATTTTTTAAATAGTTTTAGGTAAAAATTACAACAGGGATATTATATCATATAATATTTTTTTTGTGAAATATTTTGTGATTTGAACATATAATGTATCTTTTCTTTGTTCCTGATGCACAGCAGCCGATGCCAGCGGCAGTTGCAGCGGCAACAGTGGAGGAAAAGCACCAAGAAAGTGCAATGGAAGAGCTGAAAGGCATTCTGGTAGGCTTTCTGATTAACTGATTTTAAAACCCCCTTTGTTACAGTCATCTACTGATCCACAGATTACAGAAATCCATACCATTATATGTTTGTTTACTACAAATAGTTCTACGATGATGATCATGGTGTAGTAGTGGTTGTGCAAATAAATGCATAATATACTTAAGTATATTTTACTTAGAAACGCCAAGATGCCAAACTCAGTAATGAATCAAATCATCAAATTCTCTCTCTCTGAACCTATAGGAGACGGTGAAAAAGAGTCCCAGTCGTGGGTTTCAGGAAGTGGTTCATACTAAAAAGGACAGTGAACTGGAAGTAATTCTGAGGAGGAGACGCAAACAGGCCTGTGATCCCGACACAGAAGGCAAGAGGATAAACACTACCCTTTAAGAAACATGAAATAGTTGAACGTATGCATTTACGATGTGTTTGCTGTTGAAACAGGAAGTATTACATATTTGTATTTATCAAAAGGCTTTTAAAATAGCCTGTAAGTTCTACACAGCTAACAAACTCAAAATTTCGACCAGAAAAAAAAAAACGACAGTGTTACCCCTTAAGTTTTTTTTTCGGAGGGGGCAAAAAATTAAGTATCCCCAATCTTCTCAAAACTCTGGATTCTGATAAAGGGCCATGACACTTAGACCTGAGTGCAAAAATGGAGGCTCTAGACCCTTC
Source organism: Cyprinella lutrensis (assembly GCA_027497675.1). Lineage (NCBI taxonomy): Eukaryota > Metazoa > Chordata > Actinopteri > Cypriniformes > Leuciscidae > Cyprinella > Cyprinella lutrensis. The sequence continues at coordinate 13,706,732 of JAOTRC010000017.1, read as the reverse complement.
CAGAGCTAAGATATCAAAACTCAAAAGTTTGTCCAGAAAAAAACAACAACAGTGTTACCCCTTGTGATTTTTTATTTTTATTTTTTTGGCAAAAAAATAAGTTTCCCCAATCTTCTTAAAACTCTGGATTCTGATAAAGGGCAAAGACACTTCGACCTGAGTGCAAAAATGGAGGCTCTAGACCCTTCCGCGATTATATAAACATTTCAATTAAATACATTTCCCTCAAGATGACAAGTAAAAGCTAGCATTTGTGGGAATGTTACCTGAGCCTTATTTGATAAATAAACCACAACTCTCTCCTCTCACTTCCTACATATTAAATCTCTTGTGAATGGTTAGACGTGTGTGTGTGTGTGTTTGTAAAGCCGAATGGTCTGCAAAAACATTGGGCTGCATGATCCAGTGATGAGCTGCAGGGGGAGCAAGGCTAGCTTAAGCTGCTATATGCTACAAATACAGCTGCCAGAAAGAGCTTGCATGAGGGGATGTTTTTTTTCTCTGAAACCATAACACATGCCCTTTAACTACACATTTCTCTGTGCAATCATTAGATATGAATGAAACCTTGAAATGTGCAGCTTTACGAGGCAAATTTTTCTCGTGTTTCACCTTGTGGATGCTAAAAAAATCTCATAGGCTTACACTGAAGGACCCATGTTATATCTAGAAAACCAGACAGAAATGAGACTAATTTGACCCAGAACGCCCTAGCGACCACCTAGCAACCACCCAGAACACCCTAGCGACTGCTTACGATGTTAATGTGGCATGTTTGCACCACATGTTGTGTAACACAAAATCTCGTTGATGTTGTTTGTGTATGCACATACATACATGATTCCCCTCTTAGTGATGTGGATTATCTGTAGGGCAACACAAGGACATGTGTTAAGATAAAACTGATGAAAATCTCAGTCTGTTATATAACATTATCCCCTAGTCCCAGCATCTCCCATGTTGTTCCAGCTCCACACAGATAAATAATGCACTACCGCAGTCCGCAGACCTACTACCCTCTTCAAACATCTTACATCTGCACATTTGCACACCACTTTTAATGAAATGTTATCAGCTAACTATATTGTATGTTTTCTCATCCTGTCACCTGTTTGTTTACAACGTTGAGACAGGGTAAGAATGATCCAGAGCAAATTCAGTGACAAAACACAAATGCTCTATGACTGCTTGTGTGTAGTTGCATCTGTACCCTGTTTGAGGCAGAGAGTCAGAGTAAAACAAAGAGATGGATGGAGACTGAGAGAAAGAGAGCTTGTAAAGGGAGGGGGGATGAGTTGGGGTCTCTGATTGGCTGTTGTTGTTTTTTTTTTTTTTTCTGGTGAAAACGTGATCCAGCCTGCAGAGGCACTGCAGCAGAGAAAGATAGAGAAAGAGAGGGAGGTTGTGAGGAGGATGAGTCGAGATACTCACAGAAACGGAGGCAAAGCATGCACTTGTGAGTCAGAGAGTGTGTGTGCAGGTGTGAATGAGTGTTTGTAAGAGAGAGAGAGAGAGAGAAAGAGAGGAAGACAGGGAAAGACATAAGTCTTCACTGAAAGATATTGCAGAGAAATAGCATATAAGTGGGAAATCCTAGTAAGAAGAGAACAGACAGAGCGTGATAACTTTAAAAAGGAGGAGAGCGGACGCAGAGAGCCACGAGTCATCTTACACAACTGACTGGTTGAATGAATGAATGAATAAATGAATAAGTGAGTGAAGGACCAAGACCATCACTGGACAAAAAAAGCCCATCGTGGACAAGAAGAACAGAACGGTGCTTTGTGACGCATCTGACATCTCGTCCTCCATCTTTCCCGTCCTACTCCCTTCCATCCAACCTTCTTGGAGACTGGCAGAGAAGTCTTTCCTCCATCCTCTCGCATGCAACAGGAGCATCTGATGCGATAGGCTGTGCTCAGAGGGACGAGGGAGCCTGAGACAGCAGCTGAATCACAGGAACTTTGTGTACCTATGTGAGAAAGACGTTAAGGTCCTGTGAATTGACCACACCACTCCGAATCCAGAGACTCGCCACAAAATACGCACTAGAGACAACTACATATAGAGGTAAGCATGCTTAAAAAGGCTGTATTCTAGTATGCTCAAATGAGTTTGAACCTTTGCATGAGCGTATAATCGTAAATGTTATTTAAATATTGTTCATTGTAAAACAAGAATGTGCAGTTTTTCCTTGAGGTATTTCTACCTAATACCTAAAAATTCAAGAAAATAAAATGGTGCAACCTAATAGATCCAGGTTAAAACATTAAAAAATACTTTAAGACTAATTGTGGATACTATATATGCATACTATATTATAGTATAAAATATTTAATATGTATATGATAGTATACATAATTTTGAAATTACATTTTTTTAGATGTTATAGGTTTATGAAAGTATATGTAATATAAAATATATATTCTACAAAATATATATACAGTACATATGTGTGTAAATGTTAAATATTGTATTGTAATTCATAAATAATCAAAAAAAATATCCATATGCAATATTATTAGATTCATATACATAATCTAGCAATCTATATTAGTCTAAAAATCACATTAAGAAAAAAAAAAAGAACAAAACTACTGAAGACCTTAACTGTATTTCTGAGTGCAAAGATTATAAAGGTGGGTGTTCAGTAGTCTTGTTCTTTATTTATCAATGGGATTTTTTGTTGTTGTTGTAGCATGTGGGTTTGTGTATCTCTGTGCGTTTGCGTGTTACACTAGTGTGTTATATTTCTGCATTTCTGGGTCCCACATCCTCACGCAGGACTTGCACTTCAGTTCTTGTGTGGCCGTATTGACCGTGTTGTGGAATAGGGCAGGTTTCAATTCACGATTGCATGCACACATAAACACTGATTCCATCAATGACTCACATTTTCCGAGTGGGTATCTGATCACATGGGACTACTACACGCCGACACACATACTAACCAATATGTGTGGTTAAGACAGAGGAGGACCTGTGCTTGAGAGCGTTAGTGTGTGTGTGTGCGCGTTGCATGCACGGGCGCTGCAGTCCGTGTGCTGCTTATGCTGCTCTGGTTGCATAACCGCCGCTGCTGGCACACCCCTCCCACGACACTGCACTAAAAACTGCTAACACAGATGCACACACTCCCAGAATACTAATAAGCACCAAAAAACTCAACCAAACACCTAGAAGCCCTTGTTTGCTTCCTGGAGTGTAGATTCAGCCCAGTCACAATGAAGAATCAGAAATCGATTCTGTCCGTCAATATCTCAAAAGAGGAAAACAGGAATCTGTGCAACTGAGGTCATGCCAGAATCAGCTGAAAATAATGGCTTTGTGTTGATAAATGTTAGTATTGGTGCTTATTGTTGGTGTCACCATTTAGGGATGGCGGCAAATTGTTTAACTCGATTGATAAAATCAAATACTAGAAGATTGTTTATTTATTGAACATATTGTTTATTTTGCATAGCTACAGTATGTTGAATGATGTTATAGTGATAAGTGAAAAGTTCAGTTTAATTAATTAGCCAATGTTTGGCGTTGATTAAGATTCACTTAATAGCTTGTTTGTCACTCTGAAAATGCTAACCTTTCGAGGCAAATTGGTTGTATTGTACGCTGTTTTATCACGGTCGGCCAGCTTCTAACATTGCTAGTAATGATATTTGTGACACGTCCTGTAAAACAGACCAGGTGATCTGTCAACAGAGGTTAAGGGAACAAACAGTCTCTTCTGTGAATGAGCTGTGGGTAAAATGGCTGATGCCTGCTCTGAATGACAGCCACTGAATTATTAAACAGTTCCTCCTCCACGATAAAACTAGCATGACCTGTGTTCTCTACAGCAGATCAGCACACACACAAAAAACAGGCATTTCATTGAAGATGCAAACATAGTTTGACAAAACTTGATCTTACAGTATCAGAAAATACAAAACTGGATCTTACAGTATCAGAAAATACAACATCCATCCATATTTTCATCTTCCAGTCACACTATCTTAAGGTGGAAGACATAGATTGATTTTACATTATCAAGCTGTTGTTCAATAAGGACACATTATTAGCTATCATGTTTCTAAACAATAAAAAAACTAATTATCTGATTTTTTATTTATTTAGTTATTTATTTTACAATTTTAATAATTTTTAGATCAGATAGGATTCATACAGGGGTTGCAAGCCCTGAATGAATATGGATTATAATCACACATTCATAAAATCCAATCATCATATTCTGTAATCTTATCGGTAAGATAACAGGTAAGGATAAACCTCACTGATGTAACTGGTGAATTGGTCTTGGAAAGCTTTTGTAAACTGTTCTCGCAATCTCAATCATGGTTGTGTTTCTAATTCATTTAAAGTGTTTAAATATCAAGCCAAGAATTTTGCGATAAATTTAATTGACTAGGACCAGACAAACATTTGTGACGGTTTTTTTTATAAGTAAGCTTGAGAGAGAGAGAGAGAGAGAGAGAGAGAGAGAGAGAGAGAGAGAGAGAGAGAGAGAGAGAGAGAGAGAGAGA